>OU426980.1:129740560-130265758 GCA_911387785.2 Aelia acuminata | reverse complement strand
TAAAAAAAAAAAAAAAAAAAAATACTCATTGTTAATAATACTCTAAATTCATTGATTATTCTCGATCTTAAAGATATTATTTCTATCTCAATTCCTTTAAATTCTGTCATTCATAATTAGTTTATTACTGACATTAGTATTCATGTAGTTACTCAAAACATTCGTTTACTCATTACTCTATGTTCGTTCATTATGATCATTTACATAATAATATTTTATTAATATCATGTTGATAATCTGTTATTTATAAATTGTATTTGTCTATGTTCTCTCATTCCATGCTATCTTGTTTTTATATATAATTAGACCTGAATTGCGGGTGGAAACTTCATCACAAAAATCACTATGATATATTGTAATTCTTTCTAATCTCCACAGATTTCCGATTTATTACTTCTTACGGTAAACTATCTTCTATCATTATATTAATTCATGTTTTAAACTAATTTTCATATACGATTATATATTTTATACCGATCATTTCTAATAGATTAAGGAACAATAATTATAATCGTAATTAAATTTAGGGTCTTTTTCACTTTAGGCAACCTGTTACTAAGTTATGATAACGGTTATTTAAATAATAACAGAGGTTACACCATTATTTAAAAACACATGATTTATTTATTATCTAACTTATTAACAAGAAATATTGCAAAAAAAAAAAAAAAAATGTTATTGTTCTGGAGGCCAATAGGCTTGTTGAGTATGTACACCAGTTATGGGGTCTATAAAGTTATCTGGTATATAGGGTCAGAAACCCTGCAGTTTTAGAACCATGTACCTTTATATACACTTCTACATTGGTTACATCCCTGTCTTCGGCATCTCCAAATCAGAACGCGTTTCTTACGGTAAATTATTTTCATGTAGTGTTTTTCTCTGCATTTCATTTTTCCATGTAGAACACCGATTCTTTGTAAAAATTTTGTAGCTATTTTATTTGACTTCAAAACTGAATATAATTCTAACAGATTCATTTTTAAAATACAGAACACAGATTAACTTTATACACCAACTTACACTGCGATAATCACCTTTAGAGAATTTCAAATATGAAATCATATGATTTTATCTGATATAGATAAATCACTGTTTAATCTCATTAAATAACCGTTATCATAACTTAGTAACAGGTTGCCTAAAATGAAAAAGACCCAAATTTATGTACTTAAAATTTATATATTCTTTTTTCATTTAAAATATTTATCAAATCAATTCCCTAGGCCAGTTAAAAAAGATAAAAAAAAAAAAAAAAAAAAAAAAAAAAATTGGCTTTCTTACATTCTTTCAATACAAGGATTTTTACAGTAGGTAAAAATAAGTCCATGTTGGTGTTACAAAATTTACTGAACATTAAATACTTAAAGATTAAAAAGAGAGAAAAAATAGATTAAAAAAATATATGTACAGAAAATTATTATAATATTCAATGAACAATAAATTTGAAGATTTCCTATATGAAATTTGATGAATATTTTTTTCATGGTTGCATCCCTCTCCCCAGTGGATGTGTTAATAAATATAGTCGTGATAAAAAAAAAAATCCAAATTAATTTTTTTTGTCATTCTATATTTAATTTCAAAATTTGTCTATTAAAATTTCGGATATTTGAGTTAAATATTCAAAATAATATTGTAATTCGTGATATCCAAAATAATATGGCATGGCAACCCATAAGACCCGAGATTGACCAGGTGAAGTAAAAGGAGAGAGGAGTAGGAATCCGAAGAACGCTGAGGCCTTAGGGGCTCGTTCTAGCCGAGGTTCCCTACCCCCTCCCTTTTATTGATTAATGGAATATCCAATTCAACATTTGGATGCATTTTTTCCCTTCAATCTCTCTCAAAATATGGGTCCCTATTCCTTCAAAATTTTGACGGACTCCAAGAGACGGACAATTAGTCCATCGCGGAGGATTTTGTAAATAATCATTGTAAAGAATGTAATTATTGAAAAATAAAGCCATTCATCCTTTACTATTCCTTCAAAATTCTCCTAAGTATTCACCTATTGATATTTTGTTACGTGTTTTACAGGAAGATCAAGTATGTATGTTCAAATATAATCGTAATATACTCCGGAACTAAAATATTCGCTATGTTAGAATTTATATACTTTGTGAAGCAATTCAATCCGTTAGAACATTCCATTAAATCGGGTAAATTTTTTTTTATTAAGCACTAATTCTAAGAAGGTGATCTCAGGACCTTTGTTGTTGTTTGTTTGTTTAATCGTCACTTTATGCCACTAAGGCTAATCGGATGATGCTACAGTGGGAGTTCTAAATGATCTCAGGACCTTGTCAATCAACTCAAGAGAGCAATTAAGAGACCGAATCATAGATGCAGTGCACCAAATATCATCAGAACAATGTTTAGCTGCAATTTATCAAGTGAGTGCTAGATGTAATGCTTGCATTGGTGCAAGAGGACAAAATTTTGAGCAATATTTACATTAAAAAGAACATAACATAAAAATAAATGTAAATAAATAAGTATAAAAATGAAAACTTTTTTTGTTTCTTTTTTTTGCGATTTTCTCTGAAACTAAGGAATAACGAGAAAATCTCTAAAGGACTTTTTCTCTTAGTTTTTCGGCCCCCTATAAGTTCCTGAAGTTTTGACATTTAAATTCGGGACACCCTGTATAATACTAAATTAATTAGGTATACGTAGCCGCAGAGTCAACCTGGTTCTCCCGTACAGGATAATATTTTTTTACCAACTCATTTTTGTAATTTTGAAAATTCTAATAGCTGTTTCTTAAAGAAAATTCAATGTAGAATCCAAATTTGCAATTAGATTTTTCCTATAAATTTTATATTTTTCAAAAAGTCTATTGAAAATGGTAAAAAATGGGAATTTTACAGCAATTTTGCATGCTTTTTTGGTTAAAAGTTTATTTTTTTACAAAAAACGAACCAACTTATCAGAAATCCAACTTCATATTCGTATTCTCCACCCCAAAAAACATCAAAATTATAGAAACCAGAACGCCAAAAAAATGTCTGTAGACAGAGCAAATTTTAAGATTCTATAAAACAACTTAAAAGACCTATATATTAAAAACTTGACGTGTAGGGAAAAAACTAATTTCAGATTCAGGTGGTTCACTTCCGTGTTACTTCCAAAAAGGTAAAATTTGTTGGCTAGTGTTATTAGGACCATATTTCAAAAACTAAACATACACATACAATTTTAAAGCATATTTTATATTTAGAGGATTGTAAATATTTGGAGGATACCTACATACTATTGTACATATTTAGACATAAGATAACAATCATTATTAGAATAACAGAATGAATTTTTTTATAATTGAAGTATATTTTTATAACAGATAGAAAACTAGTTCATTTGTGGGAAGAAATACGACCACGTGTCTGAGAAGGAAATTCTGTCTCATTAGATTTACCGCTAAGGTCTGATGTCGTTGCCCCTACCAAGCTATTTTTACTATTTAGTATTAACCACATTATATGTAAGTCGAGACATGACCCATTTCTTTCGTTAAAAGTAATAAAATAAAACTCTATAGCCTCAAAGGCATACTACTAAATTGAAATTTCCGCCATTATATGTTTATATTTAAATATTTGTTAAACCCTATGTTCCCGTAGTTTTTGAAATAAAAATGGATTTTAAAAATGAACAATCGCATATCGATTAATATGAACTTTCTGGTTATCTTTTAAATAATGGCCAATTGATATTTGCTCGATGCTGAGATAGATTATTGGAGGATCAGAAGTTCATTACCTTCGATAAAGAGGGCAAAAATAGTTTTAAAAGGAGAAAATTAACAATATCCTATTGATGTAGGATTAATTATTATTTTTTTAAAATTTCTTTTAATATATATTCCGAATTTATTATAGAATTTAGTCATTAGAATTTTGATTTAATATCATTATTTTTAATCCTAATATGAGCAATAATAAAATGTTTTTAGATTTTATCATCTAGCTATAATTATTAATGATGTAACTTAAAATTTAAAAAACAAAACAAAAAAAAAAAACTTAAAATGAAGGTATTTTATTTCGTAAAAAGTCCTTTGGAGAACACAGTAGTGGGTCCTTATTAGGCTATTTAAATAATAGATAGGTAATATGTTATAAATACATACGTTGTAATGCAACCTTATGATCGATTTTATTAATGAAAATTCCATTAAAAATGTGGTTAGCATCTTATTTCATATCATAGCACATGAAAGCTGTTATAACAAAATCAATAGTAAGTCATAAAATCTATATTATGTTCAATCAATTGCTTGATTTTAATTTCAATATTAATTATTAAGAAACACTTAAAAAAAAAAAATCTTAATTGACCCTAACAGTGAAGATATCTGAAGTTCATATTATTTTTTTATTGTATTCAGATCTGCTTGTTATATTTTGTTTTTAAATTATTTAACTAATGATGGGGTATTCAACAAATATTTTTTTTACCTATTTTAAGTAATTAAGTTTTTTTTTTTTACAATATAAATCCATTGTATTCTTACATAGTTCTATTAAAAACTTAACAACTACGCAAATTAACCATTGATTTATTGATTACGTCTCTATAACTTCATTTTCTGGAGCGGTCAAGTATGCCTGACGCGACAGAATATCTGAGCCGTGAAATTGTATCAGCTTTGTATATATAATTTTCATTTAAAATGTCATTCGTATAACTTTTAATCTCTAGAAAATGTATGTGTCTAAAATTATTGATTTTTTTTTTTTAAATATCTCTTTTGAGAAACAAAATTTATTGATGCTAATTATTTTAGGAGAAATTATTTCAATATTATTCAACGGTAAAAATTTCAATAAAATAAATGATAGGATTGAATTTATTCAATAAAATTAATAATATATACCTAGATAATTTCTTTAAAATCGGAATATAAATTTTTACCTTTGACTTAAACAGTAATTAAATTTATTTCTTCTGGTGGATCTTTTATTAGAATTTATAGTTCAAATAAAAAACATCTTAAACATATGTTACACATTTTTATCTACAATGCCGTATAGGCCTAGTGTATATAATAGCTCTTCGTTTCTTGGTTGAAAGTTTCTATCACCTTAAAATATTTAAAAGAAGACTTATATTTACAAATTCGATAATTTTTTATTTATGCTTTAATTTTGAATTAGGAAAGTTTCACGTTCGAAAAAATTATTAATTAAATTATCCCTGCTGTTAACTCTCGGAAACCTAGCTAAAAAACATTTTCGTCGTTAAAAATACATACGTTTCCCACAATCCTATTCAAAAACCTGCGGTATTACAGAATGAAAGTTTATCTTTTTGAGATCAACAATTAGATGGAGGTCCGCCTTTGAATACTTTAACGAAACAAATTTTACCAAAAAAGGTCAGAAATTTCAGATAAGTATTAATATTATAAATAGCATAACCATCCCTTTAAGTCAAAAATATATTTAAAAAAAATTACAAAGGTGTTAAACATAGGGTACAGATATAAAGTTCAATGAATTGAAGTCAGCTATGTAATAATATATTTAAGGTGTTGAATTCGAAATGAAGATTTATTTAATTTTTTTTTGTTTTTGTTGCTATAAATAAAATGTTTTCTTTCTCAATACTTAATAACTCATATTATTTCGGCCAGTTTTAACCGTTTCCAATAATAGGTTTTAATTGGTTGTCTTCTACTAATGAAGCTGGAAACAGAGGCATGATCCGACAAGAGATATTTGGTGATAAATTGTTTCAAGTAGTACGTAGAAACCAGGAGATGAAGCAATCAATAGATTGATAATCTGGGGGAGGCACCCATGAGTACCATCTCTTCTCTCTCTCTTTCTCTTACTCTCCGTATCTATCTATCTATCTATCGATCTATCTATCTATCTATCTATTTATCTCTCTCTCTCTCTCTCTCTATATATATATATATATATATATATATATATATATATATACACACATTTATAAAGTCTTGGCACCCCAATTTTTTCCGCCAATGGTTCGTTCAGAAATAAAATTTATTTTGAAAATAAAAATTTTAAAGTATTTATTTTTTATTTTATTTATTTGTTAAAGACAAAGACTTATACAAATTTATATAACAAAGTATAAAATACAATTATCTCTATAACTAGCGGGTGTCATATAAAAAGATTTTACATAAATAAGAATAGAAAATACTACAAATATGAACATAGTATATACACAACGTATAAGTAAAAATATACCACAAATACATTTTTTTTTTTTTTGAGTTGGTCGAGACCATGTACAAAAAAATAAAACAAAACAAAAAACTATATCCTTTTAAATAAAAATAAAAATAAACCTTTCCTTGGTAAATATAATCTATTCACACCCAACATTACTATAAATGATAAAGTTAAAAGATAAATATTTACATCTAATATATGTTTCATAGACGTATAATTTACTAAATTATAATTTTTTACCTATTAAAATAACCAAGATGAACAGAAGGTTCCAATTTTATAATAACATATTGCTGAACTATTAAGGGTTAATTTTAATAATAGCGGTAAGATTATTATACAAAAATAACTTGTGTAATTTGTCAGTGTTGTTTATATTCAAGTGATAGTTTGTAGTCATTCTCAATAATTAAGTCAAGTTCGCTTGCTAAGTGGCTTCAGAGTTGTTCAGTCCCATATCACATGCTTTATACTATCAATAATGATTATATGGCACCATTCACATACCTCCCCAGCCTTCACTATTTTATGTCCATCTTTATGTAGAATTCTTACATATTCGTTGCTACTGACTCTGAGTTGACTAACTGATCTTAACGTGTGAATGTTGATCTTAGGATGTAAATGGAACTCCCAGATAAGTGTATGTTTTAGTAAATTCCATTTGGTTATTGTGCCAGTAAAGTGGTTTCAATTTTTTCATTTTAGGTGATTTACGGAAAACAACCACTTTAGATTTTAGGGGATTTAAAATTAATGAGTTTTGAGCGCAATACGATTCCAGTATTTTGAGCTTTTTATGAGCACTATGCCAGGAATCACTAAGTAGGACAATGTGAACATTTTAAAGTATTAATGCTTTTAATTCAAAACGGGTTCGGTTTTAAATAAGTGCCGTTTAGTACGGCAATCAAAATTATAGTGAGAGAGAACGTTTGACCTCCTTTGAGCATACACCGGATTGTTCAGCAAGATCCCACATCATCGGCAGTCAGGAAAGCAGAAGTGGCTTAAACTTCCAATACCACCTTCTGTTTACTGGCAGTAAGAAATATTTTTCATACATTATGTCCATTCATCATTACTATGGCAACCTCCAAAAGAACAAACCTTTTATTTCGGATATGATCCGCAAAAGCTGTACTTACTAGAACCTGAGAGTCCGGAATCATGTTACATTTTCAGATGAAAGTTTATTATTAAGCATTTTCTGTTCTGATGGCCGCAAGTACGTTCGTCGAAAACTTAATACAGAGGCTTAAGTTCGACTGTAAGGCTGACTGTTGAACATACAGTCAGAAGTGTCCAAGTTGTAGGGGTTTATGTTTTGGAACAGTACAGACAAATTGAATTTTATTGATGATATAAATGCGAAAAATATATAGATATTTTGCGGCATAATTCAGAAAAGTTAATCCAGCTTTGCAGAAAACTTGGGAATCAAAGAGTAATTTATTATCAAGTCTTTAAAAAAATATATTATAAATAGTCTTTAAAAAATATTATACATATATTTTTATTCAGCTTAAGGATCTTTTATAACGAATGTAACTATACATTATTTGCTAATACAATATTTGTTTTACTTACTAATAGATTAGTCCAGAACAAATATTTCAACAGAAATGGTTGAAATTCCGCAACTCCACATGTTCTTATCCTTTTGGAAAATAAGAAAGGTTCAAGCTTCAAATAGATAATGGTTAATACACCTGGGGTTATGAGAATAAAACCGATTAAAATACTGAACTATGGTGTTGATCCCCCGTTAAAAAAAAAAAAAAAAAAAAAAAAAAAAAAAAAAAAAAAAAAAAACGATGGAGAGGTACTTTACGAATGTAAAGTCAATAAAAATGTTCTGTATGCACCTGGAAAATTTTACTAATTCTAAGTGGAACTGACCGGATTCATTATTAATATAATGCCTTATCAACAGATTTTTTTCTTTTTAATTAGTAAATATTCACTTCTATATGAAGTGATATCATAACGATCTATGCATTCAGTCACTTCTGGAAAACAAGAATAGTACCAATATTAATTTATTTATTAAAAAAAAAGAATAATACAGGCTACTGTAGAACTAAAAAAATATTTTTTTTTTTTTCGGTTGGCGCATTAGGCCTAATGAGACCTTAGGCCGCGCAGTGTGGTCTTCTTACAGACATTTGTGTTGCTTGCGGGAGCACAGACAGCTCGGGTAGCCCAAAAGTCACTTTGCTGCAAGCCATGGTCACCATGGTGCAGCGGCAGACTGCCCATAGCTCCATAATCCCATTGGGGCCAATTTGGCAGTTTCCTTCCAACAGATGGCGTCAGCTCTCTCGGGTTCAAGGACAGTGACAAACTGGTCTAGGTCCAAGGATTATGGTAGCCCAGAGTCAGCAGGCCTAGAGGACCTATATTTTTTTCCCTGAAGCATACCGTCCTCGTACCAAACCTCCGGGCGGTTACTGATACCCTGGAAAACCACACTACGATTCTCGATGGGATACAGGGGGGAGGTACATCACTCCTACGCCCGATCGGTGTGAGTTCCTCCAGTAGGCTGACGGGCCTATCATACCCGGGGGTGGGGGTAGGATTGGACTGCGTGGCGTTCATTGGCGGGTGGTCACCCGAATGGAGCGGTCACCCATCCAAGTACTAAACACGCTCGACGTTGCTTAACTTTGATTACCTATTGAAAGTGCCTTTGTCCACTCGGCCATCCCGGCCCCAATAAAAATATAATCAATATTAAAAGTAATAAATTAAGAAACTAACAATAAAAAGATAAACAATAATTAATAAAAAATAAAATAATAAAATATCTACATGAATAAAATTAAAATGTGTACCTATTTTTTTTGTTCGGTACCTTACCTGGCCATGTGTGGCATGTGGGTTACTCTACAGGTGTAACCAACCCATTCTAACCATGGTGGGCCAACCATCCCAGGGCGGATTCGAACCGCCACCATTCGGCTGGAGCATGCTTAAGCGGGTCGCGCTCAACCAAACTCGGCTATCCCGGCCCCAAAATGTGTACCTTGATTCTATAAAATAATAATAATTAAAAAAATATTAAAAAAGATATAATATTACAGTCACACATTCATAATTGTTTACAAAACGATATTAATATATAAACACTTTTTTGTTTATATGACAGTTTGGGTTCTGATTCAAAATTTATAAAAAAATATTTATTTATTTGTTTTAAAATGTTGAGTAATTCCAAAACCAACGGCCCAGGTTCTCTAAAATCTAAAGAACTAACTAACATGAGTGATTATGGTTGTTTTCATGAAAGACTTTTATTCAATAACAACAAATATATGTTTCTCCTAGGGGGTAGAGGTGTGAAGGGTGCTATACACTAATCTTATGTCACTTTTTGTGTTAAAAAGCTATAAGGATAGTTTAATTGAAGATCTAATTATTTCTATCTATCTAATTTACATTTTTCATTGACCGAAAACAGAAACTATGGAACGTTTCTATTTTTCCTTAAATCTATACTAAAAAATAAAAATTTCGGTGCAGGAATCATGACAATATTTTTTTTTTATTTAGTGATATAATATACAGTAGTTTAATGTCATTTTCTTTTTTTATGGATTATAGCGCCAAATTCACATCAAGGGCTGTCAAAGACTGGCCTAGTCCTCCTTAATGAACCAATGTGAACTTTAGTGTTTTTAAATACAGAGAAAAAATCAGGCTTTTCTTTATTTTTTTTTTTTAAACCAGACCACACTGCGCGCATTATGCTGTCGGAATAGAGTTTACTGTACTACAACGTATGCTATCATTTCTATCGGTTATATCTGAGCAAATAAATATGTTTATTCAAGGGGGACCCGGGTATCGTTCAATAAACATATATCGGAGAGGAGTATATTTGAATGGTAATAATCCTTCACCAATACAAATTTACCTTCACATTACGGGTTTTCGAGGTCCTTTGTTATTCCTAAACTGTTTATTTTTAGTATTGACTCAATGCAAGTGTCCAAAGGATGAGATGAGTCGCTATTGGGACATCCTAGTAAACCTTATGTACGGATTTGGTTGAAGAAGAAGTCCATATATATTTCAATGATAATAATTTCGAAAATTAATATTTTATTTATTATTTGTTTTTAATTCTTTACTATTATAACTGGATAAATAAACTAAAATCGAGATAAATATACAAAGAATTTGCGCCTTTATGAGACATTGTTTGTAACTTCATTTCAGATCTCTTGACCAATCCCGAAATTGAAGAGTTCTCCATTATTTACATGGATTAAAAAAGAGGGGGGAGGGGTACAAATTAATTTCGCTTGAAGTAGGTCGAGTTATTCATGGTTTTTGATATCGTTTACTTTTAATAATAAAAGAATCAGAAGATGGTAGGGAAAAGTATAATATACTAAAATTTATTGGATTGAAATTGGTTAAATATCTATTATTAACAATTGATACTAACTATACCCTTACCTAGATAAAACGAAGGGTCTAAAATTTTTAAGAGATAAAAGATTGGTCCCTTTAATACTCCCCGTCAGAACCAACTGCAGGCAATTAAAGGATCCATAATTAATGATACAGTTGTTGGAACTTCATTATAAAATCATGATTCTTTCGAAAATTACGTCCCTTCAAACTTTGACAGCAAGGATTCCCTCAATATTAATCTTAACATACGTTACCTTGTTATGCCCTCGTCAATAATTCACAGCTTGCTCTACTTGTAATAGATACCTGATTTACTATATAATTTATTTGTCGATTTATATCCAAGGAGATTTTATTATTTTCCCATTACTCTCATTATATGTCACATTTACCTGATACATTTCTATTTTATGCAGTAGGAAATTTTAATACATACAGAACAGATAAATATAAATTTGATTGTTTGTCCTTTATATAATATTATGTCTTTTAACGCTCCTGAATTTATGAAGATAAAACTAAATATCAATGTTAAATCGAAAAGTCGTGAAAACTTTCAAATTCATCGGCCACAATAAACCACAATAATGATCAACGGTCAGAAATCGATTAACGAGTAACAATCAAAAGCAATGATTTTTCGAGACCATTAACCAAGCTTTAGGAACAAGTATTGAAATATTTTAAGTTATCAAAAGATAACCAGAGTGATCTAGGATCAGTGTATTAATGAATGGACTACCAATAAAGAGCTGCTTAAAGAAACTGGTAAGCCTATATCATATGAATGCAAGGATATTGATATGGATTGAACATATAGAACCGATCTCCAAAAGCAATCCGGTAGGAAGCCCCTACGTAACAATGCATTTCTCTATAATAGGCAAGAGTCCACGTGAGGGGCGAAAAAGTAGGCGGATGTTTAGTACAAAGAAAAAAAAAATACAGGATGACGTAGAGCAGTAGCCACAGATAAGTGGTCGAGGAGAAAATGGTTCAAGCGGCAAAGATCTGTGAAGCCAACAGAAAAGATAAAGTGAGGAAAAATAAGTACCTAAATTAATAAATATCGACACGATATTGTGTTGCTTGGAATTAACGAAAAAAAGGTCCATGGTCTTGAATTGTCCATTTTAATATCGGGTTGAGTGTCTGATTTGCGACCTCATGGTCTTTTTGGAGAGTTTATCGGTATACTTTATTAATTTGCCACTTGATTACAAAACAGATCACGATTACGCCTTGTAGGCAGGCATCTGTTGACCAAGAAAACGTCCAGAAAAGGACTTAAGGAAAATAAGTAACGAAGATACTATTTATAGAAAATACCAGAGGAATCCTCAGATATTTACCCCATCTATTGACTTGCGATAACGATTCGCAACGACGACAATGGAGACATCATAGAGCTTTGGCCAAACACTTGCTATAGCTATGAATAGGAAAAAAGGAAATGAAAAACAAACGTTTGCTTCGAGGAATTTAGGCAATGGCGTCTGAATTAATTATTGGTTGGGCGCCATAAATTTCGTTTTTTAATGAGCTAAACGTTATAATGTGTTTTATTATCAATTAATTGTTTCTATAAAATAAAATATAACATTGATTAATTGGCTTAAATTAAAATTTATCTGAATTTGACTGAAACAGTGTTAAAAAGATCCTGAATGTTCTTGAGATTTAAAAATAGCTCTTATTAAAGAAAAATATTGTTGTGAGAGTCCACGCACTTTGTAACCTTAGTGTTGTAGTTGAGTAAATCATTTCGGTTGACTACAGCTGTATTTTAAATCGATGTCTCGCCGTAGGCTTTTTGATCGAATATTCTCTCTTTGCCAAATACTTGAAAAGAAAATAGATTACAAAGATTGAGGTTATCAATTGTATACAATTTTGAAATGGCTTGCAACCGCTTATTGACCGTTTGAAGTTAATATCTAAGTAATGGAACTAGGATAATAAATCTGAGAATCATGCGTGAAACGGTTTTGAATACAAATTTAAAATACAAATTCAACCTTCTCTTGGTAATTCAAGTCTAAATTATTATTACTTTTATTAGGATTTCCTCAAGCTGTGTAAGATGTCCTTTAGCAGTATAGTGAACATTAGTACACTACTTCAGGTGGAAAATGGATTCATAAGCCTTTTGAAAACCAACATGATAAGTGTCCATATTGATTGCATTTGGTTTCGACTATGTTAAATATATCAGATAAAAAAAAAAAAAATAGCGTTTTCTGCAATGGTTAGATAGATAAGATAGGTAAGATTCTAAAATGATAACTTATTTACCTATAATTTTTTCATAAGGATTCTTTTAATGAAATTTAATTTTTTCTTCATATTAAAAGAAATCTATAAAAGATATACTTATAAATCATGTAAATTCCCTGAGAACCGCGATCAACCATAGAAAATTTAATATTCTGTAAGTCTGTAATTCTGTAAATATAAAATAAAGGCCAAAAATATTTATAAAAAGTAATTAGAATATTATTTACTGAATTGAAAAGCTCTACCACTGAGTGGTGTTTGGAATTACCATCTGGAATTGAGGGGTTGAATAATAAATGATAATCCACGCTAAACCGATAAGAAGGGTTGGTTGACCGACACACTTAGGATGAAAATGATTCAATATACTTATATGTATATTTGATCATTTGTACCAAAGTTTTAACAGGTTATTGTGAAAGGAGATGTTTTTTGAAAACTAATTATAGTAAACCGCTTATCGGTCTTCGTCGGGACCGAGACATCGACGATTAATCGAGAGAGCCGGTTAACACGATTTCTTGTCACATATGAATTTACACGAAATCTATTCAAAACGTCACACGACAAAGAATTTATGACCAGAAGTTGATAATCTCAGAAAGTTGAGTAATTTTATGATGTTAAATATTTTTTTTTTTTTTTTTTTACGCTACTGCCGGTTAAAATGGAGAGTCGGATAAGTGGGAGTCTATTGTATCTAATTTTTTAAATCTGGAATCTACCCAGGAAATCAATCATTTTAATACAATATTTTTAAATATTACGAAAATTGTGTTTTTTAAATATGTTTTTTGCACGCTGTTATTCTCTAGGAACGCATTAATAGTGTTCCTAATATAATAATAATAATAAATCAGAATGTATTTGGATTACGATAATGTTGACGCGGGTATTTATAATATATATTCCTTCGCGCTTGGTAGAAGTTCCATGTTTTATTTGGTACTTGCATTGAAGTGGCTGGTCTATCTCAAGAGTCTCTTGACCCCAGCTTGAATATTGCCAAGGCAGTGATGCCGTGAGTTCGTCCTCGTAAAATGAAGATTATATTGCAAGTTATTCCAATTCTCTTATTTATTTATAAAACTACAGTTTTATTTGTTTTTTAAATGTTGATTATGGTAGCCCTAATGGAATTTGTATCAATGAAGTAATGAATGAAGAAAAGAACCGCTACTGGTCTTAAAATAGAAGGTTACTTGGTCAGCTTTTATTATTCATGAGGAAAATTTAATATTCTATTTGATTTCTTAGCCACATCGCGGTTCATGCTACTGGGTCAGAATATTTTTAGCAGATTTTAGTGACATAGTTATGATTTCTTAAGAGCATCCGAATTCCCATAAGAATAAAATTGTGTTTTTTTAAAAACTATTTTATTAACTGAAGTGAAAAGAGATATTTATTAACAACATTAAAGGATATATATATATATATATATATATATATATATATATATATATATATATATATATATATATATATATATATAATTTTACATATTTTATTTTCAAGAGAAAAGATTGGTTTCGGCCGGTAGTCGAACCCGGGTATTCCGCATGACATGCGTGGTCCACTATCCACTGGGCTACGTACGAGCTCACTTCCAAGCCGCGCCAATCTCTCCTCTTCACTGATCCCTCTCCCCCGATCTCGCATTTTTTGCGAATTTATACGGCGCGGACAGTTTTTGTGCAAATGACGGGATCTCCCGACAATTCGTAATTTTAAAAAAAATTTATATTAATTTAATTATTTCTTGTAAGTCACAACTTGATTGAGACCCGGGTACGACGAAAATACGAAAATATTTAAAATTAATATAAAGTTAAATCAAATGGTCATCCAGGGGTCACCTGCGGCGTAGTGGTTAGCATGGCAACATACAATACTAAAGGTCTCAGGTTCGCGTCACGCCGAACAATGGTTGAAAGGCGGAAAAAACCTATTTTTTGAAGGTATTGGAATATTCTTTTTCTTTTCATCAATAATTAATAGAATAGTTATCTGACACATTCCATAAATTTATTCGGAGATATTCTGATTTTTAAACTTGTTAGGACCCTTTGAAAATCGATCATTGAAAAAGTTTATTTTTTAACGGAAAATTTATAACACTATAATAATTTTTACAACTCGCAGTTTTGTTTCTTAGGGCAATTTTCCTTTATAATCATGAAAAGCGATCTCCCATATTATACTAGCATAAAAATGATGCTATTTGGTCCATGTTTTAACCCAGAAATAAAATCCCGAATAAATGCTATGAAAATCAGAAAACAAAATTTTTTGGTAATCCATATTTTTCAAGCGCAGCCGTGCGCAGTTTTAAAATCCATTTTTTAAAGAAGAAGATACATTCAAGGAAGGAAATATTAAAACATATTCTAGCTGCTCCCACCTGCGTCTGTACATGTGGGATTTTTTATTTTTATTGTAATACCTATGCTATTTCGTGCAGTTTATTCGCTTTGGACCTTTTGCTTCGAATTAGGTTATTACTAATCGTTAATCGCTTTACTTACCAGGTCTGTAGCATCATTTATAAAGTCAGTCTGAATCGTTATTAGGTCGATGATAAATCAACTTTTTCACCTACCGTGATTTTAGAATGAAGTTGGAAATTATTAATAATAAGTTTATTAACATGACCTCGGATAACTTGGTAAAAAATAAACTGATTTCTCATGAAAACTTTCTTGCCTTGTTTTAACAGACAGTGGCAGGAAGCTCATAGAAATAAAAATAAAATTATTTAAAAAATGAAGAGTGGCTTGCACAGAACCAAACTGATGACTCGGTATCACTTCACTGTTTTCAAGTCAAGGCTTCATTTCAAGAAAAGTTTTTCAAATACTTTCCCCGTTATAGATAGAGTGTGTTAGAACGGTAAGATGAAGGATTAATTGTGATTTTAGAATCATTTTGAGTGAGGAGAATTTCCAAAAAAGAGGATAATAGGTTTTGTTTTACCTAACTTCAATGTTTTCATGAAATAAAATGATACTGCAAGTACTATCAAGTATATTAATAGCACGAAATAGCAAAAGTGCTTAAACTGGCCGATCTCGAGTCGAAAATTGATGTATGATTTGTTTTTCTATTTTCCTAACACCACCGGTTAATCCGAATAGCCGGTTAAGCGGGGCTCCAACCTATACATTTTATGGGAAATTCAATCGTGGTTATGATAATATCAACTTTATTTTTTTGCCGCTTACAGATCAAGTTTGACAAGGTTTTTTTCCGAAAATAGTCAATTTTCAACCACTGTTCGCCGTGGTCCTAGGATTTTTTAAAGGGAGAAAAAAATCCTTGGCTATGCCGCCCCTCTGATAGGACGTAAAATGGAGGCCCCGAGCTTGTAAGATGTTATGTACTCATTAAAGATCCCTATCCTAACTATACATCGATAGGCAAAATTTAGGACTCCCACTGTAGCATCGTCCAATTAGCCTTAGTGGCATAAATTGAGGTTAAAAAAACAAAAAATAAAAAAATGGTCATCCATTAGAAACAATTGATAATATAAATAAAATATTATGAATATAGAAAATACATAGGTTGTAAGACTGTATATAATTCAAATAATAAAAGTGTATGAGTAAATCATTTGAATTATATACAGTCATACAACCTATGTGTTTTACATATTTATATTAATATTAACTTTTGTTTTAATTTTACCTAAGTAACTCATGTAATTGTATTCCAAACTGTTTGTTCATTGTAGGGCATGATTATGAGAACAATATAATCTCGAAACGTCGCCGTAATATAGTTGTTTATTATTGACTGAGCCTCAAGAACCCTATTATAACATTTATTGACTGTTGTAATAAATGCTATAATAGGGTTCTTGAGGTTCATTCAATAAAAAAACAACTACATTATAGCGAAATTTCGAGACTATATTGTCCTAATCATGGCCTTCAGTGAACATAAGAAAAACTTTAAGAATAATGTTTACAATATAAAAATATTTTTATTGTAAATAAAACTTTGTTTTAACTTCTTGCAAGCTTAACAAACAATTGGTACAACAACTAGAGCATTGTGTAAAGTGGGTAGTGCAACCATTCCTACGGCTCATACCGGAGTAACTATAAAGCCAAGCTCTAATAGTTCAAATGTACTGATATTGGATGATGGATTGAAACATTTTTAACCATACATTTATGTTATTCTAAATGGGCCTAGTCAGGTAATATTTTTTTTTTCTATCGATGTACCTAATGAACTTTATTAAAGCAGGGCGGAACTTTCAAAATAAATTATTTACTTTTGACCTATGTTTATAAGTTTAGACCTTCATTGAATCGCAGCACCAAACATAATCTCAAAATGATATTTAATTCGAAATACATGACCTGAAATGCTGTTATAAGACCTTTAATTTTTTTTTTTCGTTGGAGGGGGAGGCGGAAAAATTTCAATAAAGGGACTACAATATTAAGCTATTTTCCCACCTGGGAAAATTCTAGTTCCTTATTTAAATGAAAAGCTGACAATTCTTCTCATCTTATCAAGTTTTATTTAATAAATATGTAATACAAACTACGGAGGATCGTGGGCTCATTGCTTTTATTTGTAAGGGAGTACCGAGATGACGTTTACCCTCCAGATTAAATGATGATAGATGAAAATTAAATGAAACGAGAAACTTAATTTTATTATGAGTCATTGAGTCCCCTAAGAACACCAGAATAGACAATTATATAAAATTCCGGCTACAATAGAGACACGTTAAAATAAAAAGCTATAATATGTTAGATAAATGTTGAAATTTCGTCATTTTTAATTTTTAAATAATTAATTTATATTTTTTAAACAATTTTAATGGAAGAGAAAAGATTGAACCACGGCCAGGAATCGAACCCAGGTCCTCGGCATCTCAGTTGCAGCGCTCTAGCATGAGAGCTAAACGTGGGGCCATTCCCAACTAAGTCGATCCCTTTCTCTTCAAGAATGCTGCGACAGAGATGCAGAGGACCTGGGTTCGATTCCCGGTCGTGGTTCAATTTTTTCCCTTCCATTAAAATTATGTAAAAATTATATAATATGTTATACGTATGGAATACAATGAAATGAAAATATGAATATTGAGTGAAGTAAGAAAATATAAGTAATGGCCCGCGCGAATAATATTAATTAATGACATTATAACTCTAATTTGAGACTAAGTAAAACACCCCATAGTATGAAGAAGAGACTTTTGTTTTTGTTTTTTTGGCTAGGTAAACTATAATATGAACATTATTCAAAACGCTGTAACCTCATTATTGATAGCCTTATTTCCATTTTTATTTCTTCATTTTGTAGGAAATGCGGAGACCTTTCACACCTGCCTTAAAAAAATCAAGAGTTTGAGAAAATAAAGTATTATTTTATTCAAAGTTCTTTTCCTGGCATTTCCTGGGGATTTCTTTCACCTAGAGGATGAAATCTTTAAAATGATACCTCGACCATCGATTATGATCTAAAGGTGCCTTTACACTCAACGAACCTCACCTTCGAACAGGTTCTCCCCCGAACTCCTACCGGCGTTCCACGAACAGCCATTTATACTTAACGTGGCGTTAAGCGAACCAATATGGCTGACGCGCCCAACGCTAGCTTATGATGAAGAAAACATCTCCATTATCAAAATATTTTATATTATCTGAAAAATAAGATTACCGTAAAACGAGGTGACATTGTGACTAATGGGGTGACTTTGTGACAAGCCTATTTTTCTACAGTTTTTTAATTTCCCTCCTTAAAAAGAATCAAGTTAGGCAATTCATTGTACTTTTCAGGTCGTCAGTAATGTGCTGCAACCTACTGGCCACATATAACTTCTTTCATTCCATTTACCATGGTGCTTTATTTCATATATGTTTGATTGTTATCATTTAGTTGAAACCTTGAAATAAAGCACCATGGTAAATGGAATGAAAGAAGTTAAATGTGGCCAGTAGGTTGCAGCACATCACTGACTACCTGAAAAGTACAATGAATTGCCTAACTTGATTCTTTTTAAGTAGGGAAATTCAAAAACTGTAGAAAACTAGGCTTGTCACAAAGCCACCCCATTAGTCACAATGTCACCCCGTTTTACGGTAATATATTTATTCGAAAGGTTGATATTTTAGGAGGTGAAAAAATAAAAGGTGTTTTAATGAGGATAAGGAGGAAGTCTAACTATGAATACGAATTTCCAGCAATGGCCACATTACCAGCCTAATTTGTATGTATACTTGGAGTGTAGCCCTCTCTATTACTACTATAAGACTTTTGATATTTTTTGCTGGGAGGGGGGGTAAGTTGCGAAATTTGAATTTATTAGGCTCGTAATTAATAATTAAAGTTAAAAAGCATTTGATTGCTTGGAATATTTTGGAACCCAAAATGTCATTGAACTTTGATATTGATGCATTTGGTATTATAACACTTATTCTAAACGAAGAAGATAATATTATTAACATGGAGTAAGGAGAATAATGTGGGTTCATTCAAATTGCAACGAAAAAGAGAAAATTAAACTTTCTATCGCTATTTGATTCCACATTTACATAATTTGAGTCCATATTAACGAGTCGATTTAGATAAATATTTCAATAGATAGTTAGCAGGAGCAATAAAGGATGTTTTAAAATAGGGTGTTCTATGGGAAGGAATATATACAAATCTGTAGGTTGTGTTTAATATGCTTACTGCTTAATGAATAAATTTGAAAATACTGATGAGAACATTAATAATTTTCCCGTATTGTCTTCGTGTGCACGTTGGATATTGGACTCCAGAAAGTCTGTTGAAGCGTGAAGGTATTGACTGGATTGAATTTGATGTTATGTGAGCGACGCCTTAGCCCACGCTTCCTCCAGCCGCTCTTACACACATAACCCTTTTAGCGATCCGCTTGTCATCCAATCCACTAACTTTACACACCCATTCCGATACCCACTACTCTACCTGTTACACTTTCTTAGTGTATACCCCTTTAGTTACAGATAGACCTTTCCAAATCATTCATTTCAATTTTTTACAATAACTCTTCAATAAATCTAAATGTGTACAGAAAAAATACCCTAGCATCTGGTAAACATCTAATGCTAATATTAACAACTTGAGCTTACTACTTAACGCATTAAATTTTTTTTTTGATATTATTTATCTCTTTAGGAAATTTCCAGTTGTGTTGCTAATATAGGCAATATAATAATTTTTTTTTTTAAATATAAAACAACGTTTTCGAGGTAAATGTAGAAAAATGAATTAAATTACAAATAATTATTTTTATAATAAAAGTAAAATTTATGTTGACATAATTAAAACAGATTTTTCCGAGGAAAAATAATCATTGGTGGCACAAATGTTCCTTCCGCGCTTATATATGCAACAAACAATAGTGGTGCTGTAGATTTATTTGTTTCCGTGGTAATTTGTAAAAAAAATACATTTTTAGAGTTATAATATGGGATTTTAAAAAGGGGGCATGATATCAACACGAATTATGCCCAAATTATTCTTGATATGTGAGAAAAAGAGGCCAACGACAGGTAAATTTTCCTAAGGCTATCATAAGGAATACGCAGATTTAACCCTAATAATCTGCACAAGACTGTATGACTAGTATCATCCCGATCCCCGAATCCAACTCCATTATAATAAAGTCAATTCAAACTTAACGACGGGTTCCTATGCAAAAGAGAAAAAAAAAATACAATGAAAGTATTAAGCTTGTATCCACTGGTGTCCGGGACGCCATAATTTTATTTTTGAGATTCCTAAAATAAAAAAAAAGAAAGAAAGACATTCCTATTTCGGGCTCCTTCGTCTCTCCTAGGTACGCTTCTATATTTTTTCTCACCAACTAAATTATTACAGTTCAGCAACAATGGAAAAAAAATGAATATTATTTCTAAAAAATGGTCAAATGCAGCTCATTCGAAGATTATCCATTGTATTGTTCATTACCTTCTCTCATCTTTCAGGTAACATGTGGATTCCATATTGAAATAAAGAAATGAACATGTAGGCCTACTACGTTATCATATAAATAATCACATCCCTAACTTTTTGGGATGAATACATCTAGCCGTCATATGAGCGAGGCTTACGAAGTCTATAGCGAAGGTTGGGAATGGACAATTCTGGGCTTATTTAATTCTTATGAGTCATTAGTCCAGCAGGTCTGCTTAATCATTATAAATATTGTTTCTTTTTGTTATGAGTATTTATAAGGTGCAACAAATTTGCAAGTGAGATATTGTTCATTTATTAAAAATGTATTTGTCGAAAAATTAGGTTATTAATTTTTTTAGTTCCTCATTATTAGTGGATTTATATAAATTTGTTTTATACTGAGTATTTATTTTATTTTAAAGTCTTAGGAATGTGTATTATCATTATATTATGTAGTATAAGGTATAATTTTTGTAATAAATATTTATTGAATGTCATAGATTTTTTTTATTTTATCCATAATAACCAAAGATAAGATTTAAAAACCATAATGATGAAAAAGTTCTCAGTTTCAGCCACATTACATTAAATTAAATGAATTCAATGTAATCTTTTAGATATCGTCGAAAACGACTCCTTAATAGTGGTTGTGAAATCATTTAGTATAAGTATTTTTTTTTTTTTTTTTTTAAACGGCTCTACGGCCTACGCCTTGAGTCTTGGCCCGCTCCAGCATTGACCACCAGTTATTTCGATTGTGTGCTGTGTAAGTAATAAGTTATATAATGTGGAGTGAAATAATCAATAATCTCATTTTTATTTGCTTATTTAATTTGATATCTGCCCATTTTTTGTTTTATCATACGAACGGAAGAGGTGAATACGGCGGGTATGGCAGAACATCCCTTTTCGGTTTCCAAATACGTTTTAACCGGCTTTACAACTTTTTCAAGCAGAAAATTACATTATCGTGTCTCTGGTCGTATTGCGGTCACCTTTGCTTTAGGAGTAGGCTCAAGCTCATTAATTTTAGCCTATAGTCAAACGGTTCATAATAAACGACACAAATCTGATCCCACCATATGGGATACGCTTGTAACCATGAATCGTTTTTAAAGCATTAAAACAATTCTTTGCATGACATTCATTTGCTCTAGAGAGTTTTACCGTGTAAAATTACTAAAAATCAACTGTAGTGAACATTTGATCTAATGTCGTTGATCAAGGACCATGGAAGCCTAAACCAATATTATAGCACGATTGCTTATGTTTTCACAAAAATTCCTAGCCATTCAGCTGCATTTTGTTTTTTTTTGTGGAAAAAATAGTGTCAAAATTGTTTTGAAGTTACGAAACTCGCCATGTTTGAAGAGATGGAAAAACGTTGTTGTTGAGGTTTAGCTCTTAAATAATGTTAGTTTCAGGGCTTCCAGGGGCACGTGGGTAAAAAGAAATTCTTTGGATAATAGACGGTGAAAACACCCAATATATAACTATTCTTTCCGGTCTATTATTTGAGGTTCGTAATCAGAAAGTGGCGGATTGGCCGAGTGGGCAAACGTGTTAGGAAATACGCGTTTCCCATGGCAACATATGATTGGGAACCCGAAGATAGCAAGTTCAAAACCCGGAGCCAGGGGAATTTTAATAATACTCGGTATCAATGCCCCACCCTTTCCCCGGGCCCATGAAAACCCCGTATAGCCTAAAAGGGGAGGAAAAAAAAAGGTTCGTGGTCAGAATATAATAAAAAGGTCAGAATATAACAAAAATGATAAGAGATAACAAACTTTAATGGGAATTTGGGAACTTTAAATCGTGAAAAATTAGGGATTTCCGAATATAAAAGTGCTGAAGAAGTATGAAGTAATTCAAAGGCAGTTAAACTACCCGTGAATCCGCATTTCCAGCAATAATCATATTACCACGCCTAAGTCGTATGTAGATTTGGAGTTGAGCTTCCTCTAATACTGTTGTAAGACTTCGGCTATTTTTTGCTGGGAGGGGGGGGGGGAGTTGCGATATTTGAATTATTAGGTATTTAATAATTGAAGTTAAAAAAGTATTTGATTGCTTGGAATACTTTGGAGCCCAAAATGTCATTGAACTTTTCTATTGATGGATTAGGCATTATACCAGTTATTCTTGATGAAGAAGATAATGTGGGCTCACTCAAATTGCTACGAAAAAGAGAAAATTACACTTTCTATCGCTATTTGATTCCACATTTGTCATTTACATAATTTGAGTTTATATTTTTAATTACATAATTAAGGTCCACATTTTTTTAAATTTGCACTATCATTTTGGATTATCTGAAAGAATAAATGTTTTCAACTATCAAGTCGGTATTTAATGAATTATCTCAAATTTACATCAATTAATTAAATGTTTTGTTACAATTACAGTGCAACGATTTGTAACGATTCGTTGTATAAACCTTTATTACTTTTCGTTCCAGTGGTTAATATCAGACTGGATCGGGAACAAAAGAGCATTCTATCGGTAAATGCCGTAACAAGTTCGACCTCGCTCAAACGAAATTTCTTTGAGACTGATCGGGACTGGAATGGGATAGGACTTTTAGGGATAACATGATTGCAAACATTGTGTCTTACTCTATAAAATATTACAAGACCGTTATGGGAACTAGAACGAACTGCGATCGACATTATAATGAAGATCAACACTGAGTGACGAGGTTATGAAAGAAGCGCTGGAATCTCAAAGAGTACAGGTTTTCCATCCAATGATAGGGTGACAAGTCTCTCTCTGAATATGGTGTGAATGAACTCTTTCATCATTATTACCTATATTTATTATTATGATTGTTATAATACCCTTTATTAAGGCAAAATAGGGTAAACCGTACAGTTACTGGCACTCAGTACAGTTATTGGCATCCCGACATTAACTTAAAGAAATAGGTAAACAAGTCCTAATTTCATAAAAAGATATACATGAGTAAAATGTTTGAAGGGTCCTCTAAGTCATCTATGAAGTAACACTTTAACAAACTAACCATAGGGAAGATTTCACAATTAAATCCACACGGTGCTAATAACTAGATTTGGTACTTATATAAATATATGGCAATATTGCCATATTGTAAAACTATTTAACTTTTGATCCAAAAAAACCTTTTGAGTCCTTATGAGGATAGATAATGAGGAGCTATAGGAAGTTTCTATTTGATCCCTTTAATAAGTTGTTTTTTAATTTAACCACAGAAATGTAGTCTTAAGGGTGACAATAACTGTATGGTTTACCCTATAATACTAGATAAAAAAAAATTAAGTTCAAATCTATATTAAATTTTGGATATAATAATGGACATGGGCTATTCAAGGGGGGGGGGGGTGTCACAGGGGTCATGACTCCCTCAATTTGTTTTTCTGTATTTTATTGTATTTTTGAAGAAATAATGCAATTAAATAGCTATTATACCCGAAAAGTAACACTTTTAGTTTTTTAAATCGCAGTCACTCCTGATTAAATAAATTTGAAAACGAATGTTATTTCATGTAAAAGGTTACTACGTGAGAGTGTGACCGTGGGGGGGGGGGGGGGGTCCTAACCGTTGGTTCAAGTCGGTACTTGAACCAACGAAACATATGATAAATGATATTATTGGTAATTATCATATTTATCTGTTTCATTAATTATTATTATTTGCAATAATAATAATCATAATTTATTTATTATTATTTGTAATTTAATTAGTATTTTTGTTGCGTGGTTATGGACAAATTAGAAAGCCTTATTAGTTACATTTTCTCATTACAATAACCCTGTAACGAGTGTATTTTTACGCGTACCATCTTGCGACGTAACGCGTATTTAATTAAGTATTTTTAAAATCAATCAACATAATATTTTATCATGTAAAAAAACAAAAAATACATACAAGAATGAAGAAAATTTATACCTAATAAAAAATAACGAAAGTATAAAAATGAAGAAAAATGTGAAAATGATAAGTTCATATAAAAAAAAATGGTAAAAAGAATTTTATGAATTGATGAATTAATTGTCGAACCATTTTATGGTTAAAAGAATTAAGTTTTAACAATAATAATACTGTGTTTATTGATATCGTTGGTAAAGGCTAAAGTTAAGTTAAATATATATTTAATATTTCCACTTTTTTTTTATAGATATTGGTAATGAAGCAATGTGTCTTACCCAAGTTGTGAATTAATAATAAGACATTTTTTTTTTTTTTTCTACGTATATTACTTTAAGCTACTTTCATTGAGATATTGTATACATTTTCCTTTTATATATTTAGCACCGATATTTCCTAAGATATCGTTTCCTCTAATTTCAATATATATGGTAAATTTAAGTCAATTTGGAAGGGAAAAATGGATTGATTCCGTCACTCCGTTGGATTGTTTTGGTTGGTAGTATGAGGATGATGGGTGGAGGGGGTGAATCAATTTGAAAAATTTCCAATTTCTGAAACAATTTCCCAGTGAGGAGAGTGGGAGGGTGGAACTGGTAAACAGAAAACAATGTTATTATGAAGGAAGGAGGGGAGAGCCATAGTTGGGCTGAGCATCTTTTCGGGCCTATTGATCGCTTGTTAGAAACGCAACTTCTCCTGTCATTACTCTTCTTACAAAATAATATCATCCTCAATATCTTATCCTCGACGCTATTTATAAACGTTATCAATTTGGAACATATAAAAGTTATTCATTATATAAAATTATTAACAATATTTTTATTTTATACTAATTTAAATTTCTTCGATATCTCTTCTCCGTGGCAATCTCAGGTAATGAAGTAAATAGAAGGTGTAAGCGACTTTTTTAATAGTTAAACTGCTAGAATGTTCTCTTTTATAAACCTTTATATACCTTTTACATTATAATATATATTAATATTAAAAAAAAGAGGACATGGTATCAATATTGTTAAAGGCTATTTTGCACATTAAAAATCATTTTTTACTTTTTAATGTATGTTTTATATAAGAATAATAAGACTTTTTAGCATGAGGTATGTCATAGAGTTTTATTTAAGGAAATTTAAAAAACGTTATCATCATGATGCAAACTGCTGTTACAAGGCCGATTAATAATTTATACAAACTTTGGATCGTTGAAATACCTTATCTATATTATTCTTATAATCCAGGCGTTTATGTAAAATTTTAATTGTATGAATTATTAAATAGGTAATGGGAATATTTTTTTTTAATTTTTAAAATACGTTAACACTTGGCACTGACTACCATCTTTGTATATTAACAATAACGAATAGCACTCAATACCAATATTGTATATTAAAGTAACAAATATATAATCAGGTAATAAATTGGTATTTAAAAAAAAAAAAAAAGAAGCATCATTCCCATTTCCATAAACTGGCATAACATTTTTTTTTTTTTTTTAAATAAATGAAAGAGCAGAACAAATATTTAACTAATCAAATATTAATAATGAACTTATTTTTTCATCAGATTTTCGCAATACTTATAATAATATAGTATAGTATATATATATAATCACAGGCTTCCATCTCAATCATGGGACATATTCCAGAGAAAAAATAATTGAAATTATACTCTTAAAGATAAATATAATTTATTAATTGGTTTTAATATATAATAAAATAATTAAGACCCGCGTTTGCATAAAAAACAAAACAAAAAAAAAACAGTAATATATTAACAATAATTAATAAAAGAATTACTAACCCAGAGGCTCGACGCAGAACCACACTTCTTCGTCCACCGACTGCCGTCTAAATCGAGCTCCAACAGGCTTTCATTAATATATTGTTAAGATAAATTTTTAACATAAAATTATCTGTAATAGTAATTTTAAAATATTATAGTAATTAATTTTTAATAAAGATTCAGGAAGGAAATCTATCCCATTAGATTTAGACTCATTCTTTACTTATTTTAAATACAGATTCTACGTTTCAAAATGAACTTTTGCCAGTTTCTAGAATGGACCGTAATAATTTAAAATTTGTCTTTCTCCTTCTTTCAAATACATCGCCATAATATATATATATATATATAATTTTTAAAATACGTTAACACTTGGCAACAATTGGCACTGACTACCATCTTTGTATATTAACAATAAAGAATAGCACTCAATACCAACATTAATACAACAAGTAATAAATATATAATCAGGTAATAAATTGGTATTTAAAAAAAAAAAAAAAAGGAAGCATCATTCCCATTTATATATATATATATATATATATATATATATATATATATATATATATTTATAAACTATTTTATTTTTTTAATTATTAAGAATGGGAGAGTTTATTTTTATATTTTATTTAATCATATTATAACGTTATTAATAAGTATTTTAATTGTCAGTTTTAAGTCAGTTTTTATTAGTATGTGCAATAATGTTATGAATTCTTATTTAAATTTTAATAATAGTATTAATAAATCTATATAAATAAAGATGAAATTCTGTTTGTTTGTTCTTTATAAAAATCCATACCGTTTGTCCTAAGTTCTCCAAATTCCACTCAGTGGTTCTTTTATACCAGGCGGGAACATCAGTCCATATTAAAATTCTATAACTTCAACCAATCTCAGGGTATATTCTTTATTGTTATAAAAATCGTTATGATCTCGCTTTACATTGGTTTTTTACGAAATCGACAAAATGAAATTCCCCGTGTGAAACCGGGATATATAGCAAGTTATATATATAACAAAGAATTAAGCGTATGAAAATGACAAAGTGAATCTGAAACGCCGTCTTTTAACATTGATGATCATCTAAATTGTGCAGTTTCAGAAATTGCTATCCGTCCTATCTTAATGAAATTTTTTTTTAATTTGATTAGTTGCGTACTTTCAACATTTTTTATTATGTTTTTCTTATCAAAGTATGGATTCAAGTTACGTCTCTATTTCTCAAATACTTCATCTGATAATTACTAAGCAACCAAGCAAAAATTGAATAAATATTATACGATTGAAAATGATTCTAAAATTGAAATTGCGATTTTCCATCAACATTTTTGATAACAAAAAAAAAAAAAATTGAATCGGATGTATGTTGAATAAGGATCATCAAGGAGAAAATGCTACATTTTCCTGACAAGCGACGATATCTTTAAAAAAAGCCTCCACTTCTTCCGGGCTTTAGGCCGACGAGGAAGCTTCCTGTAGGCTTGTAACTTATGAATACATTTCCATATCTATATGTATGTAAATTCCCCTTGGAGCGGGGAGACTCTACATTACATATCAGGAAGTTGTAAATAACTGGATAGGAATATATTTACACAAAATGTTCAACATATTGGACATAAAAATTCCCAAGATAAATCACTTCAAAATTTTGTTTTCATATTAACAGTTTTCAATACTTGAGCTGTATGTAGATTTTATGATATATTGATATTCAAGCAATGGAAATGGTTGGGAGTGAGGTCATAAAAAAATAAAAGTTATTTGTAGATGTTAGGCATATACGAGTATAATCCTGCAGACGTAATATGGGGTTAGTCCACAATTTCGTTCAATTGGAAGAAAAAAATGAAAGTTAAAATTTTGGAATGGATCTAAATTGACCGTATTTTTTTCCCAAATTAATGGTATGTTTTGGGAATAATCAGACAATTGAACACTAATACAGCTGGAACCTCGGTTTTTAGGAATATGCGCAATAATGACAGCGATTTAAAGATTTGTACTTTTTCGCAAATGGCCCGGAAACACACACTTACCTGTTGTTTAGAAGAAATAATAAGCTATCAATGACAATATGGTATGGATGGTT
The DNA here is from genome assembly GCA_911387785.2 of Aelia acuminata. Lineage (NCBI taxonomy): Eukaryota > Metazoa > Arthropoda > Insecta > Hemiptera > Pentatomidae > Aelia > Aelia acuminata. The sequence continues at coordinate 130,237,110 of OU426980.1, read as the reverse complement.
TTTTATGGATAGATCATTTTTTTAATTAATAAAGCAACATAAATAATGTGTCATGTAAATTAGAAGAATAAATAGTAAAAACAAATCAAGGTGTCTTTTATTATTTGAATGATTTTAATAGGAATGAAAAAAAAATGTGACCTGAATTGACCGTATTGTTGGCCCAAAACTAATGGTATGTTTTGGGCTAAATCAGAGACTACTAGTGGATAAAGAGACAGCTGAAACGTAGGTTCTTTCTCGTAACTCGTCCGAAAATCTATCTAAAGGTCTGAACTTCTAAAAATACGAACGATTTTCAGATCATGCCGGATCGGCTTCAACTGAAATTATTGATAATTAAAGACGCGAAACGTATAATGTAGAGTGACTATTAATTATTTTATCACCATATTTAGGATGTTATTGACCTATTTGCTGACAAAATAAGACCTAATACTAAATGGAACAATTTACAAACTTATTATAAAAAAATTACGCGTTTTAGAGTGTAGTTTAAACCAACAAAAATTAAAAAAAAAAAGTTTTATCTTGATTATAAAATTTTTGTTATCTTCGCATATGCCATTGCAACTATCGCATGAATTCCTCTTGAATACATTATAACCACCCATCTGCAGAGAATGCTCCTTAATAATTACCGTAGAACATATTTTAATAGAATTGTCCCTGATATCAAGTAACAAGGTCTGGTGTAAAAATTGAAGAACTACACGATCTATTGAAAGACGATGAACAGAACTCCAAAAAAATAATAATATTGAAAAACCAAAACGCCAAGGACCTTTAAGAGTAGAGGCAAATTCTGCAAATAAATACAGTATTATTACAATATACTCTGGTTAATTTAAATTGTAATATATCCAATACTAAGGATATATTACTATTTAAATTAACCACATTATATTCTATAGTCCGTTCATGTCGAGATGGCAGTATGTGTTTTGCCAGCAGAATTTGATTCTCTATTAGCCTATCCTAAAAATAAAACACAAAAGATAAATCTACAATGGCAATAAATTATTTTTGCTAATTTTTTAACTCAAGAATTTTAATGGAAATTCTTGTTTCTCTCGTCTCTGTGTCCTTATTTTTAGAGATATTGCTTTGAAATTTTTCATGAAGACACCAGACATTGCCTACACTCGTAAAAAAGAAAAAAATGGTTTTAATGTTATTCCTTTCCTATTTTTTGGCGAAATGAAAATAAAAATAGACATTTTCGATTTTTAAAAAGAAGCCTGCGAGGAATTTTCGTACTACAGCAGTCTTCGATTTAGTCGCCTGCAGTGGTACACCTATGAGGTTTACGGTTCGCACACATTTAAAAATTAATTAGCGCTGCTGTATGCGTCCCACAATTGTCGGACATGGCTTAAAATTAAATTTTAATTGTACTTTTTATAAGGGATATGCCAAGCTTTCATAGATTGCTATAGTACGAAAATTCCTCGTAGCGACAAGCGACAAACCATATATTTTGGAAATTACTATACAAAACACTTACAAGCTTACATATATTGTCTAATAAATGAAAAATAACTGGAAGTATAAATATATAAGGTTGAAATGGGCAAGATTCAACTGTATTGTTCTTCATTCAAATCTTCTATAGGTTCTTTGACAGTGACAACTGGGCTTGTCGGGTATCTCTTGAATTAGATTACGAGACATCATGCAAGGAGTTAAAAAAAAATAATACGAAATAGATTTTTTTGGAACTGGCGGGGTTTCTCAAACGACTGATTCAATTGCTTAGTTATAGAAATAATAAAAAAAAAAAAATATTTGGCTGACTATATTTTTCAGCTATAATAAAAATTTTTAAAAATCAGCAAATTATAAAATATTGCTAATTCCTGAATATGGTATTATTTTTGCAGACAAAAATAAAAAGGATATGTTCTTAATAACTGGCCATGTTTATCGAGTCCATTATCAATAATGGGAGGTTATCACTTATTCCGATCAATACAATCATGTTCGTAACCTCAGTTAGGTTAAATGCATTGAAAATCAATTTCATGAAATTCTTTGCAAAAAACAAAACAGCTATTTTGTTCCGAATAATTATTTATTACATTGTTATTAATAAATTATTATCTTTTATACATTATTTTATCACATAATATTTATAGTTTATCAATTAGGAATAGATAATACTCAATTTAAATTGTTATAATTCATTCTAAACTATATTTTTTTTTCGAATCAGAAGATCATAGTGCATCATTCTATTGTTACGAAAGATTTCTTATTTATTCGTTAATACTTAAAACTAAATTGATTATTATTTTTTTTAAATGATTAAATTTTATTATCTCTCACAACATTTAAATTATAGATAAATTGACTTGGATTCAAATCTGACAAATTTTCATCTGTCATCTACTGAATCCTCCGAGTGAATTATATACGATGTATGTACTGTGGGAGTGTGGGATCGACCCGCTGTGCGATGTTTCGACACAAATTTAAGGTCTACCTCAGGGTAAATAAATAACAAGATGACAACGGATAAGAGAAAATAATATTACAAAAAAAAAAAATTTAAAAATGTATACAAAAAAAACAAAAACAAGGGCATTCGCAGGATTTCGCCTATGGGGGGACAGGCTGGTACAATTTTCGTGTAGGGCGGGGGCTAGAAAGTTCTTATGACCTGGGTGAGAGATGTATTCTGACTATGTAAGGCTCAATAAATGTTCAAATAAGACTTATTGATATTTGAAAGTTAATTTTTTTTTCATATAATACTTAATTAATTACTTATAGCCAATGTATTATTAATATAAAAAATGTATTAAAAAATTAATTTGTAGCTTTTGTTTCTAGGGGGTGGTAGTTGCTCTCCCTTCCAACCCCCCTGCGGACGTCCAATACGCAAGCAAATATTAAATATATAAATAACAACATATCAAAAGGCTATAAATAATATTTAAATGGCAATGACGAATGAATTTTGAATAGTAATGAGATCAATAACTATCAATTTTTTTAAGAAATTGAAGAAAAAAATATATACAAATTATTTGAATTAGAACTCAACAAAAGAAAAATTAAAAGAAAAAAATATGTAATACTTTAACCTAAGGTAATATTGATACGTAAATGAAAAAAATTTCTTCAAGATAAAACATAATGACCAGTAAGAATGGAGCACATGGTATTAAGATAAAATATAATAGTGTACAGGTGTAGAATAATAAAAAAATTAATATATAATTATAAGAAATGAATGACTGGAAATTGAGAAATGAATGACAATTAGATATATGGTATGAAAGGTTTTTATGTGGTGAAATTAGATGGTTTTTTAAAGCGATTCTGATTAGAGTGAAATATATAATATTGAGTCATATAAACTAGAAAAATAAATAGCAAAATCAAATTTATATAATTTGGATGATATAATATGAACATATATATTTAATAGAAATTATAAAATAATTCTTTAGAATAATGATAAGGCTTTAGAAATGTAAAATTGTGGAAATCAAAGGAAGAAATTAATCAAAGGAATATAACTTACCTTCATGGATAATACGAGTAATTCTCATCCAAGTACCATGAGTAAGTGAATGGGAAGGAAAAAGACGTTAAAGATTGTGGCGCGATCTGTAACAATTTTGAAGAAAATAAAGGAAAGTTTGAAGGTAAATAAAAAAGATAGAAATTAGAAGATTTATATTTATATATATATATATATATATATATATATATATATATATATATATATATATATATATATATATATAAATACAGGACAAACAAATACCAGCAATGCTACATCAATTTCCTTCGGAAAAGTTCCTATATACGCATCTTCTATTCCCCACTCTTTTCGATTAATCACGAAAATTGCGAATTTTCAACTGGTACCTAGTGGGCCATTCCACGTCAAATCATCCAGCCGAAGTTCAAAATTTTACCTCCCCCCCCTCAGATTTTGATACAAATTTGCAGGTATTAAGTACATACAGAAATAAGAAAAAATGCCAATTTTTACCCGATTCCAACAATTATGGTCATTTGAACTTTTAGATTTTTGAAGTTCCGATGACGATTTGAGCTCAAAACCAACTTGTACGTGTTAAAACTTTCCTCTGTAGAATGGGTATTAATTGAACTGGAGCTTTCAAAATTTATTCATTAATTCTGCATTTCAAACAAAATCAGATGATACCATAAATATTAGACAGATAATTTTTCATGTTGGAAAAAAATTCTTAAGCATAAAAAATTAAATTTTTTCCAAGCTGTAAAACAATCATTGAAAAATGCCATATGCAAAAATCTCTCTCCAACCAGCCTGATAAACTATATATAAATAGAAAAAGGATAAAATTATCTATCTAATGATGAAATAATATGAGTGGGTTATTGACTTATATGAGTTTTATGTCCATTTGAATCTAATATAGTAAAATTTTACTTAAATGTGGCGCATACAAATTAATATAGCTGAAATCTCTCTAAAATATCCTCATACAAAGGTACAGTATTGAAAAGGACATTTAATTACCTTTTAAATGATATAATAATATTGGTGGTCTTTTGAGCTGAAAGTGTTTTATTACAATGTAAATCTAATAAAATTAATTCAACTCAGTATGCTCTTGTCCTCTTCCCTATGGCTAAAAGCTCTCCCCAAGCCTATTAAAATAATTTTTATTGTTGAAAAGAGCATTTTCTATATAATGATGTAATAATATTAGTGGGTTATTGAGTTATAAGCCTGGCAATAGCCCTGTTCGTTGCTTAAAATGATCGCTAAACCATAGTACCTTAAACAGGCTTTTTCCAAGCCAGGAAAGATTTTAAGCATTTCACTTTTTTGGGTTTTGATTTTGAAATAAATAGAATCATAATTTTTTATAGTGAATAATGTAGATGTATTTATAAGAGAATGTGGTATAGAGAATCTCTAGTAGATTTATCTTTTGAGGTTTATTTTTAGGATAGGCTGATAGAGAATCTCATTATAGAATTTTCCCCCAAAAAAGATTGGACCAAGCTGAAATTAGCGGCAACTTCGCACCGAGGAAGAAGGACAGAGCGATCTAGCGCGGCCCGTGTTAGAGAGAGACAGAACTCCCTAGGCAAAATACATCCAGCCATCTCGACATGGAATGGACTATAATAAGATTATAGGATCAAATCCCAGCTTAATACGTCTGGTTCCCGCGGGAATATATACAAAGGCCACGTAAAAGATGAAATACTTTTATTTAAGTATTTAGAAGATATATTCTTATTTAGTGTTCCTATTATTTTTTTTAAGAAATCAAATTTCATTATTAATAATGGAGATAAAAAATGTACAAAAAGCTTCTTAACGCTCTAGAATACAATTCTTTTCATTCAGCGCTAGAAATTCTAAATGAAAGGAATGCTTCCATTGAATGTTAAGAGTTGATGTTGCACATTCCTGTTTGTCACTACACCAAACTTAAAGTTTTCAATCAATTAAAAATACCAAAAGTGTGAGGAAATCCATGTTTATCGAATAACAATTGAAGTGTAGTTAGCAAAAATAAAAGATACTACAGACTATTAAATTCAAGGGTTCTAAATGATAACGAATGATAAACGAGATCGAGCTTACAAGCTGAAATCTTGTTTGCCCCGCTCTCTCGGATATATCGGAGACAAATGCAAGTTTCGGCCGGGTTTTAGCCGAAACCAGGTTTTTCGGCCGAAACTGGATGAAACCGAAACCGAACTTTGGTTGGTCACTAACTTTAATGATTACTACACGTATAAGTTTTCTTAAAGGTAGAGAATTTGTGTTCCATCAGGATGCTTTTCTTCCGTAGGGAGCAGTTTCAGATGAACACGGAGAATGGCCGATATAGCTTAAACGGTGAAGATGGTGTTAAATGTAATGAAATGATTATTTTTAGAAACTTTACCAGATTGATGACTGTAAAAGGAAATAAAAAACCAATTAACTAGCCATATCGTAATGGTATGTTCAGGACTAAATTTTTTATTATTTTACATATTAATATCTTACATATTCAAAAAATAAAATAAATAAAGTAAGTAAACATGTTATTTCAGATGTTTTTCTAGAAAATAACTTTCATTCCTTTTCGGACTTCCGATTTGTACTCAGCACACATGGTAATATAAAATTTTCGTAAGGAAAAATCAAAAATCATTTTCTATAAGACCTTGGTAAGCCATGTGTCAGAATCTTGACCAAAATCTAAGTTAGACAATAAATAATATTCGAGGGGCATGTGCTAAGGAGAACTTCTGAACAATATGAGAGTGAGAGGTATACAGAAAAAGGAAAAATAGAGTGCCCTCTAATGGTTTTAAAGATGATTCAGAATGTGAGTAAGATTAAAAAGTATACATTTCTGTAGTGAAATTTAAAAAAAATACTTTTTATGAAGGGATCAAATTAAAACTTCCTATAGCTCCTCTTTATCTATCCTTATAAAGACTCAAGAGGTTTTTTTTTGGGTCAAAAGTTCAATAATTTTAACATATGGCAATATTTATTGTTAAAAGTGCAAAAACTAGTTATTGACGCCCAGTGGATTTAATTGTGAAATCTTTCCTATGGTTAGTTTGTTAAACACTTACTTCATAGATGACTTAGAGGACCCTTCAAATATTAGATTCATGTATATCTTGTATATGTAAAATTAGGACTTGTTTACTTATTTCTTTAGGTTAAAGTTGGGGTGTCAATAACTGTACTGAGTGTCAATAACTGTATGGTTTACCCTATATTGTAATGCCAACATAAAAATAAACAAAAAGAGAATTATTATTTGAAAGCAAGAATATAGCATTTAGTTTCAAAATGTCATTTATACCTAATATGATAAAATTTATCTTATTTTATCTAAAATGATAACAGTTTATAGTATTCTCCCTGGATTTTCCAGTAATTTCCTTCATTATATGTTTTTTATTTACTTGAAGTTATTTTACAACAATCGATTTTCTTCTCAGTATCGGTTAAGCACCTTATAACTTTTCAATTGGTTTTACTTCATTTATAATTCCATCATTCATATTAGGCATTATATAGAGTCCCATTAATTAGGAACCAATTATAAATGACAGTGCCAACTCTTTTCTTAGCTCTTCCACGTTTTAATTACCCAGCATCTAAATATTTCAATCGTAATATAAAAAGAGCTGGAAATGTTGTACTTATCCAATATGAAACAAGGACTTATACCATGTCTCTAATTAAAACTGTATTGTATAAATAGTGAAAGAGTTTGATCGGTGGCGGCAACTTGCGGCCATTTTGTGAACTAAATTGGAGGAGCCAAGACGGTGCTGCCACCTCGGAATTATTCGCCTAACTCCTTGCAGCTGCCCCTATCGATCCCCGAGTACTCACTCACACCCTCATCACTTTCATTCATTCTTTTGCCACCCCACCCCACCCCACAAGCACTACGTCAATTTTTCTTCACTACTCGCCGAACGATTTAACGCTGTTACCAGCATTACATAATATGATATTTCTTAGCTCTCGCATTTAAGAAATTATAATGGCTACTATCTATCGGAAAACATTTTTTGGTTGTCAACCTAAAGATTAAAAGTTGAAGATCAATGAGGTGGACGGTTATAGTTATAAAGAGAACTAGCGAATTCGCCAATCGTACATATATTATGAATATAAATTTAACTTTCACACACACACACACACAATATATATATATATATATATATATATATATATATATATATATATATATATATATATATATATAAAATGCTCTCTTGAATTTTTTGAGTAAATTATTGAATTGTATGCCATCATGGAAACAAACCAACACACTTAAACAAAAAACTCGCTTGGGGCCTAGGCCATGCTTAATTATATATATATATATATATATATATATATATATATATATATATATTTATATATGCGATGGAAGTTGCTAATGTCGCAAATAGGGATCCAAATGAAATTTGGTTTTTGAAGAGAGTTTAAATTCATGATGACAACGAATAAATTAAAAAAACAATGAGACACATTGTCATTGGAATATCACGAAAATTGGCAGAGACCAGTAATAAGGAGGATATGTTATGCGCAGATCAGCTATACCACTAGTACCAACTATGGTAATAAATGCATAACAATAATAAAATCCTTTATCTTTATTTATTTCATTGTATCCCTCTATTTATATATTATAATTTAAAAAATAAACAAACCAGCTGAATATAAATATAATAAGAGATATTATATTCGTATATTTTCTGTGTATAGGCTCGTTAATAAATTATTTTTATTCAGTTTAAGTGTATTATCACGGTTAATAAAATATGAAAGGCCAAAATTTTAATAGAAACATTGTAATAGAATAAAAAGTTTTCTTCTCAGTTAGGAAGGAAATAAGTAGATCATTATTTAGCGCACGTTACTAGTTCATGAAAGTGCCAAAATTGACACTAGGAGGCCAAAAATAAAGAAATGAGGGTAAATCAGTCAGAACTAGGATTTAGTTTAAATATTCTGTCCGTGTGGCAGGGAAAGAATTTAAGGAATGTTGATTGATTTGGGATCTGACAGGGTTTGTAAATGAATCCCTGTTGCCAGACTCGGTTGATAGTTTTTTTGCAACTCAGCTCTGGGAAAGATGTCTGTGCCTTAAATTTATTCCATTCTTCAATCGGAATAAGAATCATTGCTGGGTAATGACGTGAGAAGTTTTAAAACCAAACTGTCTATACATGATTCACTATTCTGAAGTTCAGGTATTATTTTGGCAAGGGCTTAGGTAATAGTCCGGGAGCTGAGGCCCAAAAAGGTACCTGATTTGAAGAAAGTTTTTGATCATATAGGCTGAACGTACTCATTTCATAGACAAAAAATGTAAACGTCTGCCACCTCAGATCGGTTGCGATCAAATTTTATAGGCGAACAAAATCGACATTTTCGAACTTTTTTATATTTTTCGCTAATAACTCGAACACGATTTATCGCAGATGAAATTGTGTTCTTTCTAAAATAAAAGGGCATACAATTTCGCGTGGACTGAGGTCCTCACAGTTAAAATCGGTTAAGTCTTTTCACCAAAACCGATTGTCAATATAGCCACTTTAGCGGAAGAATGAATTACGCTCATGTTCCAAAGCCTGCAATTTGAAGAGGGTTACTTCAAATAAAAAATGTTACGTATAATAGTTGTAGAATATCGAATTCTGTGTAAAACTATCTCATTAATTTTAAAATTAGCCCACTCCTGTGGAGAGATAGTAATTAAAACGTGAACATATTTTGCGCCTAGTGGACTAAAATCTGTGAAATTTTTTTTAGTTTCTCGCATATAATTCGGCAAATATCGATCACAAAGTATTGCTTTCTTCTTATTATAAGAGGCTAAAATATCGCAAATAGATTGATATATTTGAAGTTTAAATCGGTTAAGTGGTTGGAACATCAAAAGTCCGTAATTTTTACGATTTTGGTGGAAACCGTGTTTCAACGCCTGGAATTCAGCTGATATTTTTTTCAAACAATAAAGTAAACGGCGTTATTCTTTAATAACGTTAAAATTACGCCCAAGAATGACTTATGTATTCTTGTTAAAAAAAAAAAATCTATAAATAAATTCTGAATCTCGGAACGCATAATATTAACGAGGAGGAGGCATTTGTAGAGAATATTTAAATATGATAAAAATTTAATATTTAAATCTTCGGATTAAATTACGGATATTTAGATAAGCATCGATAATTTCTAAGGTATTCTGACCTAACAAAATATTAGATTTTTTTTTTATCAGATTTTAACATAGGTTGAGATTTAGTGGATTGTTGCAAATTTATATTTATAAACAACAACTTTTAAGAGGAATAAAGGGCAAAAGCATGATGATTCGTGATTGATATTAAAGTTTTCATATGGGCTTAGAGAATCTTAGATTTTAAATTTTCGTATTTCTCGTTTCTGCTTAAAATTTGTTAGTCAATGCAGTGTAATTGATATTAACCGAAATTTAGTATTCTTACTCCACGCATTTGTTCTGTTTTACGTCCATGATTTACGAATAAGTTGCAAAATATTCTGTTGAGAATAGTGAAATGAATTGCGGATTAAGTGTCACATTTACCATAGAAAACAAAGTAATTCAGATGCAGTAACAGGATCTTCCTCTCTCGCTTAGTACTTTTTCAAAAGCTTACATTTTGAGATATCCACACTTAAAAGATATCGGATATCCATTTATAGTTATATTTGGGAAAAGATTGTGGTCCTGAGGCGATAGTTTCAACCTTAGATTGCCCGTTAGTGGTAGACGATATGAGTGAGGAAGCGTGGGGGTTCAAGCAGAGGATAGAATTTCAGGGGCATCTCTCGTTGAGGCTGCTGATTAATGTACATATAAGAGCAGTACTTCTCACTTTCAACATATGTCAACAAAAGATTCTAATATATTACAATTATAATTTTTTTTTTTTTTTTGACCCGAGACAAAAAGCAATCAACAAATTTTGACACATTGATACTGGAACTATAATAATAGTAGTCCCAAAACTCCTTCTGACATTGTGCAAAATATATCAACGCGTTTTTGAAATGTAAGTTTGCTAAAAAAAATCCGTTCGATGATTTGGTGTAATCCTCAAAATTTCTGAAATTTTATTGTGAATTAAAATTAATTATATGAACTGATGATGAAAAATCTAATCTCCAGTGTCTCTCATCTATTATTCAAGATTTTCAAACTCGAATAAGATATTTAATATTGCTCGCTATAAAATTTACTAATCCTTAGTGTTAAAAATCTATATCTATAGTTATTCATAATTACTGAACTAACGTTGTTATTACCTACTAACGGTACTGAACAAAATTTATGTAAAAAAAAAGATATGAGAGATGCGGATTTCTTAAACCCAATAGGAATAAGAAATATACAATGAAATGCATTTTGAATGACGAAAATATGAGCATGGGCCGAGCTTACGATTTCGTAGTATTAGTCTATATTATGTATTAGTCTATATTTGTCTATGAATTTCTGATGTATACAATGATTTTTCTTACTATAATCTATATTTTTGTTTGATTTTTATGTCAATTTATGCCACCTAGGCTAATCGGATGATTCTACACAGTGGGAGAACCTGACATCGTCCATTTTACGTCCTATCCGACGGATGGCATAGCCAAGGATTTTACACTCCCTTTGAAAAAACCTAGGGCTACCGCGGGACACGAACCCTTTAGTACTGAAGGTTGCTTTTTTTACTATAAGCTATAATCTAGCTCCCAAGCGATAAAATAAAAGATCTGAGCATTTTTTCACTGATTATAAAAAAAAAAAAAATAAATAAAAGGGTGCTTAAACGAATTAATACCACAATACATAGGTCTTCCCTGGGATTAGAGAACGAATGAAATTTAGAATGACTAGAATTTTTTAATAAATGTTATTCAAATATGAATGAGTGAATTCTCATAAACCTAAAATCTTAATTCTGTTTTTTTTTTTTAATAATGTAATAATAATCTTGACTTTTCCATCTTCTTTGTTATTTCTTAACAGTTTTGCCCTAAGTAAGTTATTAAAGTAATAATTAACCAATATATTATTGACTGTAAGACTAGTAAAAATATCTACAGCACGGATTTACCATACCATATCACAAAACATAACCACAATTTTTATTTTAAAAACCCGTAATTTTTAATTACCGAAAAATATAATAGCAATGAAAATGATAGAAGTAATTTAAATTACTAAAATATAGAACAAAATATAAGTCACTCTATGTAGACATTATTAATAAATTAAAAATATAGTATTTAAATGAAAATCTAACGAGTATTATAGAATGTTAGACAGAATGGAAAACAGGAAAAAATATTAAATTGGCTGTGAAGAGTGTAGAGGGGGGGGGGGTCGTATAAAAACAAATATACCGACACAGAAATATTTATTATTGGAAATCAAAAAATGTTTTTTTTTTTTGGAAATGTGGGTTTGTTTTCTCTTAATTTTTGAAAATGTAATGTTTTTAATTTTTTTTTAAATGTTTGTAATGAATAAGATGAGGCAGAATCCCGAAAAGCCGAATTAAATAATGAAAAATATACTAATAAAGAGAAAATCTTTTCACATTCCTTCTGTTGGAATACTATTCATTTTTGTTTAAATTATTCTGTTTTAAACGTTATAGGGATTCTTTACCTCCCACCTCAACATCTTACTTTTTATAAAATTAATTTATTGACAATCTTCCGAATTATTTTATAGGTTTTATTGCATGTTGGAAGAGTCGCTGAGTCGAAACCAATTTGGTCAATAACTAGTCAATGTATGTATCAAAAAGTAAAATGTTAAATAATTAATAGGAGTGATATTAATTAATTCATTTTCAAATCATCTTATTCCAAATATCGGGCATAAGCTTTAATTGCTTTAGTGTATCCAGTGTGTGTTTCTGAGATTTTTTTCATGATAAGATTTTCTTAAATTAGTCTTTACTTAAAAACGACTGGTCCAACATTGGACTTAGTGAATAATTAAGGAGGTTATGTATAATAAAATTTTAGATAGAAAGGGAGGGGAGAATTCCTGACAATTTAAAAATACAATGACTTAATAATTTAAAAAAATTATAAATATTCGTTTGAACTAGGTTAAAATGTACAAAAATGATAATCTTCCTTTTTTTAATTGAGTATATAAAAATGGACGAAAAGATAGAAGGGGTCAATTTTTTCTTCTAAATAGGTGGGGAGCAAATATTTACCTGGAGCAAGGGGGGGCTCACTTTCGACCACCTCTTTTAATTTTTTTGTATTTGCGTAAGAAAGTGCTCTACCCAGAATAATGGGTTGCTGTTAGTTGATTGTATAACACTGCGCTACAGTTTACCGCCCTCTTTTCCTCCAAGGGGTGTGGTAAGTTATGGGAGAAATGAAATTCTATCGGTCTCCTGTGAAAAGATGGTAGGTAGCAGCACCCTACTTACAGACCCCCACGCACTGGAAAGCTACGCAGTAGATCGATTAAGTACCCTAAACTCAGAAAGCGGAGGATTAGGGTTATTTTCATTTGTTCAAAAAATTATCATTCAGCTTACTATATTTTTATAATATAAAATTGACAGGCCAAAGATTAATTGTCTTATGATTGGTTTTATTTTATTTTTTCTTAACATTTCAAGTGATCGCATACTTTTTTATTACGTTTATTAATCATCATTCTTGTATGTGGACTTCTTAAGTAAAGTGCGACAAACGATAGAATGTTCAATATGAAGAATTTTTGTTAAAAATTTAATTTACTATTGTACCTACAATAACTTGCACTTACCTTGTATTTCTCTTATAAACCTTTTCAGATTTTTCGTTTTTATCTTTATATCGGACAAACGGATAGCAGATAGGAAAAAGTAAAAAATAAATGTGGTGGAGTGATTTAGTGTTTGAGAGTGAAATTTTTTTGTGTTCGAAATGTTTCAATGTTCATGTCATTTTGTGCGGTGGGATTTAAAATAAATCAGTGTCCTTTTACGATTTTTTTTAAATTTCGGATTGTATATCGTTCATGAAAACTTTCTTTTAATTTGAAACCCAGTCTACAGAAAATTTATTTATTTCTTACACAATTCCTACAGAAAGTTCATTTCATTCCACAATCAATCCAATGAAAGCTTGTCTTTCTTTGGTCTATCTAAAACCCACACTACAAAAAAAATTTCATTTTTTCTCATTTTTAGTTTTACCTTTACATTTTCCAGGAGATAAGTATGAGCTTGTATCAATTCGAATTCGATTTATGGTTAACATAATCACATTTGGTTTCTCTTATTCGACACAGTACTTATTTTGATAGTTGATTTTTTTTTAACAAAATTTTAGATGGATTAGAGAAATGAACGGAAGAAAAAATGTTAATGTTTCGTTTGTTTATTGTTTATTTTGGTTTCCAGGCGTAAAACCCTAAGGTCATCAACGCCCTTTATCTTTATTAATGTTTCGATTATCAAGTCTTAAAAACTCTTAAATAAGTTTAGTTCCAATAATGATGATTCTGATCAAAATAAATAGTATCTTCTTCTTCCATGATATTTAGAAAAAAATTGAGTCACATGATCATTATATGAATACATTCATAAGAAGCACTTTCTTTTTTGACTTCTAAAAAATTATATTATAACATTTTTGGTTTTTCAGAAATAAACGAAGTAGACGTAAGTTTTAGGCTTATAAATCTCAAGCTGAACTTTTGGAGAGCTTCATGAATTATATTCCTAAAAGCATAGGCGTAACGCCGAGAGGCATGGCGGGGGTGAATGGCGTAAGTGCCCCCCCCCCCCTCCCAATCAAATGGAAATGAATTAAAACATTAACTGAAATTCAGTTAATATTAGGTAAAAGATAAAAGAATGGAGAGGGGAACAATTCTTCCATTCTCTCTTTATTGATCTGCCTTTTCTTATGGCAGTGCGATCACTACTCTTCCATCACTTTACTCTGACATACATTGATTACTTAGATACATCAAGATAAAGTGTATCTATCAAGTTATAGAAAATATACCTTTTGATATTTACATTGAATACAGGATGATTTACACTTACGTCAAACATTGGTTCACAAACATGTGTAAAAGTGGCTCGAACATGCAATCAGTGTTTTGTCTCTCTATCTAAAGAGTTAAGATGTTATTTAACTCTTTAGATAGAGAGTAAGGTTTTCCATCTGGGGGTCAATGATGTTAGTGTTTTAACCAACTATTACTTAATGTTTCTATTTCAGTGTGAGTTCTTAAGATTTTCTTGTCTTCTGCAACATTTGTAAAAAGTACCTGGTTTCGACAAAAACTATATATCGACATACTATATTTTCCATTTTCTTACCTCTCATTCTTCTATTCGAGGCGATTCTTCACTAAATTATACTTACCTCTGAAATATAAGATCTATCTAGCTTTTGCTTTTTTTACATTTTTACCTTTTCCTTCGTTTCATCAATTCTCTGGTTTGTGTGAATTTTATTTAATAATTAGAGTCTTTAGTAATGAATTAATATTAATGATTTTGGTTGTTTTGTTAATCTCTTTGCATTATTGCATTTCCATGTTGAATTTAACTTTTTCCGAGTCAAATTCAAGCTCTTCTCAGCAGGTTTAATCCCTTCCTAAGCATGTTATATCATGAAGAAATAGTTAATAAAAATGTTATATATTTTGAATTTTAGAGGAGGAGGGAGGCGAGCTCACAAATATTGAGAAAATTTAATCTTTTTGAAAGAAAGAAAAGTAATTTTTATTCTGGGACATCTAGTCCCCTAAGAATAACAGGCATGAACAAAATTAATAGCCATTTGTCTGGCTAGTTGGAGAAAATTTAAAAATATTAAGAATTAAAATATAAAGTAAACACAAAAAAAGGAAAGCAAAACAATAAAAATAACTGAGACAGAATATTGAAAGAAAAAACAAACATTTGGATGTTGAGTGCAAAAATATGAGCTTAAAAGATATAATAAAAATCAAATAGATATATACTTAATATTCGTTTCACTATTTATATAATTACAGGAAATTGGATATTCGGGAGGTGATGAAATAGTTAGGCTTTAAAAGAAGTGAGGGATGAGTTTTACGGATGGAGACAGGTAATGTGTTCCAGAAGGTGGCAGCACGGATGATAAAGGATTTTGTAAAGAAGGCAGATCGGTAGAAAGGGATATACAGGTTAGAGGTTTAGGATCTGGGTTTTAACGAATGCATGGAGGAGCAGGGTGTGAACAAACTGAGGATATACGGAGGTTTCTTGGTTCTAAAGGTTCGAAAAAGACACACCTAGGAAATATTGCCGTCGAAAAACTAGGTAGAGCCATTTCAATCCAGCGTACCAACTGGAGACATGGGAGCGTCTGGGGACACTAAAGATGACTCTAATGAAGCAATTTATCAGTCTCTTCATCCTCACCTCATCTTTTCTTTTCGGATTTCTTTGATATGAGGGCCTATTATTATGTTATCGAGGTTGGCGTTTTTTAAAAAAATATGTTTTTTGAATTTTAGTGAGGAGGAAGGCGAGCTTCAAATTATTAAAAAAATTTAAACTTTTGGTATGAGCGTTCATTATTATACTTACCTTTTATCAATGATCGTGTGACACAATGTAATCAATGATGATGAGATCGTATTGTCAATCAAATGTGATAATTTAATACTTTTGAAAAGATTGATTTTGCTTGTAAATGCCTACATATATTCTTACCTATAATGTACCTCCTACCTGTGAAATACCTATAATGTATTCTCATTAATTAACAGGTCTCATTTTTGATAGGTTTTAGTGTTTCAGAATATTTTTCTTTTTACAATGCCATACAATATAAACATATACAAAAAGGATTTTAGAGCTAATAAATAATCAGCTATCAATTATCAAACCGTTCCCAAAAAACTCTCTGATTTCATATACCTTGGAAAAAAGTTAAAATACTTTATAATTTAAAGACACTTCAAATTAATAACATTTAACTAAGCTGTGGAAAAACTTGGTACGTAAATGTTCAGAACTCCTTTAATTAATGATAGATTGTTAGAGTGGATTTAATTAAAGAGGAAAAGAGGGAAACAAAAGTAAATTTCTTTGCGTTAAAGCGACAATAAAAACAGGAGGATTTATCTTGGCTGATTGGTATGGTGCTCCGTTGCTTTTTCTTTTTCCCCCATTTATTTTTTTTTTCTATTCTTTTTTCAATACCATCCCTATTTTCTATCGTTATATATATTTATTTATTTTTTGTGGAAAAAGATTTATTTAAACACCATTACTCCCAGGTTTTTTTTAAGTGTTAAAACTGTTAATAAATAATATGCTAGAGCTAATGTTAAGCAGTTATGATTAACAAATTAGTACGTCCTTTTATGCTTAGTGGAAGATAAATAGGAACTCTTGATAGTAAAAATGTGATTGTATTGTGAGTTGTGTGATGTGTATAGTGTAGAAATTCAAAGTTTAACAGACGCGGAATTTCAACATAAATTACCTGGTACTTTACTGTACTAGGAATTCCTGAGCACTACATAATTTACGTTAGATGTCCAATTTGTGGGATTTGAGTGAAACATCGTAAATGGTTTAAATGTCGTTTGTGACTCTGAGTATAATGAAAGAATAACTTGCTTAATGATTTAATTACTGCATGCTACCAGAATTAAACCTCGGTTGATAATAAAATATTTTGATTACAAACGACTAATTTTTAACGATAATGCAGTTTGAAAGGTTCTGCTATAGTTTCAGCAATTTTAGCAAAAATGTCAGGTTAGTTTATCTAAAATCTAAGGTCTTTAACATCCTTTATCGCGATTTATTGAATCTTTCCTTTTACTTCTAATTATATTTTATGAAACAGATTGATTTATTTAGGATTTCAATTATTGTTTCTACGGTTGTACTGATATCCATCATTCTTAAATTTTTCTTTCTACCCGCTTAGGTAATAAAGAAAACTTAGAAAATAACCATTATGAAAAAAAAAACAGCGGACGCTCTTCTAAGTATGGTGAAAAGTAAGTTCAACTCATGAGTTTGAAACAGAATATTAGATATATTTATGTAAATATAAAATATATTTATAACACATATATTAAGAATAATAATGGTATTTTGGTAAAACTGTGAATTAAGATTTTCTGTCGATAAATTGAGTGAACGAAATTAGTTGCACAATTTTCGAAAGGAAATTTTACTTCGCATTTTTAATCAGTAGTTTTTGGAATTCTCGTTTAAAAGCAGACATAGCATTATAATTCTAACAGTGCGATTCATGCAAATTAAATTAATGAAAAGGAGTTTAGTAAGTTCTTTTCTCTTATACTTATTTTAAGGGTCATGCTGAGCTGGTATCAATATCATGATATCAAGGTTACAGATAGGATTAGTAACAAGACAAGCCTATTTCATAACCTCCCCCTCTCCCCCACCTATAATCTAAATTATTAATCGTGCAAAAAACTAATGTAAACAATTCCCTGAAGTATAAGGGATAATAATAAAGCCATGATTAGATACTTATATATATATTTTTTCTAATAGGACCAAAAATAATTTATTTTTATTTTTAAGAAGTAAAAAGGAATTTTTTTGTATGGGAGAAAAAAATCAATAAAATAATCACAGAGGTTGTTATGTTCCAGAGTTTTTTCATATACAAATCTTGTAATTCTTATGTTTTTAATTTTAAATAATGTATGTATAATATAACTATGTATAATATAACTAAATAATAACCATGAAATAACTGTATTCCCATTTTTTTCGGAATAAATTATACACAATTTTATTTCTTTTATACATATTATAAACAATTATTAATATGTTTATGCCTATAAGTTGAGCATAATAACGTATATAGTTGTTTTAGCAAATATTCAAAATTCGTATACGAGTACCAAAGCTATTGATATATTTCGAATTTTTGATAACAAAATCAACAAAAATAAAAATAATTATTATTTTCATTTGTAAAAATTAAAAAATTTAAATTTTTTTCAACCATCAATTATATGTATATAAAAATTATTAGTGAACAGTTCTGCTTAATTTTTTTACATAATAATTGGAAAATAACTGTTATTTCGTAATATTTTCGAAGCATTTAACGAATTCTTCTGTCCTTGGCTATGATATATATATCATTTTTTTTTTGTTTAGTATTTTTTTTTATTATTGATTAGTTGATGGAATGTTGTATTTCTCAGCTGTTATAATATCGCCTTCCTTTTCCTTTAGTATGCGTTTGCGTGTCTTGGTGTAAGGCATTATCTCAAGTCGATGTGTTTTTTTTATTTTTATTGTTTTTGTTTTTTTGTAACCGTTGATGTGATATATTCTTTGTGTTTGGTGATATTCTTATTATTCCTATCCAAGAGATGACTGAAATGAGTACGTAAAACTTTTTTTTTTTTTTTATTTATTTTATTTTATTTATTTATTTATTTATTTTTTTTTTTTTTGGGACTTGAAGGCTTCCACTGAAGCCCTATACTGCCCAAACCTAAAACCTTAACCTAAGAATTGTTACCAGTATTTTAGAAATTCAAGGCTGCTTAATTTTTTTTTATATATAAAATAATAAAAATTAAATAATAAAACAAAATCTTGATTGGAATAGCAACTAATACAGTTTGGGATTAAAAGATAATATTTGACGGGGAGTGGAGTAGTGGACATTGGAAAATGGCATCGTGCCAGCCCAAACAGCTCTTGGAACACATCCGCGCAACTCGGAAGGTAGTATGTACCCATGTTATAAAGATCATATAAATTAAATTCATGCTTGTGAGGCTATTGTTTATTTATATATATCAAAATTATTAAAAAGTTCAGTACATAATTTATTTTTTTGACATGGTGGAAGAAAAAAAATGTCTTATTATTTTCTCTCTCATAACTTGTCCGCCGTTACAGGTGATTCACCAAAACCTCCTCGAGTCATCCAGTTAAAGTCGATGATGGAAAGCGAAGGAGTTGGTTTGCTTTGCTGATGATGTCTTTTCATGTCCCTGTGTCTGAAAAAAAAATTGTAATAAAATGTAATTTTATCAATTTGAGTTCAATTAGTTTTAATATAACTTCATTCAAAGCTATCTGAACGCACTATTTTTTTATATTAATGATAACGGTATATGAGGTATCATTGAACATGAATCTTATAAATCGTGATTCTCCAATAAAATCACATACAATGATTAAAATCAATATACCCAGTAAATGATTATTAGATCGGGTTGATTATTAGAGATGATATGTTGTGCTAACAAAAATATACCTTGTTTTTTTAGGATAAGAAACAATTATATAAATTGCCATTTCTATTTTTTTTATTTATTTATTTTTTTTAATAAGAAATACTATTACACATCATTACGGCAAAAAAAAAATATATATATAATGAATAAATATAAGTAATAAAAAAAAGCATATGAATCTTTAGACTAAAAAATTATAGGAATGTAGAATAATTCCAATTTATTAGTAATTTTGTTGTTGATGAAATAAATTGGTTAATCGAGACAACAGATGTAAAGACTAAAATTTATTTCTTAAATCGATCAAACTTTTTAACGTCATGTTTCGAAAATTGGCTATCTTTAGTTATGAACGTCTGTAATTTCTATGAAAAACGTCAAAAATGTAATATAACTATTTACAAATTGGAATTTATTCTTCATCAAGTAGTGAAAAAGAAAGTCAGTTATTACTAAAAAGATCAGTTGCTTAGTCAAAAGTTAAAATGAAGGTTAAACATCTGTTCTGAATAAATTTAATTTTTTGTTTGAAATTTAGATTCATTTTCCTGTAAAATCAATTTTTTCTACAAATGACATTGTTGAGAAAAGTGAGCGAAATATTTTGCTGCTTCTTCATTTTTTTATTTGAAAGATAATATAGTCTGCCACACTTAAGGACATTAATATTATAACTCAAGGACTCAAAAACTGGAGTAAATAAAACATTGTTACTGTGAAGAGAGAGAAAAATAAAATTAAGATAAAAAAAAAAAAAAAAAAAATCATACTTATTTACATTTAGCCTGGGAACTCCGATTTATGTATTGCTTCCCACTTGTGGAAGGAAAAGCAGGACTCTCGGAGATCCCAGTGGTTCTCTCCCAGCCGCATCACTTTATTAAAAACGAGTGGGGACTGGGTGAGAGGCTCGAGTGGAGAAGCAGGTTACAAATATTAACAAGAGCACATATTCCGTTAAAACATCGAATTATTACCGTAATCGGACTTATTATTTATTTAAGATATTTTATTAACATGGGTGCACATTAAGTTATCGTATATTCTGGAATGGGTGGAATAAATCCGATTTGCTAATGGTTTTCCGATCATAAGGCGGCTTATTGAATTCGGATTGAAATGGCTAAATAACAACATTGATTTCCTCGTCATGTGGCATTATTCTAACTAAGCCCTCCCCTCCTTAGTAACGTTAATTTCTATTTTTAGTTTTAGTATAATTAAAAGCTGAAATACGAGTAAATGTGTTTAAAAAAAAAACAAATACTCATTTAGAATAATAAAAAATTAACATCAAACGACATTATGGAGCTGTGGTGGAAAAAAAAAATTAAATTCAGTTTTGAGTAGTAAATCATAATACATGCTATAGTAAATGATGATCTTAGTGGTTGTGAAAAAAATAATGAGATAATTATGGTTGTTTAGTTTGGTTTTTCATAATATTCATTAAGTAATTAGCTGAATCTGATTGTAAGCAATAATTAAACTAAAAAATTGTATATAGAAATCAAGTTTCCCATTCCTTTATTTAAAAAAAAAAATGTATTAATAATAATAATGTGTTATCAGTTCATTCCTATACCGGTTGGCCTGTACTACGTAAACATATAGTCTATTCCAATTGAGTCCATTCAAATAATTTAAAAATAACTCATAATCTAAATGGCTACAGCCAAAACTCTTTATCCTAATTTCCCTTAAAACAGGACAAACCCCAACAAAGTGATATTCGTATACAAATTTTGTATTAGTTCATGATTAAGACTCGATTATCTTAATTAATCAAGTATCATCAAGTTACTAATCAATCACGATCAAATGCTTCCGCTATTGGAAGATACTTTTATATTTTTCATCATCACCTTATTGATACATTACAATAATACATTAAATGAGGTGATCATAACTTTTTATTCTTTTTTTGTCCCGCAAAAAACGGTAGAAACATGTAAAAAAAAAAAAAAGTATGATCACCTCATTTAATGTATTATTGTATTGTATCAATAAGGTAATGATGTCAAATATGAAAGTATCTTCCAATAGCAGAAGCATTTGATCGTGAGTGATTAATAACTTGTTGATATTTGATTAATTACAATAATCGATACAATACAATAATACATTAAACATGAAACATGTAGAAACATGTAAAAAAAAAAAAAAAAAAAAAAAAGCATTCCTATTGCAAGCTGGGCCTGGCCGTGTTTATAAGCATACAACTCATATATGTATACTCCATACGCCTAAACCTAAATGTGATTTATGTATCTTGGACTACGTTTGCCTGATGGACTGCTGACTCCTGAGCTTGCGGGTCCTCTGATTGGATCCTGGGCAGAGGCGAAGTTCGAGGATGGGTACCGCAGCCACCCTGCTTGCCGGAGCACTCCTGCACCTCACACCTCGGTCCAGTCTGCAAATAACTCTTCGCTCTTTCTTCTTATCAACTTTGTTTTTCGAATGTGGCTCTATCACCGCCAGATTGACGTAGTAGTCATAAAATGCCTTCACAACGTTTCTTCCTACTCTGAAATCTAAATGTAGGTTAAGGGAAATATGATTAATTTTAAAACGCTGTAAAGTAAGTAATCTACAAATTAAATGCATTTCAAATAATAATAGTTATATATATTGTTTTTAAATAATTTTATTTGAAGAGAAAAGATTGGCCACCACCGAAAATCGGACCCGGGTATCTGCATCACGGTTAGTTCTATTCTTAAGAGCGTTGCAACAGTGAACGCTTTTGTTCAAAGTTTTCTCTAAAAAATTAAATTGAAATAATCCTTACACAACTTATAATACGGTAGATACCCTTTTCGGCTCCTAGTAGCGATTTGATTAATGAATTTTCGAATGGATGAGAATTTCACGGAGGCGTGACGAATCATAATTTTGATTTGTAAATTGATACAAGGGCTTAAATTACACTACCGAATAAACTGGGAGGTTTAAAAGTTGTTAAAATTCAAAAGTCGATGGACTGCAATAGGATTAATTTTATTTTACAGATTTTGGAAAGATGCTTTATACTTGGTATCCACGGGTGTTATTAAAAGTACAGGGTGTCCAAAAAGAGTATTCGGGGTTTGAAAGTTGAATAAAATTACAAATATAATATATCAAGTAGGATGTTTACGCTTTATTTAAACACAATGAACTGGAAATTTATTTAGAAAAAACAATATTGTCTAGGTGTCCACCATAACGCTGCTGGCACTCCTCGAATCTCAAACGCAGATTTCTAAAAACGAGTTGACACATTGTTCCTGAGATTGC
Organism: Aelia acuminata; assembly: GCA_911387785.2. Classification (NCBI taxonomy): domain Eukaryota; kingdom Metazoa; phylum Arthropoda; class Insecta; order Hemiptera; family Pentatomidae; genus Aelia; species Aelia acuminata. The sequence goes on along the minus strand of OU426980.1, from coordinate 130,214,038 downwards.
CGTCATTTCTGTTCTGATATTTTGCTTCAATTGCGTTAGATTCGTCGGTTTCTTTTCGTATACCCTACTTTTCAGGTGTCCCCACAGAAAGAAGTCAAGAGGACTGAGATCGGGACTCCTGGGAGGCCAGCTAATGGTGCCTCTACGAGAAATCACTTTGTTTTGGAATAATTCGTTTACCGTAGCAATTGATAAGTCTGAAGTATGGCAATCGGCCCCGTCTTGCTGAAACCATGTTCTAGAGTTATATCCTTTAAACTCTTGAAGTTCTTGGGCCAAAAAACCTCTTATCATTTCACAGTACTTCTGACTGCATACTCTTTCTGGACACTCTGTACTTATGTGGATCATCTATGAAATCTACAGCATCTACTGCATGAAATCTACAGAATTGAACAGAGGGTGAGTGACTTCCCTTTAGTTGAGGGATGGAAAAAGGAATATTACCTTTTAAATTCCTTGTTTGGGATCACCTTTGGTGCAGTGGCTGGTAAAGCAGCTTACAATACTAAACGTCGCGGTCTCGCATTCCGCCAGTTGACCCTACGATTTTTTAAAGGGATTCAAATATCGTTGGCTATGCTAACCTTCAGATTGCCCGTGAAATGGTGGTCCCGAGCCTATGCGACGTCAGGAACTCGTTAAAGATTGGTACAATTTAGGACTCTCGCGGTAGCCTAGTCCGTTTATCCTTAATAGCATTAAGGGATGTTAAGCAAAACAAATTCTTTGTTTATGATAAGTATAGTCGTTAGTCAATATCAGCACCAATAAATCGATATTAAATATAAATACTTATTTAGCAAAACGTACAAAAAAAAATTATATTCCCTAATTGTTTTCATTGTTTATACTAATAAAATAAGATTACATATCTTGAATGCCTAATTTTTCAATGTTTAAAAAGAAAAATATTTTTTTTATGTAAATGTAACACTTTTTTTTAGCGTTTCACACAAGGTTACAACTAAATTTGATAGTTAGTTATTAGTATAAGATAAAGTATACAAGTTTCTTCAGTATAATATTTAAATGTCGAAGATTTGTTCTTGTAATAGCCATGGAACGATACAAGCAGTGTGTAGCAGTTTACTGAGCTTTTCAGGACATCACACAGTAACCTGAAAAGAAAAAAAAAATTATGTGAACCATTAATTTATCAATTTAAATCATTTTAAACTATTAATTATACGACAAAGTAGAACATATTTATGATATTAAAATAAAATAAATATCTTTAAAAGAAGTTAGAAATAAATTGAAATCCTATTTCTTATTATTTCAGGAAATCGGATCGAGGCAAATTCTGAAAGGGATGTATTCTCTAAACCCTAACCATCCACCCCGCCCCCTAGAGAAGGGTTTGTAAGGCGTTCCTTACATTCCACAATCCTGCAGTGTCGACGCGTTGCTTACAAGACATCCCAACTTCAGGAACGTTGCTACTTCTGTTCTAAATCCAGATGTGATATCTAAAATCTGTGTGGAAACTTGAGATTGAGGAACCTTGTTCCTTGAATTTTGTTCTCGTTAAGGAAGCATTGTTTGTTCCTCTTCTACTGGTTATTCGTACAGTGTGGTAAATATCCATATCGATGTTTTCATAAGAATGCCCTGATTTTTCTCCAAGAATTTCAAAGATTTGATTTTCATAATTATAGTATAGCAAAAATAAAGCTAAGTTGACCATGTTTAGAGCTAAACTTCTTATTTGCATGAAACTTTGGTTTTAAACCATCGAAAAGGTAAGAAGCTTTAAATGTCTGGGAGGTCACGCAGCTGGAAATATTTTTTATGCCATAAATAGAAAAGTTTTGAATAAAGCCTCCAAGAACACCAAATTGAGGATTTATAAGTCTAAAGTTCTCCTTCTATTGATTTATTTCTCTGAATCTTATTAATCTTGGTCAAAACCGCCAAACATAAAAGTAAATTAAAAGATGAGATTCCTCAATAAGATATTAGGGAAAACCAGATGAAACCGCATTCGTAATACAACCATTAGATCAAACCCCGGACGGGAACAAGCCGTTAAGGAGAGCTTTGTGAAGAGGAATCTAGAATGGAACAGAAGATGGGAATGGTGGAGGATTGTTCGATGTGGTTCGGGCTGTAGAGAACTAACTTTTGAGTTGATGATAATTAAGTGACTTTATTTTGTATATTCGTATTTATTTATTAACACTTATCTATATACGCATATTTAAATTTTTATAACCACCCCCTTGCATTATTATATTTGTTTTGTTTTTTTAAATTTGTGATTATTTTATTACATATTTCTCATATTTTCTTACAATTTTTTTCAAAATATTCTTACATTTACAGTCAACTCCGTTTCATTGGGTCATAAAGGGAAAATTTGTTTTGTCCCAATTAGCCGGAGGACCCAATAAAGCGGAGACCATTAATCCACTTGTAAATGCAAATAAAAAATGCCTAAATACGCCTAATCTCTGAGCTACCGTACATGTATGATAATTGATGTCATACATTAGACATATTTGGGGGAAAACCCAGTTAATAGGTGCATTTAGTTGTACCTATTCTCGTCTATTAAGTTAATGATAGGGTCAAAATAATACGATTAATTTAACTCTTAAAATGTATTTTTATTAAATAGGTGTTTTAATAAAAGCAATATACAAAATGAAAGAAATTAAAATATCTATTTGTGTAAACTATAAATTATACTCATAAAGACGAAATAAGAAATGAATCAGAACATGTTTTTACGTCACTTTTTTAACAGGTAAGAATCAAGTATGCATTGTCACACTCATTGTAAACTACGATCAACATAATTAGCGCACTTCTTTAGGACCCCTAAGGACTTTCTTCATTTCCTTTTTGTGAAAAAAAAAAGACTAACCTTTTTGATGCGGTTTCTTGCTTCTGGTTGAGAAACATGGGTGGTCTCAGATACTTTTATTCGATTGACACCGGGTCTCATAGTTTTTTACATTAAGTTCCAGAAAGTTTTGGCCCAATTAGCCGATGTTTTGTCCCAATAAAGCGGTGACATTTCACCAATATTTGATTCCGTTTTATTAAAAATTGCTCAATTAAGCTGTGGTCCCAATTATCCGATGGCCCAATTAAACGGAGTCGCATGTGCATTGAAAAACGTGAATATTTCACTACCCTTTTATAAAATGAAAATCCGATTTTCACTTATTACTGATTATCACTCAAATAATTATTTAGCTTTGACGCCATTTAGCCAAAAAATGTGTTTTTCACCACATCTCTAATAAGCTTTGACCTGTTGATTGTATCGTCATTGTGAAGTAATATGTATTTAAAACCTTTGCCTTTTGCCTTTATTTTACTTTCATCGAAAACAAAGAGAGAAGAAACAGCATGATTTTTTTTCTCTAATCCAAAATGAGGTAGTATCTAACATCCGACCTGATGTAACATCCAACAAGTATCTAACAGTGACCTTAAGTAAACTTTCATTATTTTTGTAGACCAGAAATAATTTAAACTTCATTATTTGTTAAATAATTCCATCGATTTGACTTGACTTTCTCAAAGTCTACCCCCCTCCCATTTCATCCGCCTTTTATTCTTTATTCTTCTTTATCTCGTCTTTCCAGAAACATCTATGACCGGTTTCCCAGAATCCTTAAAAGCAGGATTTCTTTCATCTCTTTATATACCAGGAATGCTCAATAATACCTGAACCATTCCTCTTTCTGACCTCTTACCTCGCAAATCATTCCTCGAAAATCTAATGCGATTCAAGACCGTATGCAGAATGGAAAAGCTGCTTTCCTGCCGAATAGGAATACATTTCTGAAAATTTACAAAGGAAAACTAATCCCCTTTCCCGTGAATTAATTTTCCCTACTTTTATATTTTATTTTTCCTCTCTGGGTTAAACTCGTTATTTAAAAAATACTTAAAAAAATCCAAGCTGTCACCAACTAAAGAAGCCTCCAATTCTTAATTGAGCTATAACCCAATTCCCCCTTTTAATTTAATGTATAGAAATATCTGTGACTTTTTGTATAAATTAATTTCCTTCAAATAACCAAACATTCAACTTATCACACGAACTTTCTTTTTCCCCTTAACTATGGCATTGTAGGAGAACAGGTGAGAGCTCTAGTTTTTTTTTTCATGTATCATAATAAAATGTGAAGGTTATTTTTCTTCGGTACATCCATAAACACTAAATGGATCATTCCTTACTGTGCTAAACCATTGTCACCGAACATATTTTAGCTTTTAGCACGTAGCTAATCCATTTGTTTGTCTAAATAACTTCTGAGTTGTTGGAATTTGCTACAACTATTTTAATATCCGAAATCCAAATAAATTCAAGTGCTCTGACGACTTCCCTTTGAATTTAAAATGTAAGTGAAGCCATATATGAAGTATTTTACGTTATGATACATCTATAGTCATGATTAACTCCCACTATTTTATACAGATGAATTTTATACATCTCTACATTAGCAATACTTCTTTAGTTTCATCTAAACTCCTAAAAAAATTGAACCTATCATTCAAGTACTTATCCTTGTTTCTTACTTCCGCTCCTTCATCACCAGAATCCAACAATATCGATCGGTTCACTCTCCCTCACATTTAACTTCCTCCTTTAGAAAATCGTTTCTTATTCTTTCCTTCTTTTGAAATTATTTTATTTCTTTTTAAAAAGATTTATTTTTGTAAATCCTCTTCTGTAATTTCATATAAACATTGATTATTCTATAACCTCCTTAAATAAAATGTAAAACTCGTTTATATCATCAATTTGATTATTCAAGTATAAATCACATGGGTAATCTGAGTAAAATACCACAATAAAGATAATTTTCCTACATCGTTTACAAACACCAATGCGGGTTTAGATAATTTCACTGACTTACATTATTACACAAAAAGGTCAAACAAACAGTTAAGCTATGGACCCACCCTGAAAGGCCCAGAACGTTGCAAACACGTATTAATACACGACTGTGACCGTTCTAGGCGGATCTAGAACTTTGTCCAACGTAACAGAAATAAATCTCTTTTCGTCACAATATTTTACATATCAGATACAAATAAAATAAAATACTTTTTACAATATAACAACGTCTCTCGGAAAAAGAGGGAAGGAAAATACCGGAAAGAAATATTGGGCACTAAGGAAAGAAAAATTCGCAGAAAAGCGATTTAAATCACAGAAGAGAGTTTAATGAGAGAGAGAGAAACGAAAAAATAAATAAACAACGTTATAACATAGTAATATTCAACTAATCGTCGAAGTATTTGTAATTTGTTATAGATTAATCCAAAATTTCCGTATACTGAACTACAAACATTAAGACTAAGACACTTAATTGTATTTTTAGTAATATTAAAAAAAACGAGGGATAAATTAAACTTAATATTTCAAATTATTCCAAGGATAATTGCGGATGTACTCGATTTCGGAGCCAAAGGGAATGCTTTATACTTGATTCTGTACCCTCAGGAAAGTTGGAGAAAAATGTTGATCGATCCGAAATGGCTACTAGCCAACTTTCCCTCTTCCCTCAGCCCAATGCGAAATCAAGACACTTCAGAAGTTTTTGGAGAAAGTCCAAAATATTAGGAATTGAAAGAGCAATTCTTACGAGTTTCTTTAAACAATGAATATTTTAATAATAACGCAGAGTAATTATCAAGCTTAATAATCACCTTATATACCGGTGAAAAATTAATTAAAAGGGGATTTCGTTCTTCAGAATCATGAAGAAGCTTATAATTACAAAAAAAAAAAAAAAAAAAGTTACTTTCTACCTCCTCCAGTTTCCTTTTCAAGTACTTCTCAATAAGTGAGTCTAATTAATTTAGGATTAACAAATTTCTTGGTATATCTGGGATAAGACGTTCAATAAAATACGCCGTGTTTAGCATAGCAACCAACAATATTAAAGGTCGCGGGTTTGCGTCCCGCGGTGGCATTAGGGTTTTTTAGAGGGAGTAAATAATCCTTGGCTCCCTCCCTCGGATAGGACGAAAAATGGAGGTCCAGAGCCCAGGCAAAATTTAGGACTCCCTCACTGTAGCATCGTCCGATTAGCCTTAGTCGCACGTTAAACAAACAAATACGCCGTGATTTATTGATTTAAATATCTAAGCAACAAAATAAATAAAAATTGTCCGGTCAAGGCTACTAAAGATCTGACGCGCAAGAATGATCTTTTGGATGGTCACACGATAGGCCTGTACTTGCTATCTATATATTTATAATTTTGTTTCATTAATTATTATTGGTTCACTTAAGTTAAAGACGGCCATAATATATCATGGTCTATGGAAATAGTTAATATTCATAGAAATACATAACAACACATGTTCTCCTACAACACTGCAGACAAAGGAAAACAGAAACTTTATGGTATAGAGTCCGCAGGTTTCTATGAATATATGCTTACATAAAATGGATTAAGTTCTGCTGTCACCGAAATTAAATGAGCGGGATATCGAATTAATTTATTCCGCCTTGTACAAAAGGGAATTCGAGCCCGAAAAGCTGGCCAAAACCCATTTTGTGTAATTTGGAATTCTCAATAAAAAATGACTCCCAGTACAAGTAGAAGACAGGTCAGGTCATGCTAAGTGATTCTTGTCACCTCTGGCCCTTTATTCAGGTGGGCAAAAGCTAGGCCTGTTCTTGTTATCCATATAGTTATAATTTTGATTCATTAAATAATAGTTTTATAATAAATTTCATTCAGGGTTTATCATCATTGATTTTAGAGGCTAAAATCAAAATTAAATTTAAACCTTTAAATTTATTTAATGGTTTAATTTTAATTTACTTATTTTTTTAATAGAAAGTATACTTATCTTAAATTAGGCTTGGAACAGAAAAAAATTCTGATTGGAAAATATTGAAATGGTCAAGAGCATGTGAAAGAACTGAAACCCAATTTATCTATCTTGAGATATGATTTGAAAGAAACTTGGTATACTGCATCAGGGAAAAGAGACATTTAAGGTACAGAAAGTAATTTGAAAATTTCTATCGAACGGGAAAAATAGATAAACCGTCTAGAACCATAAACTATACATATGCATGATAAACCATATAGAAACAGTCAGGCGCGGTTCCAGAAAAAAAATTCGGGGGGGGGGATTGGTCGGTAGGAAAAAAAAACAGCGTAAAAATAGCACACTTTATTTGCTTATGCTTATACATTAAGTTCATATACAAAATTCTGTATAAAAAAAATCTAGTCAAAATTAAACTAAACTTCTCTATAAAACTCGTAAAAGTTAGATGCGTAATTAATTTTTTTAATTCATCCCACTATTTTTTTTTTCCTCGAAATTTCGGGGGGGGATTGATCCCCAATATACCCCCCCTGGGACCGCCACTGGAAACAGTTATGACTCGAGAAGACTATGAAGTGGTGAGATCCATAACGAATAAACTGCATATTTGCCACAGCATTTTGGGGAGAGTCAAATATAAATGCATTACAACATAAAAAACGATTTTTACGACCATTATTTAAAAAGAAAAAAATAATAAATCTGTGTCCTTATTTAAATGTATTAATATATCATATATTTATTGATCAATTCCATGCATATTTGATCTGTGTAATGTCAAAAGAGTGAAGAAAATTTCACAACTTCACACGTTCAAATTAGTCAACAAAACTTGTGGACTCCTGTTTTACAGTTTGTAAAATAAAAAAATGTGGAAATCTAATTATTTAAAGTATTTCAGGCGATATACCCATGTCTGCGTTGGGAGGAAAAGCTGCTAATAGTGCGCACCCGTGTACCGCATTAAGATATTCATGGATTTTTGTGGAACGGCCGTTTGAGAGGACATAAAGAGGAATTTTATAATTGGGAATTCTCGGTATGAAGGAGATGAAAGGGTTCGTCTCTCAGGGACTCAAGAATACTTGGATAGAGCTTTTTTCAAGAAAAGACCGGATTTTGGAGTGGTCGGAGATGATGAATAAAAAGAGAATGAAATGAGAGTTCTGGGAAGCCAGGTCAAAAGATCGATGGCATTGAAGGTTAACTTATTTCTGGGCTGTAAAAATAATTAAAACATAGTTTATTGACGGGCTCGCCGCACTAATGTTCGTCATCAGGCATTTGTAGCTTGTGATTCGACAATAGGCGGATCCAGACGGTTGTCAAGGTGGAGGGCTGCAGACCCAAAGTGCCCACCCCTTCCCCTCAATCTGCCAATCAGCTTTTTTACCTTTATGTTCCTTTCCCACAACTAAAATTCTAATTATTTTAAATAATTTATTTTTGAAGAGAAAAGATTTGGTTCCGCCGGGAATCGAACCCGGGGCTTCCGCGTGACATGCGCGGTATGCTATCCATTACACCACGGAGTCGCTTCCAAACGGTGCCAAATCCTTCCTCTTCACTGACACCTCTCCCACGATCTCGCAAGTTTTGCGAGTATTTACGGGAGATGGACAATTTTTGTCCAATTTTGGGCATCTCCTTGACGTTCGTCAATTTTTTAAATTATTTTATATTAATTTAACCATCATTGTGGGTGACCACCTATTTTTAGAAGAAATCTTTTCTCTTCAAAAATAAATTATTTAAAATAATTTAAAAAATAGGTGGTCACCCACAATAATTATTATTTGGTTAAAAAGTTATACTTCTCATCATTTCTGGATCACAAGATATGTCTAATCATAACACTATAATTTAATAAAAAGTATACTTATCTTAGATTAGGCTTGGAACAAAAAATTTCTGATTGGAAAATATTGAAATGGTCAACAGCAGGTGAAAGAACTGAAACGCAATTTCACCTAAGGTTGTAAAGATTTTTAAAAATATAGTTTATTCTACAAGTTACTGTTGGTAGCATTTGTGATTTGATTGATCGAAAAAATTGGCAGCCCTGTGACCTTTTGGTTGTGGGAGGCGGTAGTTTTAAATAGGCCCCGTCCTGGATGAACTTTGACCTTATATATTTTAACTCGATCTTTTCCACCACTATAAACTGATATTTATTCAAATCAATCCAAATGCAGATAATTTATTTGAAATAATTAAACTTACATACAATTTAAACATAATTGTATAAATATGAGGAAAGCGAGAATAAGGGAAATTTGAATCACTGATACCCGGAAAAAGTCTATAATAGCTGGTGTAACTTTATTCCAATTAAAAATGATATTTGATATTTCATTGTTTATTTTGGATTATTTTCCGGCATTCAGAAAATACTTTTGGTCAAAACAATTAAAGTCAATAATTTATATATATATATATTGAGTGTTAGATTAGAAGGGCTTATCATGCTATACCGGAGAATAATATTATGGGTTTTCGGCTTTGGAAAAGTATAGAAAAGCTGTTTTAGTATGGGACTTAGTCTCAGAGAAAGTCTCTCTCTTTGATTAAATTAACATATTATCAACCCTGTGATATAGTATTAGAATAATATATAGAACAATGATATATTGATCAAAATAGTTACTCCGATATCGTTTATCGGGAGATATTTTCTGTTTTAAAGAATAAAAATTATAATATGTTTAATTATAAAAAATATTTCTTCATAAATAAATCTAAAAGTTAAATAAAGTAATTATGTAAATGAAATAACTTGATTTTTTATTTTGGTTTTCTCTTTAGGTATATAGACATTGTGGACAGTTTCTCAACATTTTCCTATCTTAGGCAACCGCTTTCCAGTTTCCTCCAAGCAGCTCTTTTGCTGATTCTATCTATCCATCTGTTTTTTGTTTTATTACCTTCTTATTTTTCTTTTTGCAATCACAGCGTGAGGTATTTGAAGATATTTAATCTATTGTTATGATAATTTTTTTTTCCTATCATGTTTATTGTTTTATCTTCATTTCATATTAGGCCTATTTGCTGACTCTTTCTAATCTGAGTCTTAGTTGTTTTCTACAGATGTGAGAAGGTCTGAGAATTTGTCTTCTTGGACCTTCGGTTACTTGGAACAACGAAACCCACAGCAATCAGGAGGATAATATTGTTAGCCAACAGCTGCTACTTTGGACTGCGGAAACATTTTTCATGGAATTTGATGACCCGGCAAACAAAAGTTATCATTTACAAGATCCTAGTACGGCATGTGTTCTATTATGACTAAACGATATGGACCACTTCCGGAGCAGAGGGGGAAAGCAATCGGTACCTATCGATTTATATAAAGAACCAGATATCTCCCGTTTCATCAAGCTTGAATGCTCAGATGAGCAGAACATCTTGCCAGTAGGGCTGACGAGGTACCTGAAAAGAAAATTCTTAACAAGCCCCTTTTTAGTCGTCGCAGAGCTGGGCGGCCCAATTCGGTGCAATGAAGGATATGTGTGATGCAAGGAATTACTTGAATGTGCGAAATTGAATGACAGTGGCACAGAACATGGATGCATGGGCGGTTGCTGATGGAGGGCGCCAGAAAGCTTTACGGGTTGTAGCGATAAGAAGAAGAAGTTGGTTAACTCAATGCCTTCTTGATTGCTTCTAATGATAACACCATGCTAACGTAACGAATTTTCAACTAAAAGCCTATGCTTATTCGTTAGTTTAGCATGGTGATGACAATATAATCCTAGGAAAAACACATGGTGAATACTGAATTTAAAATTACTATTTTTTTTCTCTCCGTTTTTCAAATCGTTTTTGCATAGGAAATTGGAGTGATTTTTGCATATAATCGTGGGAGGAAGGTCTGGGAAGTCGGCACCTGCGGTAGAATCAAAAAGTTGATCTTCAAAGTGACAGATTTAAAAATGAGCATTTTGAGCAAGTAGTAAGATAGAGGTTGAATAATAAGAGGAACCAACGAGGTAAATACCTAGTTTAGAGTTCATACCTTTATTTGTTTCACTAAAAATGCATACCCAAGAGTATATCGTAAGAGAAATAAAGAAATATGAGGTCAAATGTTTCCAAAAAAGTTACTACCGGCCAAAAAGTATGGGTTTTGAGATCTAGGGGCTCTATTCAGGAAGCAGTTGTAACCTCTGTGATGTCTGTAGCGGCCACAGGAGGCGGGGATAAGGAATTAGTCCAGGTAGAGTGGCTTGGCGAAGAAGGTAAGGTATTGGGTAAAACAGTTTCAATCGATGATGTAATTCTATAGATACCCAAGATTCCAAATCCTTCAAGAAATGCAAATAACCAATTAAACGATCAGGAACCGGGCTGTTCCTCTAGAACTACAGATAGAACATGTCCCATATGCAGTCTCAGTTACAAGGGTGATAGGGGCCTCGGAAACCACATTGCTAAGAAACACCCTTTAGAGGCTAATGACTATAAGCTAAGAGGATTAGTTAACATTGAGGATACGAGTAACGAAAATGGAAAAGACGAGAGTGATGGGGTAAAGAATGAATTAAATGGATGGTCGGCTACCTTTAAAGTTTTTCTACAAAGAAATGAGTTTGATAAAGCGGACTTTGACAGAGAAGTGGGCAACTTTCTTAGCTTTTTAAAGGGCATTAACGCTGAATTGCCTGGACCACAACACCCTGCCGTCAAATTCTTCAAAATGAGGAAAAAAAACAAAACCATTATAGCCGACAAGGGCGTGGGAAAAGTTTCAAATCCACAGAAAGCGAACAAGGCGGACAGGAACCGCAGGCAACAGCAATATCAGTGTGAAGTGGCTCAGTACAATTATTATAACAGGCGGAAGAAAATTGTTCAAAATATAATGAACGCCGACGCTCCTAAACAGTGCCCATTAAAAATAGCTGAAATCGAAAATCACTATAGAAATCTTTTCGAAAGAAAAAATTCCTTCAAACGTACAGATTATGAAAAATGTGCCCCGAACCCAAATTTAATATCCATCGGCATCCAATCGTTTAAAAAAGCTATTAAATCGACATCACTAGATACATCTCCGAGTCCAGATGGAGTTCTGATCCGTACAATAAAATACTTTGACGTATCTCATGTCATTAAGACTCTTGCTGAGATCATGCTGAAGAATGCTTATGTTCCAGAACCTTTACGTCAAGGGCGCACAATTTTGGTCTACAAGGGGAAAGGAGATATCAAAAACATGTCGTCTTGGAGGCCTATAACGATCTACTCTGTTGTGCGCAGGATCATAGAAAAGGTTCTAGATCACGAATTATGGAAGCAAATAACTTTCAGTAAATATCAAAGAGGCTTCATCAAAGGCCTACCGGGAACACACGTCAATGCAAGAATCATCGAAGCCATCATTAAACATGCCAAGCAAAAGAAGAGTGATTGCGCAGTAGTGTTTCTCGACGTCGTGGGAGCATTTGATAACGTAGGGCACGATCATATTGTTAGCTCACTTGAATCTAGAGGGGTGTCAGCAGACCTAAAAAACGTTATCGCAGCTCTCCTAAGCTCTAACCAAATTAGGATTAGTACGGGAGCCCTCTCAACAAGCCAGATTAAAGTGCTTCGTGGAGTACCACAAGGAGGGCCCTTATCGCCTTCACTATTTAATCTGGCTATTGATCATGTATACCGCGATCTTTGTGATCAAGAGTTTTCCAATACAAATGGATATAAATTAATCAGTGACCAAGAATCCATGGTCCTCACGGGTTTCGCGGATGATCAGGCTGTCACGGCGCGCGATAAGAGTACTGCTGAAAGAGTTATTAACAGTGTACAAAGGCTACTCGCAGAGATAGGTCTATCTATAAACCCAAAGAAAAGCGTAGGTCTTATAATAAGTAAAGGAGAGCTGACGCAGAGTACTCTCTCTCTTGATAATGGAGATACCATAGAAACGATTAAAGCAGGCGATTCCATAAAATATTTAGGTTGCAAATTCTCAGGCGAACTAGTTTTTAACGAAGAGGCTATAAGTAAGCTCAATAATAACCTTAACAAATTGGTGAGCTCTAGTTTGCTCAAACCAGAGCAAAAGATTAACGTGGCAAATCAATATTTGTTTCCTATGTTAACATACCCTCTCCAAACTGCGCCTCTCTCAAAAATACCACAAGCTATTTTAGATGGTATTGATGTGAATATCCGCAGGAGTGTGAAAGCCATCATCGGGCTCCCAGCTAACACCTGTACAGGGATGCTTTACGCCCCAAGGAGATATCGGGGACTGGGCTTGATCCGCTGCCAATGGGAGGCTCCTCTGCAGCATTGGTCCATTGCCCAGCGGCTGTCAAATATACCGGACGCCCTGTTTCAGTCCACTTTCGATTATACAGCGGAAATCGCTGAATGTGCGGAAAGACTTGGAGTGGATCAGGGCAACCGAAGCGTGAGAGCTCTACGGCAGTCGCTGAGAGAACGTTCTTTTGACGAATGTGCCAAGTGTAAATGGCAAGGCGTTGGTATTACGCATTTTAAGGAAACACCAAGGGCAAATAGATTTATATGTCAAAAACAAGTACTCTCAGGGTCAGAATGGTCCAATGCCCTGAAACTTAATATCAATTATGCGCCCTTGCGTGGGGTCCCTGGAGTCAGCGGAGAGTCAAGAGAAGTTGGGTCCCTCTGCCGCAATGCGACAGAGAGTCTGAAACACCGGCCCATGTGCTGGGAAAATGCCCCAATAACTCCCTCCTCATAACCCGCCGGCACCATAGGGTCAAAGAAGAACTAATGAGGTTCCTTAAAAGAAGGGAATACACATGCTTCGACGAGGTCCATTGCATTGACTCCGAAGGATCAGTAAGGTATGCTGATATTGTAGCCTTCCCCAGGACAGGAAGGACAGCACTGATCCTTGATCCGACGGTAAGATATGAGGGCAATGACCTCGATCAGGCGGGTGCATTTGAAAAGGAAAAAAAAGAGATCTATGAAAAATGTATCCCTTTCTTGAAAGAATAATTCCGTGGAACCTTCGGAGAAAGAGATTTCACTGTCAGAGGGCTCTGATTCGGGTCTCGCGGATCAATTCCGAGATCTACATATTGCTTCCTAGAAGACCTAGGGGTCACAATAGGTGATATCGGGATCTTGGCCGAGAGCATAATTCTTGACTCCTTGGGCATTATCCACCATCATCTTTATAGCAACTAACTTTTGTAATGGAATTTATCTTATAATTATTTGTTTCTGAAAAAGATCAAAGAATTGTAATTCAACCCCTAATGACAATAGTGATAAGTTAAAAAAAAAAGAAAGGAAAAGAAAAGAAGACCAAAAAATGGAACAAAAAAAAGGAAATTTAATGTCCAAACGGATTGATTAGTATGCTGTGTGTCTAGCAATCCTATGAAGTAGGGCAGCACTACTTATCAATAAAGTATTTCTCTCTCTCTATAATGTATATCTCAGAACCGTTTAGAAAAGGAGAGCGTCCTGAGTGTTTGAGAGTTAGAATATGGATTATAAATTTTGAAAGGCGTAGGGTTTTGCAGACCAATATTTGTAAACGAAATTGAATTAGAAGAGGTGGTACAAGTGATTTAGGTTTTGTGAAATGTTTTTTAAATTAATGTGAATAGATAACGAAAGGGCTGTATTACAGGTAAGAATTTAAGATCTTAAATAAACAGAGTTTTAAGAAAAAGGAGGGTGGTGAGATTAAAAGGTATAACAAATTAAAGAAAACAATAAATAAAAAGAAAACAAAAAGTCATTACAAAAGAGCTTGGGAAAAGCAGCCTCGACATAGCAAACCATGTAGTGCTGTGATATATGAAGGTTTCTGGAAATCCAGGAAAATAGTTTGTTAATTTGTTATATCAGACATTATTCAACCTCAAAACGTGATTTTGACCTTTTAATCTGTTATAACTTTTTTCCTGACTGATCTGTTAATCTGTTGACTGCATCCTGATGGAAATGGTCTTACTGGATTCAGATGCCAAGAACCTATCAAAAACGAACCATTTCAGCAAAATTTATTTGCAGACCTTCCATCTTTTTAACCCCTCCCCCTTAAAGATAGTTTCCCCTCTTTAATTTGGTTGGACCCCCCAGATCTCGAATCTTATTATTAATATAAAGTTATTATCAAAGTTGCATGAATGTGTAGCTTTTTGTTATACTATTTTCTATTCCTGTCAGATTAACTTAAATGAACAAGTAAATTAAGCTTTGATGCTGATTTCACGTCTTGCGGGATGAAATGAAAACAATTCAATGACTAGATCTTTTAACGGAGAAGTTTATAATCGACTGGAGCGTGTTTATGACCTTGTGTTGTTTACTAATTCTTGAGGCATGACCGTCCCTTTATTTTAGCCACTCCAATGAACCCGAACGCTTAATTTCAGGTTTTGACAATTGATTTTAAATAATCCATTTCCTCTTTATTACAGATGAACAAGTCTGCAACCTCTGACATTTCTGGGTCGCCAGATTTAGATTACAATCATAGGAGATGGTTAGTTAAAAGATAAGGCTTGTTTTGGTGCTGTGACAAAATATAAATGTAGTTCTTCTTCATACTAAAATAGAAGTTTTGAATATTGCATCTGTAACGAAGGTAATTGGAATTTTATTTTAACTATTGCGATTTTTAAATAGGTTATCTTGTAGATGATTTTTAAAAGACTTGTTTAAAAAGTAATAAAAAAATAAAATAAATAATTTAGTTTCGTTAGTATGTGCTTGAGGGAGACCTATTACCTCCTACATTTTAAGAAACGTTGAAGTTGTTTTTGTTAATAATGAATCTGATGCAACTGAGTCGTGTTCTTAAATCAAAAGAAGTGGTATTGAAGGCATTTGAAAAGTTCTGAATATTGCATAAAACACGGAAATATAGAAGAGGACACTTTATGAAGCTTGCTTTTTACGAAAGAAGATCTCCAGCATTTAGATGCAGTTTAAGAAGTTTCAGGCTTTATATAGTCAACCATTTGTTGATCCAAAGGATTGAGTCATTGCGCGCCAGCGCTAAAAGAAGGAACCAGAAGATGTGGTGTGTGGTGTGTGGTGGTATGGTATGTGAATGTGAAACCAGAAGATCCCTCTTCAATACAATATAAAAGAACGAGGGTATATTTGATTGTATTTTAAAATCAATAAAAGCATATTGGACCCCTAAATGAATAATTCAACGAATTGTACCTTAAACTATCATTTTTGTTTACATTTGAAGTTTGTTAAATACATTACTTTAATCATCTATGCTTCACTAGTAATAATTAATTATTAACATAAATAACTCTTTTAGAAATAATAAATGGTGTGGGTAAAGTAAAAACGTCCCGGTATAATCTATGCAGTTTTCATATTTCTGAATTGAATGAGACCATGCACTGCTCGACCTATTTGCAGTGAAATTAGTTTGTAGATCTTCGCCGTTTCAACCCTCCTTAAATGATGGTTTTCCTCTTTTAATTTGAGCGGATCTCCGCAGATCTTGAATCTCACTCCTTATGCGAAATTTCATGAAGGTATAAATTTTGGTATATTTTTCCTGTGCTACAAAATGAAATATGAATAAAGGTTGGCATATGAAGTGGTTGTAGAATATAAGTATTGCGTATTGTTTTAAAATAGGGTTTCTATTAGTACCTGCAGAAATACGCAAATAAAAAGGTTAATCTTATTTATAAGTTATTGTACATGTATAATTCAAAAACATCAAGACTAGCCAAATTTATACACCTTATGTAGAAAAAATGGTAAGATCATTTAAATCCATACAAGAAGCAGCACAATACACATCGACACTCTAAATATAAACAAATCAATAGGTACTTCATCAATGCACGGGTAGTCTAGCATATAATATCAAGCAGTAATTCCGATTAACTTTTTTTTCATTATATCCTCGATATATCCATTTAATAATATTATATTAATCTAATCTTAATTTGTGGGTGACCACTTTTTTAAAATTATTTTTAAATAATTTGTTTTTTGAAGAGAAACGATTTGGCTCCGCCGGGAGTCGAGCCCGGGTCTCCCGCGTGACATGCGCAGATGCTAACCACTGCACCACAGAGCTCGGCTCCAAGCAGAGCCAATCCTTCCTCTTCACTGACACCTACTCCCCTGATCTCGCAAATTTTGCGAGTAGTAACGGGAGGTGGACAATTTTTGTCCAATTTCTGGTATTTATTGACGTACGTCAATTTTAAATTATTTTATATTATAGGAAGGATTGGCTCTGCTTGGAGCCGAGGTCTGTGGTGCAGTGGCTAGCATCCGCGCATGTCACGCGTGAGACCCGTGTTCGACTCCCGGCGGAGCCAAATCTTTTCTCTTCAAAAAACAAATTATTTAAAAACATTTAATAATATCTTCTATAAAGGTGATTTTTATAAAAACACATTCGATTGTAAGATCGAGCCATTAGGCATCGATTTATTTAATTTTCGGATATCTTCAGAATTAGAAAAAAAAACCAAAGGAATTAAGTTTAATAGTTTATTCGGTTTTCGAGGGCTTGAAAAATCATTCCAATAACTATATCGATATTTTTAAATCTACTATTGTCATTTATTTTATTAAAATCAAATCCAATCTAAAATCCAATTTAAAACCAAATTGTATTATACATGACCCTCTTGAAAAATTTGGAGACAAATTATGTATATATAAATGACTGAAAATCGTGATTTTTTTTCTTAACAAATCGAATCAATATTACTTTTCCTTTCTTTTTTATTCCCTTGAAGAGAAAATTAAGAGTTAACATCAGCTCTCACAATAAAGTTTATAAGGCCTCACTTCTCCTGTTCGATGAAAACTCACTTGGAGAAACCACCTATTATATATTCGTTACATTTCGAATTTTGATAATATTAAAAAAATAATAATAAATTTTATCATAATATGATAAAAACTTATTTTTATTTATTTTCAAAATAATCGAAAATTAAACATTTAACAAAATTATTATTTTAATCAGTTAAACGAAATTTGGAGCCTCCTCCAAACTTAATGGCAGCTTTGGTGGTAGAAAAAAACAATGTAATCAAACGATATTACTTTTAGCAAATGTTAATTTATAGTTAATAATAAATCAATGAACAAATACCTTCTTGCCGATCCGGCTTTGTTAGTGTCACGATTGAAGATTGTGTAAGAACTTTCATAACCTAGAACGTTCTGGGCCAGTTGCTTTGGGAAGACTATATGGCGCTCATACCTACAAGAATTGAATAAGCAATAAATTATTCATTATGAAATATACATGTCTTGTTGTTACAAACACTTACATACCTATATACATCATTATAAGTGTTGCCGGATATAAATGCACCTCGTAGATTGGAATGGGCGTGTATGTCTAGTATAATATCCAATTCGATGTCCTGAAACGGAAATGTAATTTTAAGCGAAACGAGAGTAAATTAATTGAGGATGAAATATTTAATTGCGGCCATTAAGGGACGTTTTTGAGGAAAGGACATGAGAGGAGTTTAAAGGGAATGTAGAATATGAAACCTTGAAAGCCTCATTTGTTATTTGAACATAATATGAATGCTCGCGTATTCTATATACAACCTTCATATAAGTTTAATTGCAAATATTTCTGGAGCTGAAGTACATTGTGTATCGTTTTGGCTCCTTTTAGAGATAATTAATAGAAGAATTAATAAGGATTTTAGTTTACCATTATATTGGGAGGGAACCATACTTATCATGCGGGTAGTATAGCTTTACGGAAGCTCATTAAATTCGAGAGTACTTCATTTAAGATGATAGAGGAAGAACACGGGATTCCGGCCAAGGCCGATCTTTTCGTAGTAAGGTAGAATAATATCGGTTCGATTATATATAACTATGCAATGCTAGTAGCATTCTAACAATATTTCGACACTAGAAAGTCCTTAGATCATCTTCATTTCAGACGTCTCGGTGGATTCTCAGAAATAGAAGAGGAACCAAGGATAGATACAACAGGCCCACGACGAATCTGGAGTTTATTGTGAAATGATAGGAAATCGGCGACATAGGAAACATCCTAGTCATTATGGATGGTACTGTGATGAAATAAGTGTCACTAAGGATTTCGTGTAGGATTTGGATTGTAATGATTAGATAAGATAGGAAATTGATTGTTTGATGGAGCCCAAAAGGTTTTATTATAGTCATGTAATTGAGCGTTTGGTAGTTTTGAGCGTTTCTCTAATAAGTGATGTTGTAGGTATTAAAGTCTGACGGATTTTAATCGTTTCAATCTATTATGAGGATATCAAGTTCAATGTTTGTTAAACTGTTCAACAAGAATAAGTGGAGAGTTATTAAAGGATACTGTCGGACAGGAGGTCCTAGGTTTACGACGAAGAGTAAAAGTAATTTAATACATACATTCTTCACTTTTAACACCATTTTTCAAGTTTTTTTATGTGAAATTGAGGTTTTTAGATGCAATAAGTGGGTCATTATTAATTCATAGCACACAAGTTTCATCAGCATACGTGGTAATTAAATTTTGAAGATGGGTTTGGATTGAGTGAATTATCCCAGCTCCAATGAAGACAACTTCCACTATACGACGACATTGCTGGATAGTGGAATGTAATACAAGAAATCGAAACAACTAACCAGTGATTATGTGATTTGAATCTGAGATAAGGTGTAAAACATATTCCTTTATAATGATTAAAGTAATGTTTAGTTTTTTCTTACTTTAAATTCCTTCTGCCCCTCCACGCTGAAAGGCACCAAGGAGGAGGAAGAAGAAGAAGAAGAAATTCCTTCTAAATTTTGAAGTCCATTATATCCTATGGCCCTGCCATTTCTTAGATTCATCGCTTTTTAGATTTCGACTTACCGAGTACAGCCTCTTCTAATTTTCGCGCGTCCGTTCCGACAAAGCTCAGAATAAACATAACTTTTATTCGAAACAATATAGAATTTTAATAATAATAATAAAAGTGTTGAAGCGAGATTGGTTTTAAGCAAGTATTGATAAAATATTTTCCAATTTTATAACTAAATCAGAAACTAATCTGAAATTTATTTAGATATAACCGAGTGTATCAATAATTTAATTTAATCATCGAAGTAAATATAATAAACAATCCATTTCGTCCCAAGGGTAAAAATAATATGAAATTTTGATGTTTCTTCAATCAAGATTAGATATAAAAAAATATTTAAAAAGCTTTTAAAAATTTATTTTTATAATTTTCTTGAAACCACAGTAATTTAGTGTGACTTTACAAATTTCTGAAGGGTACATACTTCAGTTTCACCTTCATAAAAGAATATCCTTAAAAAAAAAAATTAAACTATCTTTGACATGGACGAAATCGGTTAAAGGATATTTTGAGAGATTTGAGAAAATTGTGGTATTTTTAACTAAAGAAACCTTATGTGTATTAATACGGTAAAACATTGGCCGAAACGAAGATAGGAGGTTCGCGTAGAGACTGATCTTGGTGCGTGAGTATTTAAAGAGCTAGATTAGAGATATAGTTATCCATGTATAGTTATAAGCCTTCTGTTTTATTTTTCATTACATTTTTCCTCTAGAATACTCATACTTCGGAACTATTTCTTTGGTTTATAAATTTCTATAGCATTGATTCGAAGGAATGAACACGATCCTTAAAGACATTTCAGGAGTAATAAATACCGATATAGGCACCCTAGACCTATAATTCTCCATCGGATTTCCAGGGGTAACCTGATGTATGGTCCGTACTTTGGAGAAATCTGCAATATTAATGAATATCTTGACCATCATTCTCAGACCGAAATACCTTGTTCAGGTTTTTATCAACATCTTTAAAAAACTAATAAATTTTACTCTGAATTTAGAATTGTTTTTGAAGGACAATGCGTGGTTTTTCAAAAAATCTGTTCATGTCATTGTTCGTGCTTTTTGTTCACAATAATATTTCTGCTTCCTATATATATTATATAGTCAAATACATAAGTACACAGCTAATATACTACAATTATAATAAAATAAATAGTGCATTATTTCTAAAACATAATATATAAAAATAAAATATAAAAAATTTATTATAATTATAATAAAATAATTAATACACCCATAATAAAAAATGGTGTGTATTATCTCAAATATCAGTTTAAAAGAAAATATCAGAATTAGAATCGAAAATAATTAAAAAACCTTTTTACGCTCCATTTTGCATGAATAGTTTTGTAAGATAGAATAGAATAGAAGTATAAAAAACAATTTTATTCTTTAATTTTTAAGTTCCTTTAGAATGATAAATGTTTAAAAAAAATCCCTTCTGACCAAGAAAACAATTAATGAATGAATAAAAAAAAATTATAAATATAAAAGTTTTTCATTGGCTCCAAAAACTATAATGTTATATATATACATATAATTTAAAAAGTGGTGATTGAAATATTCCGTACTGAAATAAATGAGAGAATAAAACTAAAAACAATAAAGTAATATTCTAAAAAAATAAAGTAATCAGAAATAAATTAGATCTGTTATTTTACAAATATTCAACTAAACAATAATTATTTAGTTGATTATATACACTCATAGAAAATTATATAGTCTCTATTAAAAAAACAAAGATGACAGATGAAAAAATAATAAGTTTCTTCTAGTAAGAAAATAATATATTGCATATCATCAGGAGATGGTCCCATAAAAACAGTTCAGCGGGGATTAGTTATTAGAAAAAAATACATACAGAAAACGCTCTCTAAGCTACATAAATACATACTGCATACATAAAACGCTCTCTAAGCTACATAAATACATACTGCATACATAAAACGCTCACTAAGCTACATAAAAACATACTGCATACATAAAGAGCTCACTAATTTATTTATAACAAGAATTGGAACTGTATGAAACTACTGTGTATAAAAACTACTATAAACTACTAGAAAATTTGAAGTAATTAGTTCGATTTCCTACATCCACCCCCTGGTACCTTATGCATATGGTTAGTAAATAAATGAATAAATCAACATAATACAAAAATAAATATTTATAAAAAAACGTTTTAAAAATCAATCCTGATGAACTTTTAAAAGTTTCATGGCTCAATTCTTCATATTTCAGATAGGTTCTAAAGTAAACAACATTTCATACCTAATAGTGCTGTTGTTACAATCTTATGTAATTTATTTACTTTATTTTATTATTATATATTTTTTTTATCAATATTTTATATGACAGATACATATTATGACAATCATCTCACCTTGTCTTGGTCCAAACTCGAAATGAAACTGTAAGCGGCATAAATTGTTGGGTGTAACCACTTCGATATCTTGTTCCAAGTTCTATTGAGATCAGCCCCAACCTGCGAACATCTTAACCCAATTGACATTTTCAAAATGATTATTGGTCTGCCTAACTTTTACTTAACATTGTGCAAGGTAAAGCATAGGATTGGTCTGCCTAAATTTATTTACATTAAAAAATATTCTAAAGCTTGTACCTTAAAATTAAAAAAAAAAAAAAAAAATATTCAACCAACTTACGTACTGTTCGGCAAATGTTCACAATTTAAATGTTAGAAATTTCTTCTATTCAATATGGTGGTATATTATGATGATGACTATGCATTCACGGAGCATTCATTCGAATAGAAAATAAATCAGAAAATCAACAAAATTAAGGCTCCAAGATTCTGAGCGTGAGCTCGTAACGAGTCAATTCACTGTGGCATTCTTTCCTTGACCCAGCTGCGGGACCTCATCAACTTTATTAGAGCCCCCGGAGAGGAAAGCAGAAGCAAAGCAAATTTCTTTATAACTTTTTTTTTTTTTGTTTATCAGAATAGAGACAGGAAAAGTAATATTTTGAAGTTTCTCGGAAATATAAAAAAAAATTAAATAAATTATAAATGGGTATCCACGACTAAAAAAAAATTGAAAAATCATATTTTTTTTCTAGGTAACTAGCTGGATTTCTATTATTACAGGATTTTCCTTATTATTTAAAAGACTCTTTAAATGTAAACTTACAAATTCATTTACTGTATCGGTTAATAATACAATCGTGTCCTCAGGGGCTGTTCCAGGAACAACCCACCCCCCAAAAAAAAAAAATATTGGAATAATTTTACGCATCTAATTCTTACGTAGCTTCTATTTATGTATATGAATTTAATGAGGTTACTATTATTTTTGGATATAAATAAGAATGCTATGCGCACACTGTTTTATTATTATTATTACTTTCACTTACCTACATATGAAATATATAGTAAGTGAAATTATTGCGATCGTGAAAATTTTCGACTTCCGGTTTTCAACGGAAATACACGTTTTGGGATCCCCTGAGTCAAAATAACCAAGTCCCGCGAAATGGTCTGTGTGTGTGTGTGTCTGTGTGTCTGTGTGTCTGTGTGTCTGTGTGTGTGAACAGACTAGCTCAAAAACTATAAACCGTGCGAACCTGAAATTGGGTATTTAGAGTATGTATAAGCCCGCAATGTGACAGCAAAAATTTCATCAAATTTGCTCAAAGGGAGGGGGTACTTTATTTAATAACTTTTTAAGTTTTTTTCGATTTTCTCAAAAACGGCTCTAACGATTTTGATTAAACTGAGTATTTGATCTATTTATATGCCTGAAATATGACTGTAAAAATTTCATCAAAATTGATCAACCGGAGGGGGGACTTTACTTAGTAAATTTTGTATCATTTTCACATGTTTTTTTTATTTACTCAAAAACGGTTTTAACGATTTTGATCAAACTTGGTATTTGATGTATTTATATGCCAGAGATGTGATAACCAACATTTCATCACAATTGATCAACTGGAGGGGGGACTTTACTTAATAAATTTTGTATCATTTTCACGTGTTTTTTTTATTTACTCAAAAACGGTTTTAACGATTTTGATCAAACGTGGTATTTGATGTATTTATATGCCCGAGATATGACTGTAAAAATTTCATCAAAATTGATCTACGGGAGGGGGGACTTTACTTAATAAATTTTGTATCATTTTCACGGGGTTTTTTTATTTACTCAAAAATGGCTTTAACGATTAACAAAAATAAGATATGAATGTAGAAAAATGTGTGACTTTGGGAAATGATATTTAGCAAAACACGTCAATTTCTAATCTAAGTAAGTTGGTAAGTAAAAGTTGTGTGTTGCGCGCACGCACCAGATTTTTTTTTTTTTTACCGACAAGCACTCCTTCCCCCGAAGGATCCGCTAATTAAGACTCCACCTTGACAAACGTTTAACTTGGAAGCCTGAAACCACTTGAAACTATTCGAAGGCTGTCAGAAGACTACTTCAGAACACACAACCGATTACAAAGGACTCTTTTACAATACTACAACCAGACCTATTAGGACTTACGGAGTTGATAATTGAAGTTCCACCGAACCATTAGGCTTCACTCTCCTCCAATCCTTAAAATCCAAATCCTTCGGAAAATACCTAATGCTCTTACTTAATCCTTACTTCGTCATACTTTAATATCGATATAGATGTTAATGTTCATTATTTGGCCCAATGCCGATACCAGATTATTTTCTAATTAACTCTATATCTATACGAACCCTCTTGTTTCCAACCTTGTTTGAATCATCAGAAAATAATATGGCCTCAACAAATTTAAAGACTTGAAATATAACCAAACGGTAGTTCCCTTATCTGATCCCACCGTTGCACAGTGGGACGAATCGCCAATCTTGGGGGAAATAGTTAACATCAAGTAAATGAAAAAATCATGTCGGTCTCATGAAAACAACAATCTAGCTAGGTCATTTCCAAATTATTAATTTCTAGAAACGAATATTAACAGAATAATGGGGGGTTGAACACGGTAATTCCCTCAGTTAGTTTATTTTCAAATTATATTGCAAAATATATAATATCGAAGAGTGGATTGTGTTTTTTTGAAAAAATTTTATACTAGACAATAGAAGACGATTCAGAAATTAAGTTTATATAAGTTCTTGGTTCTTTAAATGTTGATATAGTACAAAGTACCCTCCTTTATTTTCGATAGTCGGTAAGCTTTTTTTTTCTTATTATAAAAAATGGAATTACTAAAAATCAACACCGATCTACACCCAGATATTTTAACAGGATATAGTCCATACTGTATAAAAATAAATTATTAATTATGAATTGCTAATACCTGCTTATAAAGGTGTACGTTTTTTTAAAGGTGTAAATCTCTCATTGTCGAGAGCCTATAATTTTCTTATTCGGAGAGAGTTCTGAGGTGCAAATGAAATTTATCATAATATATTAATCCAGTTACATTAAAATACATTACAGAAATTTCCAAAGGTATAGTAAAACGAGATTCGTCGGCCATGAGTTCAAGAATTAAAAGCAAATGGCATTTTTTTTTTTTTTTCTGAAAGAGATATCTTTTATTTTTAGGAACAAAGAATAGATGAAAATGAAAAAAAAATTATGCCGGTTTCATGAAATCATCAGTCTACCTGAGACATTCAAAAAACATAAATTCCTTGAAAAAAAAGCCCAAAAAATAAAAAAAAGATTGAACATCGAAAATCGGTGCGCCAAAATAGAAGTTTATTTTGTTTTGTTTTGGAAACTACTTCATACCAGGCTATGAAAGGCGATTCGTCAGGGAAGTTAATACCTGTGTTTGGCTTTGAAAATGAGGAGCACACTCATACTTATTATATTATTTATAAAAACCTGGTTACATACCAAAAATCTACTCTGACCTACACCCAGATATTTTGATAGAGTACAATCAATACTAAATAAAAGATTAAATATTTCTTTACGAAGTGATATTACCTGTTTATGCGGGTGTGCGGTTTATTTTAGGCGTAAATCTGTCATTAGTGAGTGCCTTACACGAGCTAAGGAACAGTTCAAGTTTAGTATGGTTCAACAATGTAACTTTGTCAACTCCATATTGTAGACCTTTAGCTATTTTACTTTCAAAAGGGACTGCCGGTGTCACCTTAATTATTTGTGAAGAAGAATGTAACCTGCATTAAGATATTTCAGATTTGAATGAATCAGAACGATGAAATATTCGGTTATTTGTTTTTGAGAATTTTTAATTAGGGGAGAGCGGGGTTGGTTGGCATAGGGGGTAGGTTGGCCATTGGCTTATAGTTTCCGTCACACCTATTGTGAAGGCCCCACCATTGTACCATGTAACACGCTCGACCTCGGGAGTCTTGTCCTGAGTTTTCAATCCGATGCTAACAGTGTAGAGAAGAGTGTGCTTAATTGATTGATTTTACAACATGTAAGTAAATTTTTATATTTTCAGTAAATTTGGTTTAAAGGCATGACAAAACATTGGACTCCGATTCTGTTCACACAGCCCCAAACTCCTTTGAAAAACCTAACCTTTCGATTAACCAGTTTCTTGTTTGATTGTTCTCCCCTGTCCTGGCAGCCATCTTTCATATGATCTCTCCTGTGGGGTTAGTTGGCTTTCTTTAACTGGGGTTTGTTCGCGCAGTAGCAATTCACAAAAGCAAGGTAAACATAAAAAAAGGTGAAACTACCAATTGTCTTTAGTTCAAACAAGCAGGATGAGAGCAATTTTTCTTATGCAGAAAGTGACGAAAGTCTAAACTTCTATCTTCTTTTATTGTCATTCTATTTTCCCTTAAAAGCTGTTAAAAACAAATTCATAATTAATGTACCATTATAGTGCAGCTTTTAATAACAATAATATCTGTCAGGCAGTACTTTAATGAGATGGCTAAACAACCCCACCTTCTAGGCCAACCTGCCCCACATAGGGGGTTTATTGGCATACTCTGGATTGACGAATTCTTCAATTTTCTATAATCTTAGTATTAAATATTATGTGGTGAAAAAAATACTTGAAGTACTCTAATACTTGGAGTTTACAGAGGTATCAGCCCTATTGGGACTGTATTAACAGAAACGACTCAACAATCAAAAAAGTGAAAACTGTTGCCAACCAACCCCGCTTTCCCCTACAATTTAATACATATTAAATTTTTACAATTATTTTTTGTTATTTAGTAATTTATATTTTATTTTAATTTATAATTTCAGAATAATACAACATTTAACAATGATTATTCCATTAATACAATTTACTTAAATAGTTACATTTTATTTTTTTCTATTTTAATTATACATTTTATTTTATTTTTATAAATCCTTAGTCAGAAACATTGTGTTGACTATTATTTATTGATTCATGCTTAAATTTAATCATTTAGAAAAATTAAAATGAAATAAGTCGCTTCAACAATTATTTCCACCTATATTAGCGATTCGTCCCACTGTGCGTTGTTAATTTTCCTATTGCAAACATTTTCTTGTGGTATATGTATAAACAAAATTGTTGCAAATTTCGATAAAAAAAACAACATATTTTAATGGACCAGTACAAAAGAGCTTCCCTGTGCGACTCTTGGAAAAGGGTTTTATTTCACATGAAATAAAAAAAAAAATAAGAAGAAGGAAAGTAGAGGACAATATGGACAGGGAACTCAAAAACGCTTTGAGGTTCGTTATATCGACATTTATGTGGGAAAGAAATAAAAAAAAACATTAAAAAGAAGCTTTGCTGTATCCCCCCCCCCCCCCCCCCCAACGTTCTTTTATGTTGTATGATCTCTTCTGTGACTGTGAAAAGAATATAGCACGGTCCGTTCCAGGGAAACATTTATTATATGGAAAAATACATAAAGCTTTCCTTCAGGCTTTGAAGAATAATGGTTTTTATTCATGGGTAGGTAGCTATTCATTTAATGATTTCAGATTTGTAATAAAATAAAAAATAGTTTGTTTTCTTTTCATGAAAGTATTTAATAATATAAATGTCATTTTCAATAAATTTTTTATTGTTGATGAATAATCCATATTTGCACAATAAATGCAAGTTTCATGCGATTTATACTTATATTAAAAACATCATGTATTTCATTTCAATTTTGTTCTGTTCCGAATTGACTAATACAGCGGACCGTACTATGGGGTGCGGTTCAAAAGAGAAAACCAATTATTGATTTTTTTAAAACATTATTTTACTGGTAAGACAAATCGTAAGACAAAGTAGATAGTTGTTTTAACAATTTCAGGAGTAATATCAGATAGATATTCCATGTTGCGCTAAAAAAAAATTATTCGATAGTTAATGATAAATTAACTATGCTAAAGTCTAACGATATTAATTTTTTTGGGGAAAGGGTGGATGGGTATACTGGCGTTGGTCATAAGGTGCGCTTGAGATCCTCTTAACGGTCTTATTTAGGAAGCCTTAAGTTCTCTCTATTACATCCTTAATTTTATTTTTTTAGTAAATCTTGGAACTTTTTTCCCATCACTGTCATAATGACGAGGTTACACATTCGCAATTATTTCTCGTCACCGTGAATGCAATTGTAATTTTGAAGTTCGGAATGAAATTGGAATTTTTATGAGAACTTCTATAATATCGCACCTAATACATCTTAAATTTGCCCAATTCATCTTCAAAGGGATGAAATGTGATTTTCTTTAAAAATTTTCATTTTCATCTCATCTAGAGAGTGAGATGATGAAGAGAACTTAAAATTTCAAACGTCATTACAATCACCTGAAACAAGGATATCTATCCAACTTTGTTAACATATGACTTAAATAAGAACTATAAAACTGTGAACGGAACCACAAATCGTTATTAAAATTAACTAAAAGTCCAAATTATTTAAATGCATTTATAGTCCCAGTGAAGTGGCGTCTCTTTGGTCTCATCGGAAAACCATACAAAATGACACTTGAAATTCCTTTAAAAATCAGGCGAGATGATGAATAAAAAAAATAATAAAAATATATTCTTCATCTTTTCCACTCATGTCATTTTGACCAAAATAAAATTTATCAGTTACCACGATTATTGTAAAGAAATAGGTCTCCTATAATTTTTATGTATGGAGTCAAAATCTTTTAGTGATAGCGTTGAAATCGTACCTTAGACTGCTAATTCATGGCATTTTTGTGAATAGAAAATTATTTCTAAGTATTCTGCTGCTGAACATTTATACCAGTGAGCTACATTGTCCACCACTACAAAAGTCTTACGTTAGCTAGGATGTGTTGCTCTCTGTGATTGATAGTCAAAAATATTAAATTCCTCTTCATCTTTCGCCATTTTACCCTACATTCCCATATTATATGCCAAAGTTAACCTCACTGTTTTGGTTTCTGGGGTATGAAAAATATTAGGGGCGTGTTTTCATTACTAAAATTAATACTTGTAAGAAATGTATTCACTAGTAAAGGGAACGGGTGTCCATTCCCTCTGCCTTTTGATTCGCAGGAGCTATGGAACGTCGAATAACGTATCTGGTGCCTTGTCAATGTACCATATATACGTACGATAGGAGATCCAAGCAAATTGCATAAGCTAGTAACTGATTTAAAATACTAACAAAATTAGCCCTAATTCTGCTGTTTAAATTTGTAATAATTAATCATTAATTGGGACAGCTGAAGTGGTCCTGTTGCAGTCAACTCATATTAGGGTTTTGTTTTATATATCTCTAGAAATTTTTCAACATTCTAATTTTTCAACATATTCATCGTTGCTTTTGTAAATTTAATTTTTTGTAGTACTAAAATGTTATTTGGTAAGTAGCACTGGCTAATTGTTAGTTTGTAAACTTAATATTGATAGGCTCCCATCTGAATATTTCATTTCCGGCTGCCAACGTAAACGTGTACGTGCATGCTTTAGGATCATTTTTTGCTTTACTATAACTTCTAAAATCTAAAGCAACAATCTGCTGATGGCTTATATAGGGGTTTAAGAAAAATAGTGAAATAAAGAAGGTTTTGATTGGTAGCTTTGGAGACTATTCTCTATTAGGTCTGGGAGAGAAATTTCCTATCTCCGGTAAATTTAAATCGACAGGGTTTTTAACAGAACAAAATTATGTATCATAAATTATTTTATGTCTTTAGCTTTCATCTGATTCTTATTCATCGCAGCAGAAATACTCACTATTATTTGTATTAAAGCTGTAGCGGCTACTCTCGAAAATTTTAATGTCAGTCTTCACTGAAGTGATTCAGTCTGCTGGACCTTACAACTCCAATTTATTTAATTTGTTTATAAGAATAGGGTGATTCATAAAAATGTTTCCTAGCTAATTATAACCACCTAATCGGATTTTTTTTCATACAATGCTGATTTATATAGTTAATTTATTAGTCACTACTACATTAATTCGAAAACAAAATGTCATCTTCACATTTTCCCCCTCACATTGGGCTATTAAATTTGATATATTATTTATAAGCATTAATACGTAAGTGTTTTGCAGCTATTCTTAAGACCTTCTAGAGTCCAAGGACAGCGACAAATTAGTCTAGAACTATGGATTATTGATATTCACGGTCAGCATGCATGAAAGCCAAGGGAAAATTTCTTTCACCCAAACACACCATCCACGGACTGGAAAAGCATTCTAGGTTAAGCGTGTTTATTATTTGTAAAACCTCTTTGTATTAATCTAACCATAAAGAAAACCTTTCATTCCCGAGAAATCGAAATATTTTTTTCACTCCTTGAGTCACTGTGACCAATCGGCTAAGATATTACCCCTGACCATAATTGCTAGGATTCTTTGCTACACAAGATTAAGTTTGGAATACAAAATTTAGCAGTATAGGTATGTTTTGGTCTCTATAGCAGACAAACATACATTTATTTATATATTTTATTTTGGGTTTGTTATGAAGCTATTAAAAGACAAACAAATAGCAGTATAATAAATTATAAAGGGGCTACCTGTGGTTACCCATGAAAACTCCATCCGGATTCAGCATTGGTATAATTTTGAACACAACGTTTTCCCTCAAGATTACAGCATAAGGATGACTGCTCACCAAGAAATCAATAATACCTGCAGATTCAAAAAAAAATCCTGAACAAAGAACACCTACTAAATTACCTTATTTATCTGTTTACGCTTCGAATTTCAAGAATATTGCAGTCTATTTACCTTGGCATACATAGGAGGCTGGTGATTCTCCTGGATGAACGCGACCTAGTATCACTATACAATGCACTTTTCCGTTTGGTGACATATTCTTCGGATGTGTAATTGTTAACAAGTCCACTCTTCTCTTTTGCTGTAAAAGGTTTATGGGATGTACTATTGCAAATTTCAAAAAGTGGGAAAATATCTACATAGGCTGCTAATTCAACAGAGAAAATTTCTTTTCATTAATTAGATCAAAGAATGAGAGAGAAATCCTGGTTAGAATATTATTAATAATACTAATATTTCATTAGCATGGGTAGGTGTAGTTTTTTATATCGGCCAAAAGAATGTGTCACTAGTGAATTTTCACCAGTTGCAATCTATAACTAGTCATAAACCAAAGTAGGCATCTTAAACCAATAGATGAGTGAAAGAACAGCCTACCTCAATTTGTTCTTCGGCATCTTGGGCTGGATTTGAGGAACGAGCCCATGGATGCATATTCCTTTCGATAGCAAATCTCATCATTTTTGCCACTTTTCGCTTCCAACGCAAATTTTGTTTCCCAACTTCGTTACCTTTCTTACGTTCCGTGGTTCAGTATGTGCGGTAATCAGTTGTAGGGTAAATTGCTCAGAGAATCAATCTTAAAGGCATGTTCGAGGATCGACCAAGTGGATGACATGTTACCATTCCTGAGGCGGTTGGACATCATGAAAAGCAAGCGTAAGTATGCTTACCCGGGATAAGAGATAGTGTAAGGTTGTTCAAGGAAGATAAGGCCCATATAAAAAAAAAAAAAAATTAATTTTTTTCTCGGAGATCTTAAAGAAGACTTTATTTTCATCATCAATAACATAATATATTAGTACCTAAATATAAATTAAGTTATGGTTTGCTTATAGTTTCTTTGATTATTTTAATTCAGATTTTTTAAATCGAAGTTCGCACTTTCAGTCACCAAAGATCTGAAATTTTTAAAGACACTAAACAATGGCAGTGGGCACTGTAAATATGCTTTGTCAAGTTTGTCTGTTTCGGAAACTGACAGGTAACTAAAAACTTAACATCTGATATGTTTAGGGGTGCCCTTATATAAGTTATGGTATTCTAGAACCTTCTAAAAGGGTTCAGGTCCTACCAAGAGTTCTCCATGTCTTTGAGATTTAAGATGGCAATTTTATAATTTGTAGTTTATTCTACATATTTTAATATTCAAATTATTCCTGTAGTCCATGAAAATAAGTCAAAAAACCAGAAAAAGGCGGAAATAATTATAAAGTTTTGTAACTTGGGGAAAATACTCCTAATAAAATAAAAACGTTTTATATTTTGAGATATCTGTTAAATAAAAAAATTCCTAGTGAAATTCTGCTCATAAATAATCCTATAATTTTTCATGTGAGATATAATCCAAATAATCAAGTGTGAAAAAAATTAAAAATTCGTTGGAAAGTGATGTTTAAATATTTCTATAAGATAGCCTAGGGATCTTCTGTGTTAAGTGCTACAATGGGTAGCTTCTCATCATGCTATTTCATAACATATTCTTTTCGTATTATTAGCTAATTTACTATAAGATTGTAGATGATTTTTTGTAAATACAGTTGTAAATTTCAATAAATAAAAAAATAAAATGTTTTTATTTCTTATGTCTAGGCTAATTTTCTTCCAATTGGATTATCATGAGAATGCATGGGCTCATCTTTGTACAGAATTAACATTTGTATAAATATTATACAATTATAATTGTATAATTAAAATTATGATTGTGTAATATTTTATAATTATATGAAATATTTTTATATAATAGATGTTTTCAAGATATAAACCGTTTTGTCTAAAAAGTACAAAAAACTAAAAGATATAGGGGGGGGGCGGGATGTGGGTCGCCTTGAAAGGGGAACTTTTCCTTTTCTTACTTCTACATCACCTGAACTTTCGAAATGATTTTCCCGATTTTTCTTAATATTCCTGAAACAGGTTATGGATTGAAAAAAATGACTTAATTAACGGTAAATAAACATAATCATAAAATGATTTCATAATTATAGTGCTCCACTCCTCTCATCCTTTTCTCTTTTTTGTAAAAATTTGAACTAAATCACTAAATATAATATCTAAATTCAATAAAGTAGGGAGGCATATACGCGTTGTGACAAAAAATATCGATTTTGCAAATAAATATTTAAGCAGGACAGATATTTCCAAAAACAACTAAAATTCGAATCAGAAATATTGTATTCCTAATAGAGAAGAATTTGATGAATTTCAGCAAGTTACCTTTCATGTCATTCGCTACTGCAGCACAATGAAATTGATCACCGGGCTACAAGGATAGTTGGTATGTCAAACTTTGACAGAATGTTGATCAATGATGAAACCATGGAGTGATGGGAGTAAAACATTCACGATTTCCATTATCCGTTAGGGTCAAGCAAAATTCTGGGTGGATGAGGCAAGTAGACAGACAGCTCCTGCTGTTGGATAATGTGTGGTGTGGTATTATGTGAAATCATATTGATAGGTTCTCATTTCGTTCGCAACAGACTGTCAGAAGATATGTATGCCAACGTTATCAATGCTATTCCTCCCACACTGTTGGAAGCTTTATCAGAAACACAATGTGTTCTCTTCAATGAAGAGATGGTGGCACCATGGATATCTCGATCGCGGTAATAAAAAAAAATTCTTGTGATGCGTGCAACACACAACTTTCACTTACGAACTTACTTAGATTAGAAATTGATGTGGTTTGATATATTTAAACGCCATTCTTCAACTTGGGCGTGTTTGAAAAATAAAAACTTTTATTTAACAATAAAAAGTTTGATTTTACTTTAGAGTTAAATAACGTGATGCTCAAATTATGTAAGGCATTTAAGGTGTGAAAAAATATGGTATAAGATCACATTTAATTAATTATATTTTAGTTTAGATTTTATAGTTCCATAATAGATTTCTAAATGCAATATAAAGTGGTTTTTGAGGAACTATAATCTTTCTCGGTTCCCAAAAAGGCATAAGAGACCAAAATTACTACAAAAAGTAAACCTTCTATCGATTCACCTTCACGATATGTTTACAAAAACAGCTCATTTCATACAAAGTAAAAAACGAGCTCTCTAAAAAAGAAATAAGCAATAAATAAAAACCATAAGCAAAGAAATAAGCATCGAAAAGTACTGAAAATTATCAAGTTTTGCAATACAAATACTCCATAACTTATGGAGAAATACGAATATAAGCATATATGTAAATGTGGAAAAGTGTGTGAAGTTGAGGAATGCCGTTTACATATTATCGAAACACTTCGATGTCTAGTCTAAGTAAGTTCGTAAGTGAAAGTTGTGTGTTGCGCCCATCGCACCAGTTGAACCCACGGACCCCTTTAATGACAGACCAATGTTTATGAATAAAGGCGTTCTATTCATGGGGAAGAATTAACAACGGTTGATTTGGTTGGTAGGAAATTAAATGGAAAGAGCGTGCTTCATTGATTGATTTTAAAACATGTAAGTAAATTTTTATATTTTCAGTAAATTTGGTTTAAAGGGATGGCAAAACATTTGACTTCGATTCTGTTCACATAGCTCCAAACTCCTTTGAAAAACCTAACCTTTCGACTAACCAGTTTCTTGTTTGATTGTTCTCCCCTGTCCTGGCAGCCATCTTTCATATGATCTCTCCTGTGGGGTTAGTTGGCTCTCTTCAACTGGGGTTTGTTGGCGCAGTAGCAATTCACAAAAGCAAGGTAAATATAAACAAAGGTGAAAGTTCCAAATGTCTTTAGATCCAGCGAGGAGGATGAGAGCAATATTTCCTATGAAGAAAGTGACGACAGTCTAAACTTCCATCTTCTTCTATTGCCTTCTATTTTCCCTTAAAAGCTGTTAAAAACCGATTCAAAATTATTATACCATTATAGTGCAGCTTTTAATAACAATAATATGTGTCAGGCAGTACTTGAATGGGATGGGCAAACAACTCCACCTTCTAGGCCAACCTTCCCTACATAGGGGGTTAATTGGCATACTCTGGATTGACGAATTCTTCAATTTTCTATGATCTTAGTAATAAATATTATGTGGTAAAAAAATACTTGAAGTACTCTAATACTTGGAGTTTACAGAGGTATCAGCCCTATTGGGATTGTATTAACAGAAACGACTCAACAATCAAAAAAGTGAAAGCTGTTGCCAACCAACCCCGCTCTCCCCTACTACCTCCGTTTGACCATATTTTTAATGAAATTTTGGCTGTCACATCGCGGGCTAATGCAGACATCAAATACCCAGTTTGATCAAAGCCGTTTTTGAGAAAAAAAAACATTGAGACAAGATTTATTAAGTAAAGTGCCCCCTCCTATTGACCAATTTTGATAAAATTTTGGCTGTCACATCGGGCACATACATACACCAAAAAACCGAATTTCAGGTGCATACGTTGTGTAGTTTTTGAGCTAGTCTGTTAACACACATACACAAACCATTTCGCGGGACTTAGTCATTGGCCAAAACGTGTATTTCCGTTAAAAACCGGAAGTCGAAATTTTTGACGATCGCAATTCTGTTCCTTAATATATATTTCATATATAGGTAAGTGAAATTAAAAAAAAAAAAGTTCTTATCACAGTTTAATTTATTGTATGGATGCATATTTGTGCATGATATAGGCTCATTAATACATTATGTGTTTTTGCATAGTTAAGGCTCCTAAATTTTAAAATATATATTTTTTAAAACAATGACTCATTACCTACTATATATATAAATTAAATAATTGATGTAATTGGACAGATTGGAGAAGAGAGGAGGGTGAAGTTTAGACCCAGAGGTGTGACCGGTTGGTTGGACCTGTTTAACTGTGTCCCTTCAGCGAGATAATTTGTCCCTTTGATCAGGAGCCCATTGACGGCTCGGCGACAAGCTGTTGGAGTTCATTTGTTTGCCAATAGTGACCTAAGCCTTCGTGAATGATACCTATTTCGGGCAATACGGAACCAATTTATTTTTCATTCTCTCACAATTTCTTTCGGATTAATTAAATAACCACGTAAAGAAATAATTATTTAAAATATAAATTTTAAGAATATTTAATTGATATAATTCATTTTTTTTCAAATAAAGGTCACGACACCAAATTAATATCACGCAAAATTATTTTGTACATTAAAAAATCAGTATATAGTTATTTCATAATTTTCCAATATTCAAAAATGTTTTAATCTAGTCTTTATTTTCACGTCAAGTAACTTAGTAGTATAATAAAAACGAATCAGGCCCATTAGCTGTGTGGTTCCGTTTTTAAACTATGAATGAAAATACAATAAATAGGTATAAATATAGTTATAGGTATTTATTACGAACATCACGGGGATATAATAAATAAGGAGCAGGATATTGAAGAGTTTCGATAATGAAATACTTGTTGGTAAAGAGAAAGTGGAAGCTCAATAGATTTATTATTCATAAATATACATACATACACACACACACACACATATATATATATATATATATATATATATATATATATATATATATATATATATATATACAGTACCGGGTAAAAGTTTGAACTCAGTTGTATTTAATTCATAATCTTCAAGTTTAAAAAAATAATTGTAACTCAAGAGATAATATTTCAAAAATTATATAATTGTTTCGAATACAATCTATATAAATAAAGATGAAATTCTGTTAGTTTGTTTTTTTGTTTGTTCTTTATATAAATACATACCGTTTGTCCTAAATTCTCCGAATTTCGCTTAGTTGTTCTTTCATACCAAGTGCGAACACCTGTCCATATTAACATTGCATAACAGCCAATCTCTGGGTATATTCTTTATTGTTATAAAAATCGTTATGATCTCGCTTTGCATTAGATTTTACGAAATCAACCGTTGGATTAAAAAAAAATTTCATTTCTGTCCTAACGAACTTTTCTGGACCCACGGCTTTTCTCATTGCATTCCGTGGGTGAAACCGGGATATTAAAGCTAGTTATAAATAAATTAAAAATAAAATTATAGTTGTTACGTTGTCCAATAAATAAAATGTTACTTATTTACAAAATCTAAGGGTGAGTCTAAACTTTTGACTAGTACTGTATATATATATATATATATATATATATATAATATTATTTTCAGACATTTGATTATTGTCATGATTAAATTTATAGTTTCATTTTTCGTGAGTAAATGATATTTTTTTTTCTTTCATTCTAACTGCATTTAATTTAGCTCGAAATTTTCTGGTGTGAAAAAGTGTTTTTAATTATATCTTTTAATTATTCTTTACTCACTGATGTTTATCCAACGCTTTCATGCACTGGACTTCAAGACGTACAGAAGTGTTTTATTATATCATATGCCTGGGAGTGTTGGGATCTTCTGGACTGTTGCTTTACCCAACTAAGGGGGGGGGGGGCTAAAGCTTATTGCGGAGTTTTCTTAGAATCCAAACATTGTACATCTGCAAGATTCATATGCTTAATATTAATTTTGATAATTATTAACTAAATTTATCTGAAGAGAAAATATTGGCCATGACCTTAATTCGGACCTGGGCGTTCGCAATACAGTCCTGGTGCTTTAGCCAAATACACAAGGATCGAATCTACAGCTACATCAACCTTCTCTATACAGATTAGATTAAAATATTTTTATTGTTGGAAAATCACTACTTCACTAATTTTTTAATAGACAAAATAATTTTGGTTCATGGCATTAATTGGGTGTAATTATCCTTAATTTAAAATAATGGATTATTAAAATAAAATATTCGTAAAATTCATATTTTAAATAAATCATTTCTTTCCTATTAATTTCTATCACTATCAATGCGGAGGACAGACTGAATCCAGTTGATTCAAGACATCTTCTTGGTGCGCGGATTTGGGAGCCATGGAGATATCTTCAGAAGGAGGCCTTGAATAAATAATTGGGTTCTTGTGCCACTGATAATAATAATAATAATAATTAATCCGGAAGAATAGTGGAGGATTGAAAAATAGAAAAGTTGCGGTTGTTCCAGTACTGTTACGATAGTAACTCGCCGTGATTTGCTAACTGGGAAACAAACTAAAACAAATACTCACTTTTATTGAATATACGTCTTAATTTTAATATATAACAAGATAATAGTATGAGTAGGATCCGACAAGTGCCGATATTAATATCGGACGTTCGGTTATATCGGAATATTGGTCCAACGGTACAGGTAAAATTTCATTGGTCGATCCCTCTTATTAATTATAATAATGAATTCTCCCAATGTCTCCGCAAGAATTGGGCTGATAACTAGAATATCCAGAAGTAACATAACAGAAGGAGTGCAAATATTCTTTTATATTACAGACCACGGCAATATTTTCAACCTGAATTGGTATCCTGTAGCCTAGCTAGTAGTCTTAAAACTTGAAAGGAATCGACTAGCTTGAGCGTCAAATTAATCTTTACTTTTGGTACTTTTTATTTTGAAATATATTGGTAGAAACCTAAATGGAAAAATAATTCCTCATGTACTACAGGTTTATCGAGCAAATATTGAAGTAACTTTTGGCATCTTGTTATTTCCAGTATTCACTAGCTTTTATG
Organism: Aelia acuminata; assembly: GCA_911387785.2. Taxonomy (NCBI): domain Eukaryota; kingdom Metazoa; phylum Arthropoda; class Insecta; order Hemiptera; family Pentatomidae; genus Aelia; species Aelia acuminata. The sequence goes on along the minus strand of OU426980.1, from coordinate 130,175,659 downwards.
TATTCACGTCTTTTAAGATACGCCTTACTCCCTTGGAAAGGGCCAAATCAACCGTGGGGAGGGGTTTACGTCCAAAAATAAAGGAGGACCATGTGAAATATGTTTTTGTAAAAAGGTAAGGATCAGTCAAGGAAGGTGGGAAGTTAAACCGGCATATATAAAATAACAGGAGAATCATGGACCATGTCATAATGGTTTCATTTAATTATCCCTCGAAACGGTTTCAATTTGAGCGAATCTTTTGTGAAAATAATTCATTTTTCATTTTAATTAAGGTTACATGTAGGTTCAAAATAAAGGTGATAATTATAAATATTTCCAAGCCAAATTTCCAATATCAAAAGGGTTTACTCACTTTTAAAATAGAGAAGAAATGGATTTATATACCTAAATATTTAATTTAGAGCTATTATATATAAGAATCTGATTCATTTTCTGTAATTAAGGGACAAAAAAGATTATGGAGCAAGAACATAAAGAATTTCAGGAACTTAACTTCTAACAAGTGAAGAGCGGGAGAGAAGTATCGATGGATTCCTCCTCATGTCGGGATTAGAGGAAACGAACAAGCAGAACAAGTAGCAAAAGAAGCAGCCAAGTGTTCTGACCCTCCTGATCTAAAATATAAAATACATAGTTCCCTCCGAATGGGCAAAACAGGTTAAAAGCAGAGTAAAGGGAAAATGGAACGAAGAGTGGCAAAATACAGAACGTAATCACCTTCGCCTGATCAAAGAAGAAAACTGTACCTGGGTGCCACCAAAGAACCTAACTCCAAAGGAAGCAGCCATAATAACCAGGCTAAGAATTGGTCACACGAAGCTAACTCACATCCACCTGCTTATTGGACTTCACCCGCCAACTTGCGAAACTTGTGATAATGCTCCTCTTACCGTGGAACACCTCTTAGAATCTCACAAATATTCGAAGGAACGCCGCGACCTCAACATAATAACACCGTATCCCTATAAAGCAAACTGTGGTATAGAAAAAACCCTAAGATACCTCAAGAGAACAAAATCAATGCCATACATTTAAGATCAGTCGTCGCTAATGGCCTGAGCAGTCGAAGCGACGTTAAACATCAAATAAAAAAAAAACGTTAATTTAATCAATCGAGTGGAATTCTTTAAGAAAATGCTGAAATAGATCTATTTTTGTATGAAATTCTCAAAAAAAAAAAAATCTATTTTACTGCGTATTTCATGATCGACGCAAATCTCTTGATAACTGTGGTTTCCCTTAGACACACAAAAACAAAACAAACAAAAAATTAGTAAAAATTCTTTAAATCCGTGCCATATATATTATATATAATAATAAAGTTTTAGCACTAATTGCTTTAAGCTCTCATGGTTTTAAAAAGTTTATTCTCTGGATCAAAGAGGGAATAATTAATCTGAAAAAAAAATAAAAGAGGTTCGGCCATCGCCTCAACTTTTGAACTTTTCTAGTAAATGACAAATACTTTCATACTTTTATAAATTAATTCCCTTTCTTAATTGTTTCTCAAATGTGGAATTGTTATTTTTGGAAGTTTAGAACATTCTTTAGTAATTTTTCATAAAAAGAAACAATTAACAAATAAAACAATAAATTATTATTCAAATTTTGGATCCATTCTGTCCTCCCAGATGCTTTGGACATTTATCAATAGAAGCATCGAAATACAAAAGGGTATAAATGCCTTAGAGAAAATTTTCCAGAAATCTTATGATATATTAACTGAGGTGAACTACGTTCAGCGCTTACACCCATGCCATCTTTCAAACGTTCAATAAGCTACTTTCTAACAACAAAAAATTACCTATACCCATTTTTAGAGAATGACTTTGGCACATTTGACAATTTGGCAAAAATAAGCCTTCTTAAATTTATAAGTGACTTCTTTTAGTATTGTTACTTGTACATTTCCTGTTATCTCTATCCTAGCTATATTTGGAGCCCAATCGGCTTCCTCGTTTCCCTGAATACCATCCCACAAAGGAATTAAGGGAAACGACGAAGAGAATAGAGGTAACAGGAGAGGGAGTTGAGGTGGAAGACTGAACAGTCCAAATTATCTGAAATAAAACAGGAGTGCAAAAAGTGGACCACAAGCTAGAGAATCTCGAGAAGAGAAGAAGTTGTATTATGTCGCATTAGAATTGCCCACTGCGAATTCACACACGGATACCTTTCCGAGGACTTGAAGCACCCATATGCCAAGGATGTAATAATGTTCCCCAAACGGTGAAACGCCTTTTACTTCATTGTTCACAATACAAAGAACTCAGGAAGAATAGTCATTCTTGATGTGAGAGATAGTCAACTGTTATTCTTTACGATAGGTTAAATCAGGATTTTCTGTAAAAACTTTTTTATTTTGGAAAGCCAACGTTTCGATCCAACTTGTGGATCTTCATCAGGGCTGCTATGTATTGTGGATGCTGCCGTGATAGGAAAAGGAAATTGAATTAATAATTTAATATCAAAATATGTAAAGTACTGTATATGCTCAACCCGGTGGTCGCTTTTACCTGAAGGCGGCTAGGTCTTGGAAATGCCGCCTTGTAAGTTATTGGGGCCATAAACCTTCTGTTAGAGATTCAAAATAAGCAAAGCTTAGGACCGACAATGCTGCCGACAAACATCCAGGGAAATACCTAGGAAGATTGTTGGAGAAATTTGTTGCCATAAACCCTGGTTTTGTCCCGGGAAAGAGGCCGCTTGGAAACACGTTAAATAGGAAAGGGACACACGTTCCCCTGTTAAAGGGAAGGAAAGGAAGGGAAATTTTAGGCAGCTAGCCAATCAGGAGAAGTCTGCAGCCAGCCAATCAGAGGAAGTCTGAAGAGAGTAGGGGAAAGAGGACTTATACGGAGAAAAAAAGAGGTAAAAAGGAAGTTGGAGAGAGAGTCGAGGGGAGAGTTCGAAGGTGGAGTGGAGAGTTCGAAGGTCGAGTGGAGAGTTAGGTGGGGTAGAGAGTTCGGAGGTGGACAGAGGTCGGGGAGTATGCCAAGAGGGCGAGAGTGGAACGAGAAGGGCAGAGGACCAGATAGATAGGAGCGGCAGAGTCCAGACAGCCAGAAAGGCGGAGATGGGATGCTGTGTTGAGTCTGAGAGAGCGTCAGATTTCTGGTAACCCCCACCTGCCTTAGAAAAGCGGGAGACCGGAAACGTAGCAGGGCTTCAAAGACTCAGTCTTTGTATCACTATCTACTCAGAAGCCCTCATGAAGATCCACAAGTTGGATCGAAACGTTGGTTTTCCAAAATAAAAAAGTTTAATTGAAAATCCTGATAATCATTTAATCTATAATAATAATCATTATTAATTTACTTTTGAGCTATCATGTTAAGTTTTATTTGACTTTCTAAAACTGTTGACTATGATTATTTTAATTAATAGTAAGTTAAGTGATACGTGAGGCGTAAAAATATTGAGCACTTCTGTTAGTGTGGTGTTGTATAAAGCTTGTCAACCTGATTTATCATACAGAATTTTTTGTCCCTTGGTCACGTCATGGTATGTCACTGTGAAGAATAACACCAATTACTAGGAAAGCGGTCGTGAAAGGGTATCGGGGAAGTCACAGTACCGGGAAAATACAAAAATACACCACAAAGTAATATTTTACCAAGCAAATCAAATACGACCATACATCGTTAAAATATAACGATTTGCGTTGTGCGTCCTATTTGATTTCATTTCGAGTCATTACTGCGTAGAAAAACAAAATTGTGCTTCCCCAAAGTAATGTCCTTTAATCCTTGAAAGGCAAGGAAGCTAATTGCAACACAAAAGATAACTTATTTTATGATGATTCGTCGCGTCAATATAAACGTTTTAATTCAAAATAAATTGGCGCATGGACTAAATATTAATGATCTGTATTTTAAACAAAATAGGCCTCATGTCGTGTACTAACTAAAGTTTTTATCATTCTACATATCTTTCATACGCATATGACACAAATGGTATTCTTCTTTTCTCATATTTTTACAAATCACTTTTGCTCGACAATTCTGATGATTGTTGTGTTTGACAGTTGACTGATGATATATTCTAAGAAATTATATATTAAAGTTTTAAATTTATATATTAAAGAAATTATATATTAAAGTAAGGGAAGCCTTGAAATTCTGCATTGGTGAGTGCTAAGGTATCATCATGTAGTAGGCCAATAAAAAATTTCTCTACAGATACATATCTCTTTATTTATTTTTTATTGTGATTCAGAATGATCCATAAATTTACAAAATATGAATCAATCAATCATAAAAATATTTACATTGGCAATTTATGGAATGGCGGAGTATGTATTGCAGTGAGCGGATTCGACTGAAAATCTATATTTGACACATTCAGTCAATTTCTTTCGGATTAATTAAACAACCACGGAAAGAAATAATTATTTAAAATATAAATTTTACGAATATTTTATAGGCATAATTCATTTTTTTTTTAAATGAAGATCACGAGACCAAATTAATATCATGACACAAAATTATTTTGTATATAAAAAAATCAGTGTATAGTTATTTCATAAATTTCCAATATTCAAAAATGTTTTAATCTAGTCTTTATTTTTACATCGAGTAACTTAGTAGTATAATAAAGACGAATCAGGCCAATACAATACATAGGTATAAATGTAGTTATAGGTATTTATTACGAAAATCACGGGGATATAATAAATCATGGGTAGGATATTGAAGAGTTTCGATAATGAAATACTTGTTGATAAAGAGAAAGTGGAAGCTCAATAGATTTATTATTCATAACAAATTAATATTATTCATATTAATAATATTATTTTCAGACATATTGATTATTGTCATGATTAAATTTATATTTTCGTTTTATGTGAGTAAATGATAATTTTTTTCTTTAATTCTAACTGCATTTAATTTAGCTCGAAATTTTATAACATCAAATTTATAAAATATAAATCAATCAATCACAAAAATATTCACATTGGCCATTTCAGAATGGTGAATTATGTATTGCAATGTGCTTATTCGACTGAAAATCTATATTTGACACATTCGGTCAAAAGTGCATGCCGCCCCTTTCGTTTGACAAAAAAACTTTACTATTTGTGGTGTTGGCAACACATAAACTACATATTTATACTTTTTAGTCATTCTTCAAAATATGTGGTGGTGCACCTACCTCTCAATTTTTGGATTTATCAATTTTTATCGTTAATGGCGATAACATCTACCCTTTGAGTTGCGATAACACTCGAATTTAATTTATTTTTGTTAATATTTCACCGATTTCGTTCTCGTTTAATTAGGTAGATTTGGGACTACGTTAACACATGCGGAATTGGAAATTTTTAGACATTTTTCCTGGTACCTAGTTGTGAAATATACGATCCTTATTTTTTACTTTTTCCATATAGAAATCCAAGTTTTATGGTAAATGTCATAAAATTTATGACGCATTAATCATAAACGGCGGAACGGTGGTTAAAATGAGGACATGAAACACAATTGGTAGTGACCAATGTGACGTGGTAGGCAGGATAGGACCAATGCTGAATATACTTTAAATTTTTTATATGCTTTTATTAATTATACATTTAAGGGTTAAGTGAAATATACTGGGGTTATTTGTGTTATTCCTGAAACGTGTTGTTCATTCCCATCCACCGATCCCTTACAAACATGCTTTAATTCTTGCACATTAAGTCTAAGGGGTGTAGGTGTATTTTTTTATTTATTTTTTACAATGTTTTCTAAGGCACGATTCTACTGTTTATTTTGTATTATTTGTCTTCTGGATTTATGCTACTGTTTGTGTCTACTAGCCCTTGGTGTGGATTATTAGTCGTTGTTTTTGCACACACATCACAATGCTCCCAGTTATTTATCATAACAGTTGTTATTTATCAGCTGTTATTTAACAGCAGTTATTACAATGTTTATTATAACAACATTGAAAAACAGTTATTTATTATAACTAGGGGCGGACCCAGGAGAGGGGATATTACGGAATAAATTGGCGCACCTAAAGTTTACAAACTTTTTATCAAATTACTATTCATATGCATTAAAAGTTCAAATTATTTTTGTAGATAAATAAGTGAGCAGTTTTTATGCTGTGTATTTTTTTTTTACACCCCATTTTTTTCTGGCATCACCCTAGATTATAAACATCGGTAAAATGTAACTACTCTGACCAGATCGTCTATTTAATTTATATGAGTATATTGCCAACAAATACATAAAGTATTCTTCTTTCTATACATATAGTATTATGACTTAAAAAATCATATTTCCCAATGTAATAAGATTATTAAATTTAAATGTAATGACGAAAATCTACAAATCAGCCCCCAGAAACGTCGACATCCATTGTGATGTAGAATGATCAATAATGGAAACATAGAGAGAGAGAGAAAAAAAAATTACCATTCCTGCTTATATAATCTTAAAACCTGTTATTCTCCGGAAATTTTGAGAGAACGATCAATGATTGTAATGTGCTATGGGCGTAGCTGCAGCCTGTTAACACGGATTCGGAATATCCTTGTGGCTTTGGCAAAGACCCTATCAACGGCCGGAAACCTCACAATTACTGCGAATATAGGACTCTGGGCTGTTTCTGGAGTCCTTCAGGAACTCTAGTTGTTTAAAACATTTGAATTATCATTACCCATTTAATTAAAAATGAACATTTAAATTACAATAGAGCTAAAAGGAGTTGTTTTTTTTTGTAGCATAACTTGTAAATTTAGAATGCTTTTAAACCCGCATACTGTTTTAAGAAAACCACTATCTACAAGAAATGCACAGTAGAATGGAGGTTGCCATAATTACCTTCTTTTTTTTTCTAACTGTTTTTCCATTAGGGAGTAGGCAAGTAATGTTTAGGCTGAAAGCATATAGGAGTTCTAGACATGAGCTTGTTTATATGGTGGTAAACGTTTTTTGTTCAATGTCCATTTTATTGATTTACTAAATTGCCAAAAGGATTATTGTGCTGGTTAGAATCCTGTTTAAAAGCTTGTTGGTCTGTTTTTAAGTTGAAAGGAAAATGTGTCAAAATAGAAATATTTGATTCTTGAAGGTTAGATAAGCACAAAAAAAAAAAAGATATTTGTATCCAGGAGAATTTTAAATTTTAAATAAAAATATTTTTAGTCAATAAATATTTATTTTCTTAATATATATGTACATATATATTACATATATATATATATATATATATATATATATATATATATATATTAATATGTATGTACCTATATAATCAAATGAAAAATTATAAACATTTTATTTTGAACCTTGTTACTACCTCTTACCAGCAATTATCTTATCTTTTCGTATCCTGATAATACATTAATTTCTGATTGGCAGGATCCATGACAACAACTTATTATTATTATTAACTAAAAATAATTTTTACATTTTTTTTCATTGTATCTCTCTTAAGTGCTCTTCAACATATTTACAACGCATTACAAAAGTTATATTCCGTCCGTTAATCAAAGTACCTGTTCCCTCTTTAGCTTTCGACTGTAGACCTATCTCCATTCTCTCTAACCTATCTAAATCGCTCGAAAGAATTGCCCACTCTCAGCCCACTCCTTGAGCGGAATTCTCTCCTCGTTCTTATTATTCCAAACAACCTGTAAACCAAATAACCATCCTAATTCTCTTCGATTACTCAAAACCGTTCGATTTCGTTAATCACGAGATCCATTAGTCTAAGCTCCGAAACCTGTCCATGTCAAACAGTGTCTTAAAGTGGTTCCTCTCCTTCCTTACTTAACGTTCGCAAACAGTTTGAATCCCTGATAAACCTCTTTCCTCACCTCTTTTGCTAACACGTGGCGTTCCACAGGGTCCGCACTCTCACCAACACTCTTCTCTGTTTACATTAATGATCTCTCTGATTCCATCAACCATTTACAATACCACTAATACAATGATGACCCAAATTTACCTATCCTTCCATCCTACCGAGATGATCAGGGGCATGATGAGAGCCAATCCGAAAATTACAAGAAGACTTAGATAGCATAAACGGCTGAGCAAAAAGCAATGAATTGAGACAACAAAGAAAAAACCAAGGCCATTCTGATCTGTCTCAAGCATCTTATTGATTCCCTTTCTGACTACCCCTTATTCTACCTTAAAGGCCAACCTATTCATTTCCATTCCAATGTCAGAAACCTTGACCAACACTTGTCGTGGAGTAACTGTATTTCCCAAATCACTAGAAAATCCATTTCTATTCTCAAACACTATCGAAGGTCCCGTGATTGCATGTCATCGAAACTCGTCAGCTCCTGGTCTCCTCTTATATATTTCCTCATTTTGATTATGGCTGCCAGGTATACGGGGATGAGGTTGAAGAGACTAATGAATTGGTTCATTAGATTCATCTTCGGTGTCCCCAGGCGCTCCCTGGTCTCCAGTTGAAGTGGCTCTACTCAGTTCGTCGGCGGCAATATTCCCTTGGTGTGTATCTTTTCCGTCATAATGTAGGAGCGAAAGGATTATTTCCCCGGATGCGAGCCTCAATAAGCCTTCGAATATTCCAACTTTTTCGTATCCGAAAATATTTTGAAGAATTCAAAACGTACCAGAATTGAGAATGATGATATGCCAAAAAACCTTTGTTTTTGCGTATAAAAGGAGCATTCTACAACTATATTATTAGTTGCCATACCCCCATGCATGACGAGGATAAGGGTGGATTTTTCGACTCTCTTGAGAGGGTCTACGATAGCTGTCCCTCAACCCATATTGAAATATTTTGAGATGATTTTAACTCTAATATAGGTAAGAGGGAAGCTTATAGACCTACGACTGGCCCTTATAGTTTGCATGTGACCAGCATGACAACTGGAAGAGACTATATATTTCGCGGCATCAAGAAATATGGTCATTGAAGTACCCTCTTCCCAAGGGCGCCGATTTCATAAAGCTACCTAAGATAACCTGATAGTATTCCCTCCAACTAAATGGGCCATATCCTCATCAGCGCCCGCCACGAGTCTAATTCACTTAGTATAGAACCTTCAAAGATGCTAATGTTGATTCTGACTATCACCTAGTAATTGATCTTATCAAAGTGAGAAACTCTAAGGTTGGGTGCCAACTAGCTTAGGCGCCAAAAAAGTTGAAAATTGAAAAATTAAAGATCTTTGATAAGTGAGAAGCATTTCAGTACTAGCTGGATTCGATAAAGCAATTAAAGAGAACGAATGAGATCCTTAGTAAGCAGGAGACGGTGTGAATGGTTTGATGAAGAATGCAAGCGCGTCAACAATGCGAAAAATGGAGGATGCCGTAATATGATAATCAAGCGTTATACCAGAAGAGTCACTCAGCTGCTCATGGAACTAGACAGCAGAAAAGGATGATAAGGGCCTTTAATAAAACGAAGCTTGAAAGCTGGAGTCTCTTTATGTCCATGAGAGCAGAAAGATTTTTCCAACTGTCAATAGCGGAAGGTCGCAGTTTTTACAGACAATTTGAGGAATTTGCTATGGCTATCTCAAAGCTAAAAAATAATAAAGCTCCAGGTCCTGATAATGCCAGTAGAGTTCCTAAAGTATAGAGTTAAGGAACTCCAAAAAGGCCATGAGTGTTTGAATAGAGGGGAGAATTTCACATAAATGGAGGAAGGCTGTTACATACCCATTGCACAAAAAGAAGACCAGATGGAATGCTCCAATCATCGTGGGGTATTATTGCTCTTATGTGCTTACAAGGTCCTTTCAATCATTCTTCTCGATAGATCAACGCTCTTCACAGGAGAAAGCAACGGAAGGTATTAGGATGGCTTTCGTAGAGGAGGATCAAATCTTCACCTTAAGAACCATCCTTTTAGAAGAGGCCATGAATGTAAGTTACACGCTCCATCTTTTCGATGACTTTAGAAAAGCTTATGATAGTGTCAAAAGGGAATAAGGTTCACGTCCCGATACAAACTGAATGTTCCTGTCAGCTCCCGTGCGATAAGGAACTAAGGCAAGGAAATTGATTATGCTGACGATTTGGACACAGTGGAAAGGTCTAGACCAGCCTTAATGGCTGTCACTGCAAGTATCCTCACGGTTGCTTCGCATATTAGATTTCTGATATCAAAAAGAGATCTTTAAGCAGTAGTCATCCTAAAGTATCCTCGGACGACCAACCCACCTCTTTATCATACATTCACTTAAATAGAATTATGGATCTGTGCATTTCAAATATACATGTGTGAACAAGGTCGAAAGACTTCTACGATGGATGGATGCTGATTCTCTCATCCCTCTTCTAGAAGGCTTTGGATCTTCCTCACATATACTCGTGTTTATTCGGCGTGTTGTTTTCGTTTCAAGCCTGATTAATATTTGCTTTTAATTTTAGATGTAGTCCAATATACTATACTGTACTATAATTAAGTTCTGGTTGATTGATTTTTTTTTTTATATTGGAGAAAAACAGTTTTTGTATTTTGTTTCTTCCACAGGAAGATTTGTCTTTGATTTCCTCGGCTATGTTGTTTTCAGCGCAGCTGACCTTATCGAGTTGGATCATTGAATCCTATGTAAAACCTTCTATAGTGTTGTTCCAGTAGTTATCAGTGATAAGTATCGCAAAAACAAAAATTGTTCTGTGTCACTTACTCTTAATCAGACGAATGGGCCTCATTTCGCCTGTAATAATGATTTCGCGTAAATTGAGGAAATAGTTTTACTCTCAGTGACATTTTCAAAGTTCCATTTGATTAAGCTTGTACAAAGAACTTAAACCCATCAGTGAGATTGAACAGCCATTTGTTGTTCACCCTAAATTTCTTTTGAAAGAATAGGGGGTTGACTAATCTGATGCTTCTCCCTTCATCAGGGTATCAATGTCTCTACCGATCAATAGATGGATTCGAAAATTTCAGTTTTATTCAGCGCGGAACTCCGGATTGGAAGTTCTAGTTTTTTATATTCACCCCGTTGGGGCGTGGCTCTCTCTTGGACCAACCCCTCTGCTCCCCTTCAATTCACCTCCGTAAAATAGCTTGAGGTTTGACCATGTTATGTAAGCAGTGTCTTCTTGATCAGATTTATATAAGCAATCAATCTGAGGATCAGAAAAAAAAATTATTAATCAGTATGTTACGAAACTCTTCGCAATAATTTTTCTTCGGAAAAGAACAGACAAACAATACCAGCGATTCTACTATGATTTCCTTACCAAGAAACACCTATAGAGGCATGGTATATTTTCGAATCTTTTTGATTAGTCCAGGTATTTGTCATTTTTCAACGTGTACTTGTGTTTTTTTCAGAAAAATCTCTTTATAGAGTTGAAGTAAAAAGAGGTAGAAATTTTTGTTTTTGCCATTTAAGCGAGCAATAAATTGCTTTAGGAATGGCTATCTATTTTATAAAAAGGTTCATATTAATTGCTTGATAATGGGTGGTAAGCCATTTTTTTTTTTTTTTTTTTGGAAAAAATGTTAACTCGTATAATTAACATATAGTTTTTATTATTGAAAAACTGGAGACGTCAATAAACTATAAAATAACATGTGTATGGAACGTTTCATGCAGAGACAGCTGAAAAACTAAATGAAAGTAAAAAAAACATGGGAAAGGTACAGTTTTAAAAATGACATTTTTTAAATTTTTTCATGTCTAAACCCCCTCCCCAAAAAAATAAAATTAGGATAAAAATATTTATTGGTGAAAGTAGAAAAAATATATAAATAATTTATAATTCAGGAACCGATATTATTTTTGCCATGATTTAATGTATATAATTCAAAATGTATATTTGATCAAACAAAAATTCTCTACAGGAGCATAAATAATAAACATCTAAATCTTATTGTTGAAAAAGATTTTGTTCATAATAAAAGGGGGAAGCCGTAAATATGAAATTTTGTTTAAAACAATTTATTGTTCCTATTTTTAAACAATTATATCCACCTAAACCAGTGGAAGCGAACCTTTGGAACGAACAAAGACTTTGCTGACGAGTGAATCACTTTAAACACTAATAATTTTTGCATTGATATGGTCCACTAATACACGTGGCTTCAGTCATGATTATAAATTTTCCAGGGCTTTCAGAGGTATAGGCCTACACACACGATTCAACGTTACACGGCATAGTTGTAACAACATACATTTTGAATGTATGTTGAATTGTATGCTATATGTATGACGTTTTTAGAGCTGTTTGAGCACTGCAACGCTTTTGCAATAGACGCAGGTTCGAATCCCAGCCATTTTCAATCTTTTCTTAGATAAAATTGTTTTAAAAAAATATTTAAATATTGAATATTGAAATTTAATGAATACATATTTTACTTATAATCGATAATCTACAAGTAATAAGAAAATTCTTAGAAAAAAGAAAAATACTATTAAAGTTTATAATAATACCAAAAAAAAAAAAAAAAAAAAAAAAAAAAAAAAAAAAAAAAAAAAAAAAAAAAAAAAAAAAAAAAGAAAATTCATTGTTAATAATTAATTTAGTTTTAGAATAATAAACTTATAGTTTTTGGTCTTGCATTGAGCTCAGTCAGAAATATTACCAATGATACCATCACTATGTGTCTATGCAATACTATTTAAATAAAGAGACATTGTCATATAAAATAATTATCTTGAATTAACCGGACTTTTGAGAATGCGATGAATAAATCATGTGTTCGCCTCAATGTTCAAATTTTAAGGTAGTTCACTTATTAATGCTCATTCGACCGACACCCCTCGGGCATTTCAATGATCAAGACTTCATAGGACGAAGTTCATAGCGCAATCAGGGCGCCATTGATAAAGCTTGAGGTGGCAGCAATCAGGAGGGGAGACCACAAGTACATGTTTCAAAACATGAAATATGTTTACGCCGATTCGAATTAACAGGGGATGGGCTAAGAATAAAGTCGAATGTCACAGAAACCATTTTTCAAAGAGGAGAATTTAATTATTTTTTTAAAAATTAGTTATTACAATTCAGTTAATTTGGTAGTTGAGGTGCCATGTTCCAAAAAATAATTAATTTTCCATTTTTTTTTATTTTACATTACCATTTAATTTTATGAATGAATTTCAAATATAAGTAGGCAAAGTACTATTGCTACGACACAATTTAAATTCATTTAGAATAAATCTTCTCCTCTCATGAATTCGGAACACCCTTCAACACCTCAATGATTATAATCACAGGCGTCAGCAGGGAAGAGGGGGGCAGCTGACCCCCTAGAAAATATGAGCGAAATAAACTGCAAATTAAATAAATTCGTATTCATTTACTATTTTTATTAAGTATTTTATAAACAAATATTTTTCGTATTTTCTAACGCGTTTGCCCACCCGATATCAATAAGTCTCATTAGAAAAATTAATTGAGCCTTACATAGCCAGAATACTTCCTATGACCTCCTACCCAGTTCATAAGAATTTTACCAGCATGCCCCCTAGACGCAATCCTGCGGACGCCTTTGATTATAATTATTTAATTTTGTTAACTATTCAACCTACCTAACACGATCATTATTCCATATTCAGAAGAAGTCAAACCGCCATTATATTTTACGCTGAAGATCGCATACACATGGTTAACGAATGCATTTTTACATAATTCCTAAGGGGTTTGATTTCATTATTGCATGGTGGGATATAGCAATAATGAATTTTAACGCGAAAATCATTTTATTGATTCCTGGAAATATTTTATATTGTTCGGTACCCCTACCTGGCCATGTGTGGCATACGGGAGGTTACTCTAAGAGGTGTAACCAACCTATTCTAACCATGGTGGGTAGGTGGTTATGTTATTGTTGATATTGTTATGAATATCGTTATGAATGATTGATAATTTTTTTTTTTTACTTACCAATGATTGACCAAGAAGCTCTCTCTTGAAGAACGGCATCCCTCGCCTCTCCAAGTGGTCTAGATGTGCCTGACATTTGGAGTAAGAGTATGGATAACAGAATGCAAACTGGTACACGTCTTCTTCTTTGTCGAAGTTGAAGGCAAGACTGAGGATGTAATTGTTGCTGTGGTAAGGAGAACTGTGATAGAATACGTTATTATCCGGCATTCTTTGCCTAAAAAAAATAAAGGTTGAAGAATAATGGGTACCCGAAAGGTACAAGGGCCAACCCAAGTCATGTTTGTAGTTATGGCATTTTTATGGTCAGGGTAGATGGTATAATTTCTCTTTATATTATTTGAAGACATAATTATAATTTACTTTGGGCCCCTTCAAGGTATCCGGTTTTAAAAAAAAAATCCCGAAAATTGGGGGAGTTTGCAAATTAACATTACTCCTAGTAGGTCAAATAATTTGATAGTTTATATGAATCCAATAAGACAGTTCCCATTACCATGTATTCGATAACTTGAAAGTTATTATAGATAACAAATGAAAAATCAAATTTTGCCACTGAATGCTATTACAGCTAATAATATGATTAGGTAATTTAGTAATACAAGTAAGTAAGTAAATTTTTAATCTGTAATAAGAGGAGTTCAAATGCTCACGCTAAATAATCTATATAAATAAAATAAAGTTGGAATTCTGTTTGTTTTTTATAAAAATCCATACCATTTGTCCTAAATTCTCCAAATTTCGCTCTGTGGTTCGTTCATACCAGGTGCGAACACCTGTCCATATTAAAATTGCATAACTTCAGCCAATCTCTGGATATATTCTTCTTTCTATATTCTTATTTTCTCTTTGCTATTTAATTATTTATAATGCTATTTTGTTGTATTTTTTGTTTATAGAATTGTTAACGTTTATAAAAATGAAATTTCCAGGGTGAAACCAGGATATATAGCTCATATACGTGCGACTCATATAGTCATATACGTGCGATCGTATGTACGCGTGATAAAAAAAAAAAAAAAATCTATAACTAAATATGAGAAATAATATAAAAATGTACAAGAACATTAAAATATATAATGATTTATGTGGATGTGTGAAATATTTATATATTGCATGTATGTATACACGTGTTAATTAATTAATGCGTCTATAGAATAAATAATCATGAGCAGATTTCGAATATAACTACTATTACGAAGTTATGTACAAAGTTTTATGAAGGTACTAATTGTTTTCCATATTTTGTCTGTTTTTCGTTTATTATAAAATATTAAAGCATATAGAAAATTTATGTGGATGTGTGAAATATTTATATATTGCATGTATATATACACGTGTTATGAACTTTTATTTTGTGTCTTTATTTTGTTAAATAAACAGTTTATTATTATTATTATTATTATTATACACGTGTTAATTAATTAATACGTCTATAGAATAAATAATCATGATCAGATTTCGAATATAACTACTAATACGAAGTTATGTCCAAAGTTTTATTTTAAGGTACTAATTTTTTTCCATATTTTGTCCATCTCGTTTATTATAAAATGTTAAAACCTATAGAAAATTGAAATTCTCATATATGATATAAAAATATTATTAAAATGTAAACAAAAAATGATTAAAAAAATATATGTACAACTCTACCATGTCGGTCTGCTTGTTGATTTCACAATTGGTGTCATCCCTTGTAGAAAGCAATTTCTTCTTTTGCTCAGATTGACGATGTTGAAAATGACTCTCTAAAAAAAATACATATATATAATATTAATTTCATAAATGTATAAGTGTATATATATATATATATATATATATATACACTTATACATATATGAAATCAATAATGAAGATTTGTTTACTTTATTAAATTACTTGTACATATCGATATTCATAAAAATATATATACATTGCTATGCGGAAAAACGATCTTGTTAATATCTCATTCAACCACTTTATCAACTGTTTTATATTACTCTTCTTTTTATGTTAAAGTAAAAACGTCTATCAAGTCAAATTGAATCGCTGAGCCAATATTTTCCAACTTCAAAGCGGGGCGGAGACTAGGTAAATAATTGCTTTTGCTTAACCCATTCAGGTTGTTAATGGTTTTCCAGTTAAAACAGCTGGAACAACTAACTGAATTTCCTCAATACATCTGGTTGTAATGGATTATTTCGCTTATTATCCTCTATCTAGGTATTTGGTGATTAGATTAGATTTTTACGAATTTATTTATTGAAATTGACAAGTATAAACTACCACCAACTACACACCAAGTAAATGTGTTTGGTGTGTGGTTATGTTAAAAAAGAAAAATAATGTTATCAACAGGCTTTTAGAGAAACTTCCTATTGGAAGCTCTCAATAAACATGTATCAAAAGTTAAACGTCACGAGGCTATCTTACAGATTAGACTTTAAAATGAAAAATAATATTTGACAATATTTGACGTAAGTTCTATAACAACCATCTTGAACCAGATAGTTTTTACTTAATTTCTACAGGTTCACATTTTTTTATACAATATTATGTTTATTATTTAATCTAGCTTTAAAATTTTATATTATAATTGTTTCCCCCTGGATATCATTTATAAGTAGTATATTTTACTTTTTAATTTCCATGTATAACATTTTAGACTATTAACATTAATCATTTTTACACATGAAGCATATATAAGTAGGGACAAAAAAAAAAAACATTGAGTTTCGGACCAAAAAATCGTTTAATAGCGACAATGTTCTCTACAGCGACAATTTCTCTTTGACAATTTCCTACCCTTTTTTTTTTGAGATTCTTCGACTTCGAAAGATACAGATTTTTTTTTCTTACCATTCAAAAAAACGCAAGAATTTGATTGACTAGTTATAAACATTGTAAAAAAGTTATAAGGTGGCATGAATTGTTGGATGTTAGAAAATTACATATACCACATGTGCTTTTCTGTTTTCTGTTTCAATTTCATGTTCTGGAAACACTTTTAAAAATATTTCCCTTTGACAATTCCCTACATTTTTACTTTTTAAATGTATCATGGAAATATTCAAATATCTAACAGTTTAATAATTTTTTTTTTTTTTTTTTTTTTTTTTTTTTTTTTTTTTTTTTTTATTTCGTACTTTTACAACCTTCGGTCATATGCCGAGACCCAAAACATTTTGTTTCCAATATTCTCTATCTTCCCAATCTCCCTCTGCCAAGCCTCTTGCTGCCATCACCTCTTCAACTCCTTGCAGCCATGTTTGCGGCCTCTTTTCCTTCTCTCTTCTGGTACAAAATCCAACATCATTTTTGGCCATCTCTCGGGGCCCATTCTTCTTACATGACCATACCACTGTAGCTGCTTGGTCCCAATTTTATGGTCCCAATTGGATGATCGTTTCCGCTTTAACGATATCTCTTATAGCCGAGTTTTTCACTCGTTCAATTCTTGAAATGCGACAGCTTCTTCTCCAGAAGTCCATTTCTAGAGCCTGTAACCCTTTTGCCTCTCTTGGTCCAACTACCCACATCTCCGAACCATAAAGGGTTACACCTTCAAGAAACGAGTGAAAAATCTTCTTTTTGGTTTCCAGCGAAACACTTGGGCTCCACAGTACGGAGTTCATCATGCCGATAACCTTTTTTCCTTTTGTAATCTTTTCCTTTATATCGGTCTCAAGCGTTCCATTGCTATCTATGTGTACTCCCAAATACTTGAAGAGAGCACTCCGATCCAGTGACCAATTTTCTAATTGAAGCGAAGACGTCGAAGCGTTGAAGGCCATGTATTCCGTCTTTTCTTTGCTGATCTCTAGACCCCATTTAGAGTATTCCTCTTCTAGCTTCCTAAGCATATAACTGAGATCATCTTCCTCAGAGGCTATCAACACTTGATCGTCAGCAAAGTTCAGACTATACAACGTTTCCTCCCCTATTTTTACACCCATACCCCGACATTTTCTTTTCCACTCTTTCAAAGCTTCCTCTAGAAACAAGTTGATAAACAACAACCTTGTCTCAGGCCTTTGGTGATGGGGAAGCTATCTGTCAAACTGTTTCCTATTTTGACCATGGCTTCCGCTCCGCAATATAAGCTTTTAATGGCGTCAATTAGATTACTGCTGACTCCCTTATTTTCAAGTGCTGTCCATAGAAGTTTCAATGGAACGGTGTCGTATGCTTTTTTTAATATCAATAAAAGCGAGGTGAACTTCACTGCCTCACGCCAATTTCTTCTCCAGCAATTGTGTAATGGTGAACACATGATCCGCACAGGACCTACCTGCTCTAAAACCAGTCTGTTCTTCCGATATACACTCTTCTACTTCCTGCTCCAACCTGTTCTTCAAAACTCGACCATAGTTATACCTCTATAATTCGAGCAATCACTCTTGTTTCCCTTTTTATGGATAGGCGTTATGTGACCGGTTAACCATTCTGAAGGGACTTTACGTTGATTCATGCACTGTATAAACAACGCAGCTATTTTTTCCTTCAAACACGTTGGTCCTGACTTGACAATTTCTATTGGTAGGCTTCCTGGTCCAGGTGCTTTTTGATTTTTCATTTCTTTTAGAGCCACTTCCACTTCTGCCAGCGATACCGGCTCTGCATCAACTTGTTCACTGGTTTTTATCACAGCGTTTTCTTTAAACACAGTTATTTCTTCAGCCAATAGTTTTGAGAAGTAGTCCATCCACTTCTGAGGAGAGATAACTTGAATTCCTGCTTTACCTTTACATGGTGATTTCAAGGATTTAAGCCTTTTCCACGCCTCTCTGCTTTTCTGTCCATACATACAACTATCAATCAATTGACAATTTCTTTCCCAGTACTGATTCATAGCTTTTCTACTTTTGATTTTGAATTCATTGTTTAATCTCTTATATTCATTAAATGTTGCTATATTTTTAATAAAATATACATATAAAATAAAAAGTTACAAATTTTTTAATAAGAAATGTTATTAAAAGCGATTTCCTAAGAAAAGTCGATATTGGTATTATAATTGATTCTGTCAACTTAAAGGCTCATATGTCGATTCACGACTTTGATCCATATATATATATATCGGGACATGATTTCTTGACTTTTGATATAAATTTTGTAATAGGGTTCTTGAGGTCAAGTCAATAATAAACAACTATATTATGGCGACGTTTCGAGACTATATTGTTCTCATAATCATGTCCTTCAATGAACAAACAGGTTGGAATAAAATTATATGAGTTACATAGGTAAAGTTAACAGTAATATAAATATATAAAATACATTTTCTACTTGGTTTTTTTCTTTCACTTAGTGAGGAAGTCTGCTTTATTTATAGGATTTTTTTAAATGAAGGAGTCTCTTCCGTATATTCAAATTTTACTTGATTTCCCAACGTTTCGGGCTATTGGCCCATCCTCTGAGGTTATCTATAAGTTACTTCTTTCTCATTTCGAATTGCCAATTGTCATCATACATTTTTTAATCAGTATATACAATACTTTTGACCACTTTCCCATTTTACATTTTTGACATACATGAAAGAAACATTTATTTACTTATATATAATTACAATGTTGCTGATGGACATTGGATTATGTATAAACCACATAGATGTACAGAAAGTAACTACATTACTCTAATGTACAACGGCAAGTTCAGGACTTCCTGTGTGTATATATATACATCACAGATTTTGAAAAAAGTTTATTGCGTAACAATTATTATTCTAAGGACAAGATAAGGAAAGGATAAGATTTCAAATATAAGGCGAAAAAGAAAAGAGTAATTCAATATTATTATGTAACGAAAAAATAAATTATTTTATACTTGTTTTATTTTATTGTGCTGGGCTTCTGTGAATTCGGATCGATTGGGGAAAAGGAAAGAAGAGCAGATCTGTTGAGTCAAGATATCATTAATTAGTCATCAACGCGACTCAAAATTAATGAGGATAGGCAAATTCTTACTTTTCATTAATACACTATTAATCCTTAAAAAACAATATGGAGTGTGAAATATAATTTTTTTTTTTTTTGTTCCTTCCCTATTATTAAATGTCCTCTGGTTCCGGGTTTTGAACTTGCTATCTTCGGGTTCCCAATCAAACGTTGCCATGGGCGACGCGTATTTTCTATAGCGTATTAATTTATATGAATTTAAAAAAGAAACCTGATACTGTCTAAGGAAGTTTTACCGATCTCAACACAAATGGTAAATTACGTAATAGAAGCAATAAACATTTTCTGTGGAGGCATGAAATGTATTTATCAGAGACGGATTTTGGCCGAAATTGGGGGGGTCATGATCCCCTTTTCTCATAATCACATGGCTTACAGCACCGTTTTTGAATGATATTAAGAAGGAGTGCGATCTAAACAACTAAATGTGTTACGGTTGTGGTATAGTGAAATTGCATTATTCGTTTAAAAATACAAAAGAATTGAAAATCCAAAATACTTTTTTGGGGGGGGGGGTCATGACCCTGTTACCCTCCCATGGATCTGCCCTTGGTATTTATAGAGGTCTCAGCAATGGAATTGAATTCAGAAATTATTTTTAGTAATTAATAATTATTCAAAGAGAGCTTTCTGGGTGAGTTTATTGTATTTATAATCGGCTAAATTTAATATTGCCTATTGCATTTCACTCAAATTAAAGAGTTTGAGGGTAATATTTATAAGTATGAATAAACAGAAATATAGCAATAATGTATGGTATACCATGTACGGTATGAAATATATTTCCCTCTCTCACTAATCGAGATTTTTGTGTCACTGCGCACTTTTTGTTGACAAAAGAAGAGTGGTCAAATCTTCGGATTAAAACTAGTAAAATTGTTAACCCTTTAGCGTCTGAGTAGTGTAAGTGTATTGCGGGCCATGTGGCCTGAGACCTTAGGCTGCCGTTCCCGGTGGCCTGAATACTTTTTGCCACATTCACTCTTCTTATCTCCTTATTCATATTTTTCTTCTAAAGGTGCAGGTAAAATTAATTTGAAAAAAACCGAAAAGAAACCCATGTCCATTAGTTTACAACCCTCGGAAATTTTTGAGGAAACCATAAACCTTATCACTGGGAAATACCGGACGGGCTGGGAATAGGGTTGGAGAAACGCGAATACCAATTATGTAAAAATAATCTTCATATGTCCTGCACTAGTCATAAATATGAATAACAAAATGATGACTATTTTGTAAGCCTGCCATGCTCCTCTAGTATTCATGAAATTAAAAAAATATATGTAGGAACGTACCTAAGTAGACATGTCATACTTATACTTATACATGTCATACTTACTAGTTACATATAAGTTTTAGAACTGTTATATTAAATGTTTTATATATCTGTTTATTTTAAGAGTAAAAATGCAATTTTTGTTTTAAAAGAAGCCACAAAAACATCTCTTAATGTGTGACTACTGGGGTTTTTATCCTAGTGCAATAGTAAAATGGAAATAGTTAAGAAATCAATTGAAATGAGTCCGCAGTTTCCGTCTTCTAACTCTGAAGCGGGCGGAACTGATACATCAGTCTACAGGCCACGGAGATGGCAGCGCTCGAACTGATATATCAGTCTACTGGCGTTAAAGGGTTAAATCAGCTTATGAAAAACTGGAGACATCAATATGATTTAAAATTATATGAAAAATTTCTAGCCTTTCACAGAAAGACGGACAGAAAACTAATAAAAACTATCAGGTACAGTTTAAAAAATCGAATTTTCTGCAATTTCACGTTTGAAAATCGAATTACTTTTAAAATTATTTGCTATTCCAAATTTTCCCCCTGCGAGTGTTTCTAATTTGTATAAATAAACAATTTTAAGATAAAAAAGAAGAAGAAAAAAAAAAGGGTTCAGTACTGTGTAAGGATGTACTGTTTTTTAGTCAGCGGTTGTGCAAGGAGGTGATTTGACCGTGTTGAAGTATTTCAGGATAAAAGAAATGCATTGATAAATACTTAAATAAAATGTAAATATAAAAAATTATGATTTATAAACTCAAATAATATTTTTTTAAGGGTTTAATCAATTAGGCAGATAACCGATACAATAATTTTGATGTTTTAGGTTGTTGTCTAAAATCTTAATATCATTTTAAAACATACAAATATTCAGTTTACAAATTTTAATTTTTCTCATACTTCATCAATAAATTTCTTATTTCTTTAAACTCTTTTTCTTTATATCTATACGAGAATTTCAATGAAAAAAACACTGAAACTCAAAAAATCACAAAAATTTGGATTAATCTAATAGAGAGGAAAATAGAGCATACCTTTTAGGAACTTTTTGGTAGGGAATTTTATTAGCAAAATTACTGGTATTTCTTATTATTTATTTATCCGAAACACCGTGTATATGCTGGATGCACCACGAAGTTTCACGATCTAATTCTATGCCATAAGTTCCAACGACCAAAAATATCTTATAAATGTTTGGCCTGTCTCCCTCTCGTATCGCATAATAGCAGATTTTTCAATTAGTAGTAGTTTCACTGTAAGTTGTGTGGCCTAAACTTAGTTGGGAGGATGGTATTTTGAAAATACCTCTCTCTTGAAAATATCTCTTATTTTGAAAATTGATATATTTATGCAATTTCGTGGATGGAGGCATCGAATTCGGATTCATAAAATAGAATCTTACGAGTTCGATTGTTATATTCTTATTGATTTTCACCCCTTGCCGGTAACAATAAATGTTTTAATAATTTGTTTGTCTAAATATTTCTCAATACATTTCTAAACGATAATATTTGAATGGTGGGGCCCAGGGGTAGAATATCAGAGGAGTGTTTTTGACAGCTGTATCTTTATCGACAATTCAGATGCTCTTCTTGCCTCGGGTAGGGAAAAGTAAATGCTTTGAAAACCTCAAATTAACCTAACTCAAAGTAAAATTAACCATAACAGTTCTGTTATTAAAAATATCAATAACAAATAAATATTTAAAAAAAAGAAATAACATTCATACACATAAATGAATATATAACATCGTTTGCTTCGTCTTCTCTCTAAAGTTTCTTCTGTTTGCTATGACTATTATTTCAAGACGAGACCAAAAAGAAAACGCGGAATTCAATGTTCCAATGCCTATTACTCGAAGACTTGATACTGTTACAGACATATTTTTACCTGATCTCTATTTAATACTGACAATTCATTTCGAAGATTATATTACTCCTTATGTTCACTATGTTTTTATTATTCGTAAGCACTTTCCTATTTACTTCCTAAAATCATAAATTCACTTAGGATACAAAAAAAATTAAAGATATGATCCAAATTGTTTTGATGTTCATTTGGGGTGCACCACATTATGCAAGCCAAATAACTAGGGCATGTTCAATTTGTATACTGATATATTTGACAAGATGTGGCAAAAATGAAATAACGCTTTTATTTTAACGCAAAATCATAAGCATTCAACCAATAAAAGAAATTTATGATTGATTAACACTTCAATAAAATGTTTAATATTGGCACTTAATATTTGCGAAGGCTTCTATCAATTAGTTTGATAATCATTCAAATAATTTTAATTTTTTTGGTTGTTGAAACACTGAATATCTTTTAAAGTTTATTAAAGTCTCTTGCTTTTTCAGTAACAATAACAATGAAGCCTGATTTATTTATAATCATTGGTCTTAAGAATAGATTAATTTAACCGGAAAGTGAAAAAAAAAAAAAAAAAATCTAGAGCGTGCGCGCAACACACAACTTTCACTTACCAACTTACTTAGATTAGAAATTGACGTGTTTTGCTAATTATCATTTCCTAAAGTCACACATTTTTCTACATTCATATCTTATTTTTGTTAATCATTAAAGCCGTTTTTGAGTAAATAAAAAAAACCCGTGAAAATGATACAAAATTTATTAAGTAAAGTCCCCCCTCCCGTAGATCAATTTTGATGAAATTTTTACAGTCATATCTCGGGCATATAAATACATCAAATACTAAGTTTGATCAAAATCGTTAAAACCGTTTTTGAGTAAATAAAAAAAACTCGTGAAAATGATACAAAATTTATTAAGTAAAGTCCCCCCTCCCGTAGATCAATTTTGATGAAATTTTTACAGTCATATCTCGGGCATATAAATACATCAAATACCAAGTTTGATCAAAATCGTTAAAACCGTTTTTGAGTAAATAAAAAAAAATACTTGAAAATGATACAAAATTTATTAAGTAAAGTCCCCCCTCCGGTTAATCAATTTTGATGAAATTTTTACAGTCATATCTCGGGCATATAAATACATCAAATACCAAGTTTGATCAAAATCATTAAATCCGTTATTGAGTAAATAAAAAAACACGTGAAAATGATACAAAATTTATTAAGTAAAGTCCCCCCTCCGGTTAATCAATTTTGATGAAATTTTTACAGTCATATTTCGGGCATATAAATAGATCAAATACTCAGTTTAATCAAAATCGTTAGAGCCGTTTTTGAGAAAATCGAAAAAAACGTAAAAAGTTATTAAATAAAGTACCCCCTCCCGTTGAGCAATTTTGATAAAATTTTTGCTGTCACATCGCGGGCATATACCTACACTAAATACCCAATTTCAGGTTCCCACGGTTTATAGTTTTTGAGCTAGTCTGTTCACATACACACACACACACACACACACACACACACACACACACACACACACACACACACACACACACACACACACACACACACACACACACACACACACACACACACACACAGACACACACACACACAGACCATTTCGCGGGACTTGGTTATTTCGACTCAGGGGGTCCCAAAACGTGTATTTCTGTTGAAAACCGGAAGTCAAAAATTTTCACGATCGCAATACTTCCACTTACTATATATTTCATATATAGGTAAGTGAAAGTAAAAAAAAAAACCGAGCACTAAACAGACCTGATACATAGTCTGTATATACGAGTATATATATATATTATATATGTATAAAATATATTTTATTTAATTATTCTTTGTTTTTATGGAATAACTCTATACACAACCTATCTCTTTATAACAATTATCATCATGTATTATTATTTTTTTTATTTTTTTTCTATATAAATTTCATCAACCTAATAATTCATTATTCCTAAACAAATCATTAAAACAAAATCTAGGCTGATAATTAGCGAACTAAAACAAAGTAAAACCGTAAAAGAGTTGCATTATTCCCATAATAATTTACAATAAATTCATATTACGCGTCATTTCATATCTAATCAAAGCGGCGTTTTTATTTGTTTTTTTTAATCGAAAAATAAGTTTACATTTATTACTTATTACATCTCAAAAAGTTCGAAAAATCTGAAATTTCGTACTTTCTTTACATTGCTCCAAATTCTATTAAACAATAATCATGTATTATGTTGTTATATTATTTTTAGCACTAAATTTGTGTATGAAGTACATTCTTTTTTGCCAATCGTGCCTATAATAGTATAATTTATGATATATTATAATACAATAAAATAATTAAATTTTAGTGCTTAGGAAATAACAGTTTTTAGCAAAATTCTTTTTTTTACTTTCACTTACCTATATATGTAATATATAGTAAGTGGAAGTATTGCGATCGTAAAAAATTTCGACTTCCGGTTTTCAACGGAAATACACGTTTTGGGGTCCCCTGAGTCCAAATGACTAAGTCCCACGAAATGGTCTGTGTGTGTGTGTGTCTGTGTGTGTGTGTGAACAGACTAGCTCAAAAACTATAAACCGTGGGAACCTGAAATTGGGTATTTAGTGTAGGTATATGCCCGCGATGTGACAGCAAAAATTTCATCAAAATTGCTCAAAGGGAGGGGGTACTTTATTTAATAACTTTTTACGTTTTTTTCGATTTTCTCAAAAACGGCTCTAACGATTTTGATTAAACTGAGTATTTGATGTAATAATATGCCCGAGATACGACTGTAAAAATTTCATCAAAATTGAACAACCGGAAAGGGGACTTTACTTAATACATTTTATATCATTTTTACGTGTTTTTTTTATATACTCAAAAACGGCTTTAACGATTTTGATCAAATTGGGTATTTAATGTATTTATATGCCCGAGATATGACTGTAAAAATTTCATCAAAATTGATCATCAGGAGGGGGGACTTTACTTAATAAATTTTGTCAAATTTTTACCTTTTTGATCGATTATCTCAAAAACGGCTTTAACGATTTTTATCAAATTCGTTATGTTTAATGAAAATTAGTTGTTATTTAATATCAGGTAAGCTTTATCATTATTAAAATGTTCTGAGGGGGCTTAAATGGGGAAGGGGATTTTTTTGTTTTTCTATAAAGTACCTTTGTTTCAGTTTATATTGGGAAATTATCTGTCATCACGCTTAAAAATAAGAAACGGCTAAATATGATATATGAAGAAAATCAAGTAAACATATACAGGAGAAAAAAAGAAAAATATTCCGTCAACTCATAAGACACCTTGAGCTCAAGCATGCGCCGTACGCCTTTAATGACAAACCAATGCGTTATTATTAAAGCGGTTCTGTTCATTTGAGAAGTGGCAATTAACAAAACGCATTAATTTCTAATCTAAGTAAGTTGGTAAGTGAAAGTTGTGTGTTGCGCGCACGCACCAGATTTTTTTTTTATATAGTAGGTGATTTGAACATTGTGACTTTAAGCGTCAAAGGTAACTTAATATTTTTATTTTTTTTTTAACACGTGAAAATGAGACAAAATTTACTAATGTTAAGTGCCCCTTCCGTTCGACGAAATGTGTTGAAATTCTGGCTGTCGCATCGCGGGCACATAAATACCTCAAATACACAGTTTTATCGACATTGTTGTAGCCATTTTTGAGTAAATTAAAAAAACACGTGAAAATGATACAAAATTCACTAAAGTTAAGTGCCCCCTCCGTTCGACCAATTTTGATGAAATTACGCTTGTCGCATCGCTGGCGAATATATACCTCAAATACCCAGTTTTATCATAATCGTTGAATCCGGTTTTGAGTGAATTAAAAAAACACGTGAAAATGAGAAATCTAATGAAATATAGTAATATATGAAATATACTATGAAATATTTCATAGTATATGAAATATAATGTATAAAAAAGAAGAAATAATTTATTTTCTTTAAATTGGTACAACAAACAACCGAAAAATGATTAAAATCCAAGATCTGAAGTTTTAGACCCTTGGATGATATGGAGTTTTGATATGGAGATGATTGACCCTTAGTTGAAACCGATAAAACAAAAACAATAGATACATTTTTTAAAAATATATAAACATATGATTAAAAAATAATAATCAATAATAATTAAATTTTCTATAATATATTATACCCAATGTATGGGACCTGGTATATAGTTTTTTTTTTTTTATCTTTCGTAAATAAACATCATCATCGATAATGGTTTTTGGACGGCGTATCTTGTTATGCTCGTTAATAAGGGCAGAGGGTCTCATGGCCGTCAAAGGATTAGCATGGTTCGGGATATGTTGCTCCTGAGAAGGGAGAGACAAAAGATGATACAAAGGGAGGAGGGCGGGGAGGAGAGTGCTGCTGTTTGATCAATGCAAGCCCGGGGAAGGGCTCAATCGATCCTCCTCGTCCCACCAGCCCTTAGCCCAACCCTTCGCCCTCCTCCGCCCTCCCTACCTCCCTACTGCGCCACCGCCTAATTATTCCATCTATTCATTATCCCAGTCACTCCCAAATATCCCAGCACTCGGGGGAGACGAGGTCGGAAGGCTGTGTCGAGGAGTCGGTCATCAGTCAGGCCGTCTGCTTCACGCCTCGAGTGCATCATTATATCATAATCGTCAATACATAGAACACGATACTTTATTCATTTATTCCGTCATTTTTAAAATAAAAGCAATCACCAAAAAAAAAGAAAGAAAAATTATTCAAAAAACATCACAAAAATATTTTTCTTTCAAGTGTATATTTTTTTTTTTAACAAAAATAAAAGAATGCTTCTTTATTTATAGTTTATTTTAACTTTCAAGATCAATGTTTCGGGTTACACTACCCCATCCTCAGGATATGATATTAACAGCATAATATATTATTATTTTTTAACAACATAAGTATTCTATTGACTATTAGTAACTTCTATTAACAATTACCATTTGCAAATATTTAATTATTATAACCATGCTGAAAGATCTTCTTAACATATTTATTTAAAGATAATTAAGTTTTTGAAAAAGAATGTCATAACAGAAGTGTTAGAGGTGTGTGGAGTTTCAGCTGGTATCAGCTCAAAATATCTTTGAAAAAAATGACTACAACTAAAAAAGAGTCAACTCCAAAAAAAAAAAAAAAAGTGTCTAAGTTAGTATATTTAAGTTATATTAGTATAAATAAATAAATCAGGCTGCATGCCAAAATGTGATAAAAATATTTAAAGTTATACATAATTGATGTAAAAATAGGTTGATAAATAGATTTCTAAACCTAGTAATATTGTGCGTTAGGAACTTTTTAATGTCGAAAAAATAAAACCAGTCAAATTTTTATAGGATCATAGCTTGTTAACTCGTTGAATCAATATATAGTTATTGTTACTGAAAAAAACCTAGAGACTTTAGTAAATATACATATATATGAAACGTTTGGTTTCAAAACCATTTTGTTCAAACATTTTTTATTTTATTTATTTCAAGTTTTTAATGTCAAAAAAAAATGTGTTAAACGCGTTTGTTTCAAAAAGTCTATATCCTTCATAAATCAATACTAAAAGATTCCATTTCTTATCAAAAGCGGTTAAAATCGATTCTTTTTTTATCAGTCCTGAAAAACTGTTGAAAATGGATGTAGCCGGTTTTGAAACCAGACGCCTCATATATACAGTGGCTCACAGTCAAAATGATGCAAACGAATATTTATATTTCAAATGCTAACTTCCTCTTTGTTAAAATTTAATACCAATGCACATGAGGCCATAACGATTTATTGTTATACATTAAATTTGTATAATCAAATCAACTCAACAGCAATTATAGAAAGAGGAAAGAAATTCTTCATTAAAACTCGTAGGAATTGAAGGTTACAGTAGAAAAGATGAAATGTTTACTTCTGTTTAGAAAAAAAGTGAAAGTAACAAGTGTTCTTCAATTATCGGGTAAATGAGTTCACTAACCTTTTAATTCCTTTTCATTGTTTCAATGAAAATAAAAAATAAACAATATGCATTACAAGTAATCAGTCTAGTTTGAGCTTTTGCTTAAAATGGGTGAGCACACAACTATTCGTGAACAAGAAATAGTAATTAACAATCTTAAAATGGGCAAAACACGACAAAAAATCGCCTCTACTATCAATAGGAGTTATGCCACTGTTCAACATATTATTGAAAGTTTTAAAACGAAAACAGAATAATAAGAAAAGCTAGAGTAAATGTATGCATTTTTTTACTGGTAATGATGAACGTTGGATTTTGCGCCAAATTACAAATAATCCAAAATTAAATGCTCCAAAGTTGACCACATTAGTTAAAAAACATTTAAATACAATGTTATGTGCTGAAACCATTCGAGGGGTCTTAAGAAAATATCAATACAACAGTAGAGTTGGATGGCAGAAACCTTTTATCAGTGACAAAAATAAAAAAGGATTATATCACAAAATACATGGACTTCTGGAATAGTGTTCTGTATTCGGATGACTCAAAACTTAATTTGTTTGGCTCTGATGGAAGAGGTTTCGTCTAGAAAGGCATACGAAGAGCGCCATGAAAAAAATCTTCGCTCGACCATCAAACTTGGAGGTGGTCATGTCATGGTTTGGGGGTGTATTGCTGCCTCGGGGGTAGGAAATCTTCATTTCTTTGAGGGAACAATTGATAAAATTTATATTGTCCCACCCTGAAAAAAAATTTAAAAGCAAGTGCAACCGAGCTTGGAATAATAAATAATTCTGCTTGTTATAGTGGTAACGATCCCAAGCATTCTTCTTATCTTTCAAGAGAATGGTGTTTATGTAATTGCCCCAAAATTATAAAAACACCTCCCCAATCACCAGACCTAAAGGTCATAGAGAATTCATGGAGTAAATTAGAAACAGAAGTGAGGAAACATGAGATATCAAACAGAGAAGATCTCAAAAAGGCGCTTCAAGAAAAATGGGACAAGATAAGCCCACTTTACACAGAAAAGCTTGTCTAATCCATGCCCAATCGTTTGAAAGAGGTAATAAAATATAAAGGCTTACCTAAAAATTACTAAAATTTAACATATTTTTGATTTTTTAGATGTTTTTAATTTTGCATCCTTTTAATTGTGACCTTAGAAGTGTATATTTATTCATGAAGGTTTAGTTTAATTTTAGGATTTGCTCTCAAATGCACTTTTAACTGTTGTCAATTCTAGCCTAATTTTTGTACTTTATTTTTGTAAACAAAGATTGTTGAAAATAAATTTTGGCTTGGTATAAAATAGATTTTTTTAAAAGTTAATTCCTTGCATCATTTTGACTGTGAGTATATATCACTGTTTATATATATATAATTCAAAGTTCAATACTTGAACTTGGAACCAAACAGAAATAAATTTTTAATGTATGCTATTTTCTCATTAATTATATATACATATATGAAATTAGCCTATGATTCTGTCATTTCACAATTTTGTGACAAAGAAATGAGAGAAGTAAGGACACATTTCAGACCTATAAGAGACTATAAAATGAGAAAATAAAAAAAATATTTTATAAAAATAAATGAAAATATACTGGATGTAATGGAAAAAAGAATATATGTTTTTAAAAACAAATGTCAATTATGTTGAAAATTACAGACTACAAACAATAACTATAACCCTACCGAGAGATTTTCTATTTATTTTTTAAGCTTTTAAAGTTTAAACAAAAAATAACCTTACCCTTTGAAAAATAAATTAGAGTTGACTCCACAAAAAATAAATAAATAAAAATAATAGCAAAATAACATTACTTTTAAACAGCATGTTCAACTGCTGTTCTAAATCACTAGTTAAAAAAATGTATTAGGAATATACTAAAATTACAATAACTTGACAGCAAGATAGTTTTTTCTTCTACATTTTAAAAAAAAAAAAAGTTTTTTTCGTATATTCTTTTGTGTCAGATAATAAGAATACTTCCGAATTTATTCTTTATTCTGTCATTCTACCTCTACTAATACCTTAGTACCCCACCCCCTCGAAATCTTTCAGGCACCACAGCTAATTAATTGTACAGTCAATTTTTTTTTTTTAAATGCTTGTCGGTTTCTTATTTTTTTAGTTTAATAAAAATAATATTTCCTTATTTATACTTCTTTTTATCTTTCTACATAAACGTTTCGGTGTACACTAACCTACCCTCAGTAATTTTTTACTGTGTGTTTGTATATGGTATCTAATAATGCACTAGGAATTTTTTAAAATTCGATTGTTGAATTTATTTTTTTCGCAATGTTCGGAGGGGAGGGTCTCGATTTATCTCACTGGAGCACTTTTAACTATTTTAACCGGGCAAATTCTTCCTCACTATAATAGAAGAATTAGAAATACTAATTTTCATAAATTAAACACATTTTCTATGTGAAAATAGGATAAAGAACAAAGATAGATTTAAATCACTCATATTTTGAAATATTTTTTTTCTGGCGGTACGATTATTGATGTGGTTACTATTAAAATGCGGTTATTTCAATGGTCAACAGCTCAAAAATCTCTTAATCCAGGAAAGGTAGCGTTCGCCTTAGCGACGAATAGACCTCACATATCTGCTAATTACAGATGAACCTCAAATCTTAACTGGCCCACCTTTCGGGAATTCTATCTCCACTTAGTACTAGAACAGATCCTGTAGGTAGAAAGTCGGTCGATTTAGGTAAGTCAATCATTTAATTTATTTTTCTAAAGTAACGACATTGGTAAGACGAAGCCCTACCTCATATGTAACTTTGTGTCAGCCTTGGAAACGAAGTGCTGCCTAATGTTCGTCTTGAAAGCTAATTCCATCTGTAGGTGGAATATTCATGGGCTATTTGGACCTCGAGAAATGTGTCGATTTTGTCCTTGACAGAAGAGCAGAATGTCAAAATCTTATTGTATTTGTGGAAAGTGCATTTTTGGAGAGCATACGGTCAAGTTATGTCATACATTGAACCTTAACTTTTAGTAAGTAAATTACACCATTTTCAGTTTCTTAAGACAACATTACTCTTTACGAGTAAGCCAACATTAGTGTAAGAGTATTAATGTTTATATAATTCTGAAAAAAAAAAAAAATCATAGGACTAGATATAATTTTAAACAGTTAATATAATTTATAATTTCATTGACTTTTTTTATTTATGCAAATCAACTGTTCACACATAATATAATTATTTATTATTAGCATAAAATTGTCATCATAGAAGTGTCAATCATAATATATTCATGGCTTAATTTTAAGCGACCGATGTTTATATACCTTTTTGCCGATAATGTTATTTATTACCTAATATTATTGATATAATCATTGCTATGATTAACATAAATTTTCTCTGAATAACCTTGAATAAAAATTAATTAATAATTAAAAATCATAGCTATGAGAGTGAAGTTCCTTGCCTACAGAAACCACAGTTAATTACTACAACTCCCTTCAAACTATGAAAGTTTTGCAACAACACTAATCCCGCAAAGTTAGTCAAGGCAATCTCCACAAGAAAATACCTTTGATCAAGTTCAGAGCTGTCTCGTCCCCGCTTAAATTACTTGCTTTATACTTTATCATTATCGTGCCATTAAAAACAAATAAATGAAACTTGGGTTATAATATCCATTTTTACAACAACAAAATATTGTAATATATATATATATATATATATATTATATTTGGTATTGCTAACTGTGAAGAGGTGAACGTCTGCCTGCGGTTCATCCATCTTGCGGCCCTTCAAACTACCCCTAGCTGACGCATCTCAGAAAGCCAACACCTCTTTAAGTGGCCAGATGTTCAGAATCTACTGAGACCAACTCTAGAACAATCGATGGCGGAAATAATTCCGCTTAGATATAATATTCAATATTAATAAATGCAGTTTCATTATCAACTTTTTTTTATTCCTGAGATATCTAAATGACAATAAGAATTTCAATATATTCAGTTTAAAAAAAAAAATAAAAAAAAGATGCTACCGAATTCGTAAGTGTCAACCCACCCCCCCCATACAGACATTTACTATATCAAAAAAATTTTAAATAATTTATTTTTTTGAAGAGAAAAGATTTGGCTCCGCCGGGAGCCGAACCCGGGTCTCCTGCGTTACATGCGAGGATGCTAACCACTACACCTGAAGGCAGAGCAAATCCTTCCTCTTCACTGATAGGATTTGCTCTGCCTTCAGCCGAGCTCTGTGGTGTAGTGGTTAGCATCCTCGCATGTAACGCAGGAGACCCGGGTTCGACTCCCGGTGGAGCCAAATCTTTTCTCTTCAAAAAATAAATTATTTAAAAATAATTTAAAATGGTGGTCAGCCACGAACTAAGATTAGATTAATTATATCAAAAAATGTATATATGAAAGGTAGTTGTTCAATAACATATGAAATAATGAAGTGTAAGTTTGGGGGGTACGGTCAAAATAAATAGCACTCATATGTATTTTTTTACATACTTATTGGTGCCGATATTTCAACCCAAATTTAAGGTCCTCTTCAGGGCTAAATGAGAAATAAACCGGAAAACAACCAGTAAGTGAAAATATATAAAGAAATATCAAATATATGTGCAACATCATACATAAATTAAATCAAATAAAAATTATATATATTTTAAAAAATCAAATAAAAAAAAAATAAGTCATAATTGTAGTAGTACGGCTGTGATAAAAATAAACGAAAAATGACATGAATATCTATAAATCTTATCTGAGGTAATGTGGAATAATATTGAGATGTAGGTGAAAAGGTTATAATTAATATGATAAGGATTACAATGGTCAGTAACAATGAAGACTATGTTAATAGAATAAATTATACTATTATACTGTACAGATAAACGTAAAATGAAACGCATTAAATAAGGAAACTAATAACATATAACTGTGAAATAAAACTATATTGCGTGTCCCTATAAAGCAAAGTTCATTTTAATTAAATACAAAACTTTTTACAATTTATATTACAGATTTATTATAGATGCTCTCGGTGAATTCAAATCATGTTAAAAGAAGTTCGGCCAACATCTTTTGCATATATATATACATAGATAGATAGATAGATAGATAGAGAGAGAGAGAGAGAGAGAGAGAGAGAGAGAGTGAGAGAGAGAGAGAGAGAGAGAGAGAGAGAGAGAGAGAGAGAGAGAGAGAGAGAGAGAGAGAGAGAGAGAGAGAGAGAGAGAGAGAGAGAGAGAGAGGGTATGGGTGGTTTAATGGGCACCCATTTCATATGTTTACTATAAAACACTTCTATAAATCAAAAGGTTTCCAGAAAACGTACCCAGCATCTGGTAATCATAAAATGCTGATTTTAAGTTTATATGCTGATAAAAAGATTTTTTTCGGGCATAAATATAAAACACATTAAAACTCACTAACTGCAATTGAGTTCGACTCTAGAGTTCCCACACGCCGTAATATAACATTTTATTTTAAGTTTAGCACATTTCCAGTATAATTCCTCAGGTGCCTATAATACCACCTTTGCCTCTCTCTCTTAAATACTTGACGTGTTAAACAATGTTTCTACTATTTTGTAAATTTTCAGAAAATTTACAGTTGTTCTCGTAATATGAGCGCTGATAAAAACAACATTAAATAAAATGTTATGGCATAAAAAAAAAATTCTTGTGGTAAAAGGCGAAATGTTTAGATAAATTAAATATAATTCTATTATGAATAAAGTTAAATTTATGTTTAGAAAAGGAAAAGATATTTTTCAGAGGAAAATAATCATTGGTGGCACGAATTCCTCCGTCCCCCTCCCCCCGTGCTCGTTTATACAACAATAGTGATGAGGTAGATTTAATTGTTTTCGTGTTAATCTGTAAAAAAACATAACAATACATTTTAAGATTTGTAATATGGGCATCTTGCAAAAGGGCCCATAGTATCACCACGAAGAATGCCCTAATAATAATCTCGTCATGTTGTAAGAAGAAGAGGCCAACGAATGGTAAATTTCACTACAAATAGTTTATAGATCAAGTATATTTAATCCTAATAATGTGCACAACAAAACTGTATGACTAGTATCATGCGTTAATATTCTGGAATGTATGTAAAATCAGAATATACACTTCCATTTCAAAGTTTTTGTACTGACTGACATAAACATAAAAAATTTGACAACTCACTAACTGCAACTGAGGTCGAAACTAGAGTTCCCTTCTTATAACCTTTTACTTCAAGTTCAGGACGTTTACAGTATAATTCCTGAGCCTATAATACTACCTTTCCCTCTATATAGGTATATCTTTAGAACATTAATCAGTTTTTTTTTTCAATTACAGTTTAAGTATTTTAAACAAGGAATAAATTTTAATGTATTTATTAATTTCCTAACTGGGCTCCTGGATTGATTAAGTGCACATTAAAATTAACTTTTTTCGTTTAATGTTCAGAAGAGTGCTGAGTGTTAAGAAATTAAGTTAAGAAAACAGGTATATATTTGTATATATATATATATTTGTCTGAAAAAGACATGAGAAATTTAAGTCATTATTTTAGTCAGCAATTTCATCTAAAAAAAAAAAACAACTGTAACACAAACCCATTATGTGTCTTGTTTACGACTGTTGCGACGAAGATCTGTTCATTCGTCAATTATGTCAGATATGGACGGAAATAAATACCGAAGTTTATCAGTTCGATAATTGTGGTAAAGGGCTTATATAAGGCACTTGATGAGGAGCTTTATTCGTCCTACGAAGTTATTATCGGAAGATGGGGGAAACAACGTGACGAGCATTATGTCCTAACCGCATGGTTAATCCACCGATTAATGTCAAGAACTCATTTTGAAGTGAACTGAGGAAGCATCTGCCAAACCATGGTTCCGACTATAACAAGTTGATTTCCTCACAGGATTAATTAAATTTATAGTAAGGAACCATGGGACGAATAAAAATTCTTATATAAAAACGTTTCTATCTAAATAATGGTTTATTTCTATTTTTGATAATATTTAACTATTTCCTAAACCGTCAACGACTGACATCTGAAACTTGATAATTATTAAAGCATAAGAGTTTATTGAATCTTTGACCTTATATAAGGGGCCGTTCGATACTTCGAACGGCCGATATATCGAAGTAATTTTCGAACTTTCAGTATCGTTAAGTAATTTTCTCGAAAATTAAGCGAATTTTCATATGTTTGGTACATTGGTTAATTGACTTGAAAAACTTGTAAGTAGATGTTTCTCTTTATTTTTAGAGAATTTAAAATACTCTTAAGTTAGTTAAGTTGTTTTTGATATTGTTGTGATATTTTACTTCATCAATCGTATGAAGAGAATCTATACCACGTTGGCAAGGATAGAATCTCTTACACTTTCGACGCTGTTTCTTTTTTATAATCACATGTGAAATTTCAAGTGCATTCTCAATTTTGCTATGTACTTAAAAACAGCGACTAGGGAAAATAGTCTTTGATCAAAAATACTCTACCATTGGAGCAGATAGTACCATTAGTACTAAACTGTAAAAAAAAAGTAGCCCTCTGTCTGCGTTAACAGGATAATATAACACGGCGAACCGCGTTAACCCATCCATAAAAGAATATGGTAAATTGCACCTTAATGCGAACGGAACTATTAATGCCATTGTGATTTTATTCTGGCATTTTAGATTTTGTCATTCTGATTCCAACTGTATGCATAACTGAAAATTCTTTGTTGTAACAACCATCTCCTTGCTGGCGTGCGATATGTATGCTTATTTTATTTTTAAATCCCTTTTATCCAAGCTTCATTGTGCACACAGTATTACTGTGTTACTTATGATTAATTTATCTATTATTTATAACTGAATTTATTTCCTACAATCTTGTTTCAAATCTATTTTTTTAGCTATTGTCTTCTGGCTTTGTCTTAGAATGGGACTTTGATTATTAGCTGGAGACTGCAGATGAAAGATTTCGTGATTAGTTGGTGCTAGCTTATAAGCTAGTTTGAATTATTATTATGTCATTGAGTTTTGGATTGATATTATGTTAAAACTTTACTGCTAACTGGGTGTTTTCATCATTCCTATGAAGAGACACTTAATGAAAATATTTTCAAGTAATTTCATATTTTTGGCTTAATTATCTCAT
Organism: Aelia acuminata; assembly: GCA_911387785.2. Classification (NCBI taxonomy): domain Eukaryota; kingdom Metazoa; phylum Arthropoda; class Insecta; order Hemiptera; family Pentatomidae; genus Aelia; species Aelia acuminata. The sequence goes on along the minus strand of OU426980.1, from coordinate 130,138,601 downwards.
TTGTCTAGTATCGGTATCGACAAGTATCGATAAATATCGACTGTCTGCTTGATGATATTGAGTAGCAATACTATAGGAAAGTATCGTATCGAAAGAACCATCGATACATATTTTGTATGATTAGGAATATGATAGTCTAGGGTAGAGGAGGAAAAATCTACAAAGACACTTCATGTTAATTTAAAAAAAAAAAAAAAAAATAGGGTTTTTTCTTATGGCTCTAACATTACATTTGTGACGTTTAAAAGTTTGTTTTTCTTCTTAAATGTTCATTTTCTGAGTGCCCATAAAACTTGGTGGGATGGAACTCTAACTGACCGCTGTAGAATCTCAAACTCCGTTGTTATGCCGTAGGTGACCGTCGAGTTCTTGTGGTAACATCGGAGAAACACTTGCGGTAGACCAAGAGATATTCCGAGTGTCTCATGAGTTCGGAATTCGCGCTCTGTTATACAACAAGTGATCCGCGGTTTATTATTATATCATGTCTGTACTTATAACTTTATATGGCATAAAGATATATATGGAAAGTTTATATGCATTTTTTTTCCTTTTAAGCACTCTCGCGTGTGTATATAAAATTGATTCTAATACAAAGCTGAAACAATTTATAATTTTTTTAAATATGAAGTTCAAAAATTGTATATTTCAAACATTCAAAAGTGGAGCTATTTATACTATATAGTTTATAATTATACTTAAAAATAAGGCTTCATTATACTAAGTGAATAGACTCGTTAACTATTATATAAAATAAGAATAAACATTTTTTATGTTTAATAAAAGACTTTATTTTAAATTGAAAATATCTGTAAAATTTTTTAAAGGATACTTTAAAAAAAAATTATAAAAGGTACTAAAATCTCAAAAAATCTCTAGAGATATTAAATAAGGGGTGTACAATTTCATTCTACTGTTCTATTTTTAGCCTGACAAATGCACTTATCATAAGTATTCTTTTTATTATTCTTTGGTGACTAAAAGTCCAAGATAATCCTATCAACTAACCAAAATAATCTTGAGTAGTGATCGAATAAAGTAAAATTAAGAAACAGATTTTGCCTTAAATTCATATATCAAAGCTCTAAATTTGTTATGCTTCAACCGTAAATAAATATATATCATTGTGTTTCTTATTAATGTCAATTCAAAGTAAATCTACTTATTAGTATTATATTTTCTTTCGTGTTTTTAAGTAAATAATATTCCTAATTGGATTAAGAATAATTTTTTTAACAGTTTAACATGAAACAGTTTGAGTACTAATGACATAATGCTGTACCTCAGAGGTAAACTGTCGCAACTGACATTATTAAATTTTTAAAGGAGAGCACTTTGAATTTTAAATGTTCATATTTCTTGTCGTAAAAAAAAATAATTATAATAATAAAAGGTTATAGAAAACACCATTCATTAGGTGTATAAATACTAATATCTTTCGCTAGAAATATACACCTTTACAATTCAGTTACATCAATAATTGGAAACTCGAGAATTTTGTAGTTACAAGAGTTTACCTCATTATGAATCATAACATTGATTTTTTTTATTTTAAGGTAATTTATTAAGTAATTTACGATCAATAAACCTGCCTTAAATAACAGACCCTATTGTTTCTATGGATTCGATAAGTAAATTAATGATGGATTGCATAACGTCATCATACACTGCTGGTGTAATATCAATACATCAATTATTAAAAAACTCCTCACGTATGGTATATACAGAAAATAAAAGGGAATTATCTTTTATATTCTATAGCGGGATCTAGGTCGGAGAGGCAGTGAAACCTTCCAACAATAAAGAACTGCACCAAACCAGGATTGATCGTTTGGAAATAGGTTGGTTGGCAGATGGTAGCATTCGGGACGACATTGATTTAATTGCTGTCTCGGCATTTACTCAGTTAAATTTATTGTGCGACAGTGCTAATTTACAGTTTAATCTGATGGACAATGGGACAGCTTAGACCAAATCGCCATTAACCAATAGACTAGGTATTGAAATCGTCGTATTTCCGTTCATCTAGCAAATAATCGGATTATATTTATATGGAAATATCCAATTTCAAGAAGCATTTGGAGATAAAATCTAACAACCAACCTTGATTCCTCCTCTGCCTTGTAGGATTCATTACAATTTTATTTTTTCAAGATAGGTTAACTTTTCCAAATCTGAATAAGCGTAAAGAATAGCTCTAACACTTGTATTAAGCTTCGAAGTGAATATATGTACTTCATCAGAGACTAATTTAAATAGAAATCATGGCACTTGATCAATATAGTATAACAGCTAGTCGAGTCATGTAAATATGAAATTCCTGTTTTTGAGAGAATCGCCCTTCAAGATCAGACATGGCCCTAAAAAGGTTGCGGTTCCCTTTGAACCTATCGCTTTTATGACCTTTTTGTATACGGCTTAATAATTATTTAGTTCTCAAGCTAAATATTTCCCAAATTATTATTTTTTTTTTTTTTTTTTGTATAGACTATCTTTATATTAAGACTCGAACTTTAAAAGTTGGATCTCACAATTGAAGGCCTAAACAGGGCCTTAAAGGACCAAAACTCTAAGTTTGCTTATTTTACATTTTTGCTAAAACGCTTCCATTTTCTAACAAATTTCTTATATTTCAAGTGTAATTGTTTTATCTGGGACATCCTCTATGTAGATATACATGTTTGAAAATCATCACTAACGTAGGCCATTAATACATGAACAACGGGGCCTTTTAACCAAAAACTCGTATCCCATCAGTTCATCGAGTGAAGACCTTTCAGGTACGCTTTTTTTGTTATTTTTTTTCTTTTCTTATAATTTAGTTGGATGATTAAATAATTTATGTATAGGTTTAGCAACTCAACTTCTAATATTTTTTTCATTTTCATTTATATGTCATGCATTTGACGTTTCGGGTTAGTGTCTCCATCCCTATGAGACAGAAAAAAAAAGAAAATGACAAGTATGAGCTAATCTATAATTATGATAAAAGGATGAAAAGAAAGTATGTAAATTATTCAAATAACAGGACATACAATTCGTCACTCCAACACTCTCCCTACCTTTAAATCCCGCCTGTACAATCACCTCCTATCCACCCAGTTTTCCGAACAATTGTAAATAGCGTTCATAAACTTTCAATTTTAACATTAAATTGGGGTAGGCCTTTACTATTTATTTATTTTTTAAATATAAGTTCAATTTATTTTATTTGTAAATAAGTGTATATATGTACATATTATATGCTGCACACACTTAGTTATTTTCATGTTGTCAATAAGGGTATTATTTATTTTTAATTGTTTTCATCACAAGAAGACTAATTTATTATTTATCATTTTTTCTCTTGCTTTTTTTCTGTTTCATTTTAATTTGCTTCATTTTTTTATAATGCTCTAAGGCACTGAAGCCTATTATGTTTCTGTATAATTTGTTCCTAAGGGACTAGTTCCCGGGACGATCAAAAAGAGTTTATTATTATTATTATTATCATTATTACAATCATGTGATTGAGAATTATAAGAGAGGTTTTGAGAATGGGAACACAACTCCTAAACTTCAAATGCGTGACATATTAATGAAAATAAAAAAAGTATTGGAAGATGAGTTGCTAAACCTAGATATTTTTCTATTCTGTTATTCTGACGATTATTTATTATATATATTTTTTTTTTACTGTTCACTTGAATAATAATAGTCCTCATTATTATATTATTATTTAATCTACTGCATTGAGGTTACTCCCCTCTATACCATTCTATATAGCTGGATTCAAAGATCTTGGTAAGGTACTAGTTTATTTCTCCTTTTACACTGTACTGGTGGTCTGCAAAAGGTCTGTTCGAGTCATTCATACCCCAAACCTTCCTTAGATTCTCTTTTCCTCTGCTACTGCTTTGTGGGTATTTATGGTTATATTCTCAGACTTTATTGTTCCTAAACTCCTTTGCTAGGTCTAAACGCTTCTGTCTTGTGCAATAGGTTTACTGTTTTATTTCTAACTAGCCTTTTTCACCTCTGCCTGGCACCTGTTTAGTGCTACTCCTTTGCGGTTTGCGTCATGCTCCTCTTAGGATTCTTCTCATCTATCCATCCAGTTTTTGGACTACCGAGAGTTCTCTTTGCCTAATATTAAGACGTTCATTGTGATGTAGACGCTTCCTGATGAATAGCTCCTACTGTATTCGTAATCGTAATGTAAAATACGATATATTCTTTAGGTTGTCTTAAGTCCATATTAAGAGGGATATTTTTGCATTTTAGTTAATATTAAAATTAACCTACCTATGATAAGAGGGGTGATGAGGTCGGAACGGGTATTTTAGGACTTGCAGTGGTTCCATCCCCCGAATCCCCGGTCGCCCCTGAGCCTCAGAGCCACTACGCCATATCGATTGGGGCCCAGCCATAACCACCAGCTGTACTCCACTCTCCGCTGGCGGCTGCTCTATCGCATTATCCTTATCTTCTATAAAGCCTCTTTCAGATAACAAGTAAACAGGTGCGCCCACCTGACTTTATTGCGATAAAAATGAGTTTACAAATAGATAATTAAAATGGAGGATATGTATGTATATATAATAGTAAATAATCCTAATCATCATAATCACCAAGCCTCTATAAAGTGGTTATTTTTAATCAACTTTATTAAAATATAATCGATTAATATAAATTTAACGCCTGCGTATTCGCAGGTAGGAAGTGTCTACAAATAGTTGGAGTTACCCTTAGGTTTTTAACTAAAAAAAAACAACTTAAAAACCAAGCCAAAATGATAATCTATATACTATGATGTATCAACTAAAAACTTGAAATGGCAATTTATACGTTAGGTGCATAATTTAGTTCTATTATCTATATATTTGGGAAAAAAACATAAATTAGTTAACTATTAATTAAATCACAAGTTATCGAAAATTGATCAAAATGAAAAATACTCAATATCTATGATTTTAAAGATCTATTATATTTAATGAAAAGGATATGAATAAAAAAAAAATTCATTAATCATTGACTATAAGCAATGGATTTTCTGTAATTCTGTAATATTTTCTGAGTCGTAAATATTACATATTTTTTGATCTTTTGGGTGCCAAAATTATTTAATTCTTTGACAGTGAATGCGGATTATTTGATTTTCTAAATGAATTTCCTAACTAAAACATAGCATTTTCAAGTCCATTGCAAAACAATGATTTACTTTATACTACAAAACCAATCGAGAAAGATAAAGAGTTAAATAGATATAGTTTTCAGATATTTCCTGAATTGTCAAAAGTGTATAACAAATAGTGATAGTAATAATTTTTAGTTCCCAGTTCTAAACTGAAATAAATATTTTGCCAGCCATTGATCAATCGACTGTTGGATCAGAGTCCACTCATGAAGGCACACCCAACTTCTGTTAAGTGATTATCTGGATTTTTCTTGAGATGGAGCTTGACTGAAAAAGAAATGACTAAGTACTAAGCATAAAAGACAACCTAATGTGCTGTTGTAACACGGATTTATTTTATTATTTATATTACAATTATAAATGAATACACAATTCTTATGTATTACACTTTTCCGCAGTATTGAAGAAAAAAACAAATATTGAACTGTATTAAATGTTTCGAGGTGGTGGGTGAGTGGTGGGGGGGAGGCCCAATGTTTTTTTGCACCCCTTCAACAGGATTAAGGAGGTTTCGAGAATGTTAGGTAATAAATGTTTTCTATCCTCTAAACATCAACACTTAGAGTATTATATATTCAGATTATTTTCTCGACAGCGAAATTCCTTAAAAACTTTTTCTCTCCCAATTCGTCTTTTCCTGTTTTGTTTTTTTTCAACTTCCATGTTGAAGATTTGAAATTTTCAATACACAATCGGGTTATGACAAAGAAATGGCTTTTGGGGTTTCAAATTTTTTTTTAGCTACCCCCCCTTCTTTTTTTCACCCTTTTCACCTCCCCCCCCCCCCCCGTCCCGGGTGTTTTATACTTGCGTTTCATTTGAGTCCCTCTTAATTGAGTTAAAAGGCTGAGAACTCGTATATAAATGGAGTTATGGTTAGAAAAGTGCTTTTTAGGGTCAATTTTTTTTTTCTTTTACAGTGGACGATGTTGTGAGTAAAATATTGCTAAAAATATTGCAAAGTATTTTTATAATACTAATCATTAGATACATTATTAAAATGATAGAATGTATTTATTTTCATAAGTCTTTTCTATGTTTATTGACTTCTTTTTTTTTTTTTTTTTTATTTTGACTTACAGACTGGGATTAATCCAATTTATTTAATATGGTATTTTGAAAAGCTAGAAGATATTTTACAAACATTTTCCTGATTTTAAGCATATAATCATTGTTAAAAAAAAAAATATTCAAATTTTTGTGTTTCCTGAAAAATTTTCAACTACGTCTTTATAATGTTAGCGTTAATTATGAGAATGCTTATTTTTTCTTCCAATCTTTTTCGAAAAAATTCCGAATTTGTATTGGTAATTTTGAGTGTGATTGTCTCGATTAATTGAATTATATTTATTCGTCATTGAAAATGCAATTGTTTAAGCTATTCATATAACAGTTACGAACAAATTTTGATATTAAATTAAGCTGCAAAAAAAAAAAAAAGAAAAGAAAACTGATACGTTTCATTCATTTCATGATAGAGAGAAAATAGATGGAGAGTTATTTATAAGCAATGAAATCGTTTCAGAAAGAAATAATACATCTCACTATAATGTATTCCTTTCCATTAACGTAGCGATTCACTTATTTGTCCTTTTTCATTCTTTCCTTTTTTTTTAGAGAGTGTTTTATTTATTTTTTTTTTTTTGTCCCTTCCCTTCTAGGCATCATAATGGTAAGTTAGTCGTCAGCATTTGGGGTGGGTCCCTCCTCCCACCTCCGTTGAGGGTTGACCCCCACCCCTTAATCCATCAATCCATAATTTTTTTTCAATATGAATAATATTTCATACATTTTCGTTCGAACATTCTATTGATGCTTGCAGAGAAAAAAAAAAAAAAAATGACATAAATTTAATCCGATGTTTATTCCAAACAATTTCTTGTCGATTATGTCAAGGCGATCATAGCACAAGTTAAAGACGATTTAAGTAAGCTACCTATTGAAGAAATTATGGAATCAATAGAAAAAATGGAAATTGAGTGTCAACGAGAAAAAACTAAGTACATGTAAACAGATATGGTTGAAGTGAATGACTATGTTATCCAAACCCGAAATATTGGAACATTTTATCAAACTGCGCTCCATATCAGAAATAAATCGCCTCAAAAATGCTGTAGTGAATAAAAGAATGAGCAGTGATAGAAAATTCATTGGCGCGGAGAAGTAAAATCCTTGGGGAAAAAATTAATATATTGTGCGTATGTATACGTGGACTCTTAACTTAACTTTTTGTATCATAGAGATTATTATTGAAATAGTTCGGCCAGGTTTAAAAGTACAGATCATAAAAAAGTTCGGAGAAAAAATGAGTTATGGTAAAAATAAAACTATAATGCTATGGCCACTTTTGGATAAAATGAACTTGAGTCGAATAAGTGAGAATGATAGAGTAGGAGGCAGATGGAAGAAGAACAAGGGGAATATCACGTATACAGTGGATAAACAAAATAGAATCATAACATAATATCTAATATTTTGACATTATTGCTATTAAAAATAACAAATTTTATTATTTGCAATATTGTCTTCTCATTTGCGCACTTGTTGTTAGCGTCTTGTTGAGAGGTAAGAATCAATAATTAAAGCAATAAACAAGAAAAAATTACCTAAGTGATTAACAAGTATTCAGTTCTTCCAAGAATATTCACTATATAATTTGTCATGGAGGAAGAGGATTTTATTTTAATAATGAATAATATTTAAAAATACTGAGATTGTACCTCCTTTTTTTTTTTTTTAAACACAAACAGTTTGATTTAGGATTACACAACTGGAATAGTTCTGGTTCACTTAACACGCCAAACATTGCATTATACGATGTTCCACTCACTGTACACGGTCATTTCCTTGTTGACCCACAAACAGGCGGGTTAGCACAGGACACGTGATTTTCCATTTATATTTGGATGCAGAATCGATTCGGACCATCCAGAACACCCCATCTCATCGCTTTTACCCTCTTTTTATACATAGATAAAATCATCCCACTACCCTTCGATACTGTTTCTTTCAAAGGGTACGTTTGATTTTATCAATTTTTAATACGACATTCCAAAATCAGTAAAAAAAAATTCTCATACTCACTAAAAAGTATTAACCAACTATGCCCAGTAGTCGAATAATTATTAAAATTTGATAAGGAACAATTTAAAATATCTCTTTTCACATTTATGATAGTACTTTTTTCAGAACTACTATAATTTTATGTACCATTTTTGACATTCAATATTACTTCATGACAGCACTTTTACTAAATGGCAGTTCATTTTCTATACGAAATTCGGAAGATGTTTTCTCACGTTTCTTGATGAAAATTTGTTTGGAAGTTCCGCGTCAAAAAATATTAGACATGCGTTTTGCCGTTTGCGCCAATGAGCCCTAGAAACCGAGAAAATAAAATGAAAGAACATTAAAATACTTTACTTTGTATTTCGCGTTTAAAAAATAATACCGACGTGATTCTTGCACCAACATTTTTACTTTTGAGGTACAGATTTAAGGAAAAATACAGTCTTTCCATACATTCTGTTTTAGGTCAATGCCATTGTAATAAAAATTATTAGATCTTTTTTCCAATAAAAAAATATATATACGAGTATATATATTAAAAGACTTATCCTCCTGAAGAGGTGTGAAAAGTTGATATATTTGGTTTTTATTGAAGAAACGTTTTTTAATATTTCTGAGAGTATTGAATTCGAATTTAAGAAATGAATCTACTCATCAATAGTACAATATACGATAATACATAATGAATATTTTTTATATATTTGAATCTCAGTTGTTTTATTGTTTTTTTTATGTTCTCACAATTTTTAACATTTATAGTGCCCAACGGTTATATAGACTAAACCTAAAAATACTCTTTAGCTTTTCAGTGCCAATGGAATAGCAAACAAAAATGCACTAAGACCTCAAACGAGAGGAAGACCTCCAGCCTTGTATTTTAATTGCATTATTTTACAAATTACGCACTTAAAAAAATTATTCTTTCAATTGATCTGAGTTACTACTGCATATTGTTAGCTGCAAAAAAAGAGATTAATTACAGAATCTAATTAACCTCACCTGATCAGGTTTCGTATTATCGACCGTGAAGTTGAACCAAAGACGAATTCTCGGGTTGCATGTGTCAGGTCGTATAAATAAGTCATATTCATACTGAGATATCAGGTCGACGAAACCCAAATTCCCTTAAAAATATAAATGTAAAGTGTAAATATCAACATTAATATTTATAAACAATTATTAATATTATTTTGCATTTTGTGTCAGAAGCTTAGACTAAACATGAAATGGAATAATTATTGGTTTTGTGCTTTATTGCGACTCACACGAGTCTTTAAAACTTATTGAATATCTATAGTAATAATGATTCTTCGCTTGAACAATCTTTGTTACATTCATCAGAGTGAATAATCAAATAATTAGACTGATGACATCTATATTTACTATTGCTAACGACAGGATCAAACTAAAATCTGACAAAATTAAACCACGATCGGTCTCCCAACTTCAAGTTAAGAGTATGGTAAGTGTTTATTTGCACCCTGGTGCAAAAAATCATCCTCATCCTATCATGATAGGAAAATCCAAAAGTTAATTTGTGACAGGCGGCTTAGCTGCTTCTCAGTTCCTTCTCAACTAGAGTTCTGACTAATTAAGAGTTTTTTATTTTTTAAGTTGCTCCTCTGGCTGTAATTCCTTTCAGAACAGCAAATCTTATTCTCAACCATTAACAAATTATTCAAGTTTTCCGCAAAATGTCATATGGTTATATAGAATTTGGAAACAAATACTAAAAAAAAAAAAAGTTTCTAAAATCTAATACAGTGCCAGAAGAACTAAGTCTAAGTTGTGAGCAAGAGTAGGTGGGTATGGAAAGGCTAGAGCATCGATTCAGTAGTTGGCTTTGCTATGGGTCACCAGGGCATCCAGGGATGTCTTCAGAGGCCGTCGGGAACAATAACTTTTATCCGAGCAATACAAAACCTAGAAAACTAAGAGTAAGAACTACTTTAGCCAAGAAAAAACCGTGAATCGAAAACAAAAATATCGAAAATATTTTTCGCGTAAACTAAATTACCTACCTGTTTCAAAAGACGCATCGAAACATAAATGTCCTTTCTTTGCTTTTCCACTGTGGCCAGGAGGACGCATTACTGCCCTGCATAAGTTCCCCATGCTCCCTTCATTTTCGCTATCTTCACTCTCTGTAGACGAAAAATATAAGTAAAATTATTAAATTAGATTATAGGTTAAATGATCATCAGGATTTTCAGTTAAAACTTTATACTTTTGGAAGTCCAACGTTTCGATCCAACTTGTGGATCTTCATCAGGGCTTCTAAGTCCAGAGTGATACAAAGACTCAGAAACAGTCAACTGTTATTCTTTAAGATAGGTTGATTGATTGTCAGGATTTTCAGTTAAACATTTTTTATTTTGAAAAGCCAACGTTTCGATCCCTACATGTGGATCTTCATCAGGGCTTCTGAGTCCAGAGTAATACAGAGTCCAGACTATTACGGAGTCTCGGTATTACTCTTGACTCAGAAGCCCTGATGAAGATCCACAAGTTGGATCGAAACGTTGGCTTTCCAAAATAAAAAAGTTTTAACTGAAAATCCTGATAGTCATTTAACCTATCGTATAGAATAACAATTGACTATCTCTCACCTCTAAATTAATTATATTTATAACAAATGAATAATTTAAGGGGTGAAAATGCAATGTTTGTCAAAATATGATAAGCTGCAATAAGAAGCGTTCAAGAAAAAATTTATCGAAAGATTCGAGAGAAAAGTCCTCTGAGCGATAATTGAAGCCAAATTTCAAATTTTCATTTCCATGCCTAACAGATTCATTAGGCTTTAAACCTTTAACACTTTGGAATTTTCAAGTTTTTAAAAATTTGTTGCAAGTTTAAAGCTTAATATCTCTATTGGGCATGAAAATAAATATTTGGTTCAGATTTAGGCCTTGGTTAGAAGAATGAACTCTCGAAATTTTGCAGACTCAACTAATTGCAAGGATATAAAATACTTTTCAATGTTCATTTGAAGCTTTCGCAAAAAAAAAATAGTTTGTGGACTTTACTAATTACAAGGATATAGAGCATTGAAGAGTATGCAAAATTAGTATTTAATCCTTATCGGCGTATCAGAATATAATGTAATAAGGCAAAATAAACCGAAAGAAAAAAAATATAGGGTAAACCATACAGTTATTGGCACTCAGTACAATTATTGGCACCCCAACTTTAACTTAAAGAAATAGGTAAACAAGTCCTAATTTTTTTACAAGATATACATGAGTCTAATGTTTGAAGGGTCCTTTAAGTCATCTATGAAGTAAGACTTTAACGAACTAACCATAGAGAAGATTTCACAATTAAATCCACAGGGTGCCAATAACTAGATTTGGTACTTTTAACAATAAATATTGCCATATAGTAAAACTATTGAACTTTTGACCCAAAAAAACCTTTTGAGTTTTTATAAGGATAGACAAAGAGGAGTTATAGGAAGTTTCAATTAGATCACTTCATAAAAAGTATTTTTTTTAATGTCATCACTGAAATTTAGTCTTAAGGGTAAAACGGTCTTAATAACTATACGGTTTACCCTATACTGTCGTAGTGCTTTGGAAATAATTATTATTTTGTTACTTTTCAATTTTTTATATTCTTGCAATTAGTAGTGTCCAAAAAATGAAATTTTGGCTGTTCAATCTTCTAACCAAGGACTAAATCTGAGCCGAATTTTTATTTACATGCCCAACAGAGATATTAGGCTTTAAATTTGAAAAATTTCAAGATTTTAAAATTTTTTATGAAAAACCATCATCTATCCAATAAAAAAAATAGCAAACAGTGAGTCATATGCCTACTTGTAAACTTTTTTTTTTGAAAACCCATTTTTGTATAATTACCGCTTAGAACTCTGAAGGGGTATATGGACCGTTATAGTTAGTTTTAAGTTCATACTTGTAATAACCTTTATTGAAGTTCAGATCATTCTAAAGGGATCTTTATTTAAATGTTCTAGGATGAGTAAAAGAGAAGATATTGGATTTGACACAGGTAACTAAAGTAGCTAAAAATACGCATTTGGTCAACAATAAAATGGCCATTGTCAAAATAAAATAATTGCATTTTTTTACTCTTATTGTACTTTCTATGATGGAAATATTTAAAAAAAATAATTATATTGAAGCAACCACTTAATGGAGCTTGACCGCTTAATATGGATTGACCCAGTGTTAATCTCCCATATTATTTCTAATTGACTATGAAATAGTGTTGTATTCTGTCCTCACTATAGCTTGTCATCATTCTTAAAGTTGATTTTTTAAAAATTGAAATGGTTAGCAATGTAGCGAATATTAATCGCGAACGAATAAGATCATACTTATAATAATGTTTAAGCTCTTTCTTCTCCGCAAATACTGGTTAACAACTGCGGTATTCATATAAAATTATATAGTCATCTAGAATATCTATCATATATAATTTAATAACTATAGTGAGAGGGAGAAATGCATGCTCGGTCACTAAGCAAAACAAATAAATTAAAAATCGAAATTTTAATAAATGAAAAAGAATTTTTTTTTATAATTTGACAGCAAAAGATATATTTGTCTTAATTTAAGTTTTAAAATAAATATATTCCCGGCATTATTGCTGGATTGGGAAAAGATCATCCCTGAGCTTAAGATAACTTGATGGATCCATCCCAACCTACAGATCCCAATCCCGAAAAATATTCCCAAAGCAGCGATTATCACACAGTTTGGAAGTTCGAATTTACCATTTACATTTACAGAATACAGTTACGTTTAATAACCTACTTTAACATTAAGGAATGCACTTCTGGACTTTTTTATTTATTAATTTTTTTTTTTTTTTTTTTTTTTATGATTAGATGCACATTTGATCTACTGGACTGCAAACCATTGAGTGAATCTTTTAAAGAATACAAAATAAATTGAGGTTCTGAAACAGATTTTTAGAAAATCTTAGAAGAGATGTCGATTCTACGGATTCATGTGTTTTTTTATTAAATTAGGTACATAATTTCAGATATCCGAAGTTTCACATTTTTTCTTCTTCTCAATGGGTAAATTTTCCTCGATACTACTTTGTGGTGTTATCCTTACTAGCAAGGAAGCAACAAAGGAAAAATAAAAAATTGTTTACAAAAGTCAAGCCTATAATTATTCCGTTAAGTTGAATATTTAAAAAAAAAATTCAGGCATCATGTAAAAAAAAAGAAAAGAAATATTACTGTCTGGCGCTGCTACTGGATATTGCGTTGGGCGACACCGAAGTCTATTTTAAGTCCCAGTTTAGAACTTTGAATAGGTAACATGTATTGAGTAGATCTACACATCTACGACATCCTAGCTTTTAGTTACCCAATAGTAATAAGTAAAGCTCTGAATTTCGTGCAGTAAAAATTTGAAAACGTGCAATAAAAACTGCAAAACGTGCATTAAAAACTGCAAAACGTGCATTAAAAACTTCAAAACGTGCGAAAACATGCAATAAAATGTATTGCTTGAAAATGCATTAAATTATTTTTTTGAAAAAAAAATAGCTACTTTAGAAAAAAATAAGTAGCGGAGAGTAAATTGAAATAGAAACTCTTTTATTTTTACAGATTATTTATATAATAGTGGTTTTAGTATAGATTTTGGTAAAATCACTGAATTTTGGATCTATTGTATAATACTATTGACATATTTTTGAAAAAAATTCCGGTAAAAAAATTGGAACATAAAATATTTACTTAAAATAGTAACAGCAAGATGTGGAATACAGAGTAACATACTCGCGTATGAGCTGTAATTATATTGGAAATAGGATGATCTTAAAAAAGGAAAGATACTACTCAAATTATGGAATCACTAGATGCAATATCCGGTGAGTAGGTTTATTTTTAAATCACACTGGTGACACGCACTACCCCTGTTACCGTTCTAGAGTTAAAAAAAAATTAGGTACGTACTTGCGCTACAGCGGGTATTAATTTGTTTTCCTCTCACATCCAATTTTTTTATCACGAGATTTACAGAACAATACACAACTATCCCTATTGAGTTCGGGATAATTTTCAATCCATCCTGCAGTTTTCGAAGACACCCTTGCTCCAATTTCAGGCATTTTTAGTAACAACATACTCGGCAGAAGCTAGTTTGATACTGACAGAACGATGGGAATTGAGAAACAAAATGTAGATATCCAAGAAGCACTGAACCTAAAGTTCTGGGAAATTGGAGGTTTGTGTTGGTTTACTTCTCCCAAGTTCCCTTTATTTTTTTCCCTATGATATTCACATTTGTTTTTCAACTATTGTTTTGATGTGAATTATTGAAGAAAATTACAATTTGTAATATTTTTTTTCTTCAAAATATCAAATGATGCAATTTTGTGGAATTAAACTGTAAAACGTGCAATTTCGTGCAGTAAACCCCAAAACGTGCAATTTGGTGCATCTAAAACATCCCATTAGGCTTGATTCGGATAAGTTACTTGAGTTCGATCTATTCTGACTTTCTAATAAAAAGATGTCATTGCATGGAAATCCGAGCTCTCGTAATAAGAAATACGATTATTTTGTTAAGAAACATTTTTATTTTGTTAAGGACAAATCTTTTAAATTTGAGCCGTTCTCTAATCAGCTGTGAATATTAAAACATTCAAATAAAAAAAAACATATAACATAAAAACAGAATGGCATCGTTCAAATCCTATGCCTAATAGCATAACAGCATAATGCTTACGCATAATAGCATAGTCGATGAATTAACTTTGTTTCTTAGTGATGGCATTCATTTTCTAGTAGTATTGTTTAAGTGAGTATGGTGTTCAGAGAATGTCGCGATATTTCTCGGGCGGCGGCTAGGGGAAATGAGATCTCCCATAAAAGAATATTAAGGATCGTTAGGAATCCTAGGGAAAATATTTTTTCATGGGAAACAGACCTCTCCTCGAAACTGCTGAACAACCGAGAGTTAAAAGAGATAAGACTTAATTCTATCATCTGTTTTCAGAAATTTTTCTGAATACGAGAATATACTGAAGTACAAAAAAACTGAGCATGGCGTATCTAATATCTCCTGTCATTTATTTCCTTTCGCAAGTCGTTTTCAACCGAAGGTAAGCAATGTTTTGTTTTTTTGGGCTTCCAAAAACGCAGGATTTTTTTACGGTAATTTTTAAAATAGTAGTAAAATATACTCATATAAAATCCAGGTGGCACCGTTTAAAATAGGCTCACACAACACATGGCGTATGCTGATGGTGTAGTCATCACAGGGAGAACCAAAGCAGCATTGGCCGCTGCTGTAGAAGAATTTAAAAGAGCAGCACAAGATTTAGGGCTACGAATAAATTGCGAAAAGTATATGAAAACCTCAAGACAAACCATGCAGAGAGGAGGGATCGTTGAATTTGGAGAAGACGTGTTTCACAGCTGCAGTACATTCAAGTACCTGGGAGGAGTAGTGACGGAGAGTAACAACTTAGAAGTTGAAATTAAAGGCAGAATTCTAGCAGGAACCAGATGTCTATATGCCCTGCAAAAAGCTATCCGATACAAAAGCCTCTCTAGGAAAGCAAAGCTAATATTATACAAAACGGTAATTAGACCAGTTGTAATGTATGGCAGTGAGACGTGGACTTTGACCAAGGAAAACTGAGCAGCTCTCCTGGTTTGGGAGAGAAGAGTTCTGAGGAAGATCTTTGGAGCAGTCAAAGAAGAGCACAGGTGGAGAATCAGAAGCAACGCCGAAATAATGGAATTGTATGGGGAGCCTGAGATCCTATGTCCTGTCAAGAAAGGCAGAATAAGATGGCTGGGACATGTTGAAATAATGGAGCCCTGCAGACTGCCAAAAATGATGCTAAATGGTGCACCAGGAGGGAAAAGGAAAAGGGGCAGACCCAGGCGTAGGTGGATAGACGACCTAGAGGAAGACTTGAAGAAACTAGGGATTAGAAATTGGAGAAGCCTCGCTGGAGATCGCGAGGAATGGGGAAGAATGGTGGCAGAGGCCCAGGTCCTACAAGGACTGTAGCGCCGAACAGTGAGTGAGTGAGTGAGTTGCAGAAAGCTTTTAGGAAAGGTTGATAGGACGCGGTTGTCCAGCTACTCCGTTCCATTCCGCTCCTGGGTTTAGAAAAAGGCTTGCTGAGAACTTCAAGAAAATCCAATGGAAAATATTGGTCCTAAAGTCCATAATTTTAGAAAATGATGAAATTGAAGTACTATGACTGGATGGGACATTATTAAAAAGGAGATATAATAATATTACCATCATCAGCAATTTACACAAATTTGTGATTTTTTTTTTTTATACATAATTATCATTATTATGATTTCATCGTTTATCTTGTTAAATAATTGAACATTTTTAATTCATACAATAAATAAAATATTTGTGTAACTCATCGGGGTTCGAATTTCCTCTGCCACCCTTCATCGTCTTGGACTCACCACCTCTGTTCAAGCGTCTCCTGTATCTAATGCTACTCTATCCTTTATTTCACTCTTCTCTCTCCTTCGTTCCATTTATTTCTGCACTTTCTTCCTCCTTCTTTCATTATTCCGTTGTGTAACTCCAGTAACAGAAGAAGAAATATTTCTTCTGAAATTCTCAGCTTATGGGTTCTCAACCAGGGAATTCATTTTTTTAATACCTGATTCTTTGAAATGGTTTTTTGGTTTGTTTATGTTTTTCTATGGTTAATCGAAGGATCCTACGTCCTAAATTTTGACAACCAAGGACTGCCATTTCACGTCCCTTCCGAAGGATGGCATAACTAAGAATTTTTCATTCCCTTTAAAATATCCTAGAGCCAACAGCAGTATAATAGGTGTGGTATATTTAACCATTTCTGATAACCAGATACTATATGAGACTCTCAACTATTCCTAAAATAAAATTATAGACATTAAGAGGAAAACATTTTTCAATCGACATTTAAGCTGAACCGAGTTTAATGGTAACAAAATCTACCTGATATTAAAGAAAAATTCATTGTCCATTGATATGACAAGTTTAATTCTAATCGGCTTTAACTTTTTGAAGAAAAAAAATCGTAAATATGTGTAAAATATAGAAATATAAAGTACCACTTCCGGTTAGCCAAAATTGATAAAAATGATTCTTTAACATCCTGGGCTTAAACGTATCATATGTAACTAAATTCATTTTCGTTTATGAGCTAGTCGAAGATTTCTCCAACTTGTTCGTGTTCTGACGCCCTTTCCTTATCAGAATTTTCCCGTTTAACCCCATGTCAAGGGAACATTCACCACAACCATAACAATAGTGTTTTCCGATTCTATAATTACCATAATTTTAGTCTTTTTTTTTTTTTAATCGTGATAGTCCACAGTGAATTTGTTCCTTAAAATATTACTATGAAAGCTTCATTCTAGCATCAAGTGCAGGATCGCCTTTGCAAAAGAATCACATGTGTTGGTCCGCAGTTGCGAAGGGATGGTTTTTATATTTCTATTGTAGGATAACATACCGGCGCATATCCCGGCGATTTGCACCTAATGTTAGTAGAGGAATGATTCCTACACAATCACTGTACTCGCCTGATTTGAGTCTACCTTTTCCTGAAATTAAAGATGGACTTGAAATAAAATATTTTGCGTCGATAGAGGAGGTACACGAAGTATTTCAAGAGGAGAGATTTAGAAAGGAGTGAAAAGGTTTAAATAAAATACCAACGTGGGTAATTATACTTCAAACGAAGACTAACTATTGAATTTTTTAAATTATATTTATCATTTTTTTACATATTAACTATTTTTCCTCTTCACTTAGGAATCGACCACTCAGAATTGAAAAAACTATAGAACCATAAATTAATTGGAATATATAAATGTTTTGTGATCATTGTCGATTTATTATATTGTTTTTTATATTGCGTGATTGTCTCCACAAAGCATTCAACCTTACACTCAAACACTAATACTGCTGAGACAAGTAAGTGTTACTCTACATATTGTTTTGAGGCGTGATTAAATTGTTTAAACAAATATTTGCTTGGCAAAAAACAAAAAACTAAAAAGAAATGTGCAATAAACAAATCATGAATTTTTTTACTGTGTTATTTGAAGCAGCTATATCATACTTTAATTTATCTGTGACACCTTCTGAAGGATTGTGAAGTCTATCTAAAACTATGCTATGACAAATAAATCTATATATTTCGTAGAGTGGCTTAGGAATTCATATCTAGATTTCTAATATTATTTATTAGTTTTTGTTAATCTGTTTATCGTTTAACAACAATTTCAAATTTGGTCGTTGATGATAATTGAAACAAAAAATGTTTTCTTATCAATGTTGCCAAATGTCATTGAATAAATGAGTAATTGTTAAAAGTTATATGACGAATTTTGTGGAACGAAGTTAGAGAGAAGAGTTCATCAAAAGCATTTTTGCTTTCCAGCGTTTCGTGATTAAAAAGGGAAAAAATTAAAGTATATTTATTAATATAATTTTGCTCGAATTCCGCGAAAGATTTTGTGATGTCAATGATATAATACCGGAAATGACTGGAGGGATAAAGTGAACATAGAGAAGCGGTTTGACGACCTATCGGCGATGTAGTGAATTTCCTCGAATAGATTGTAAATAGTTGAGTAATAGAGCTAGTCTAGAGATAGAGCCCGCTCTACTAGATAATTCCTGTCTGTTGTACCTGAGTCGGCCATCCTGGAGCTCCACCGTCAGTGTATTGATCGCCGACGAGTGCTCCACCCGCCTTTCTTCGTTACGACAAAATAGTCCCTCATGTTTTCATCCCCTCGGCTCTAGTTTACACATATCTTCACTCTCCTTTCAGATAAACGACCATTTTATTATCAAGCCCAATTATTTTATAGGACTGGCACATCAATTATAGTTATTATTTAAAGATTTGGAAAATCTTTAGAACTCCCCACCCCTCCCTACCCCCACTACAACCCCTAAAGCCGGGCCTACAGCCCCGCTACTGCCATTTAGTTGTCGCACTCAGATACCGACTTGTGTTTTGTTTATAGTAGTTCAGCACAAGTTCTCATTTCTTTATACATCTTCAATTGTGTTTCGCTCCTGATCTACAGTAATTTTATTGCCATTTACCGTTTTAAAATGTAAGTAGTAGTCGATTTATTTATTTTCAGTTTATTTTATTTATTTTTTATAGTGAAAATGTTTTTTTTATTTTATTTATTGTTGGTATCATTTGGTTTATTGCTATTTCTTTCTGCTGTAATCTCATTCGTTGAAATATACAATGGACGATGCAGGTTGCAGATATGGAATCAGTGTTATTGGTTCATAAGGACATGAAGAGCTATCGTTGAGCGATTCACTGATAAACTTTTGAAACAATAACACCCAGACTGAGTATTTTTGGTTGATTTTGACAAAAATTGTGTTTTTTTGGTTTTTTTGTATTATTTCAAACAATTGTCTAACCGTGATCTAACTGTATTAATTTTGTTTTAATTTATTGCTTTATACAGGTTTTACTTTGTATTTTTTAATTTATTTTTATATTATTGTTAAAGATTTCATTTTGTAATTTTTTTATTTATTTTTATTCTTGTAATTAGTGTATTGTTGTATAGAATATTGTAATTGTATAAAAGTGTGGATTCGGGGTGAGGCAGGGGGAAGGATGAAGCGTTGCCAAGGCAATCCTGACAACACTCGCCGGCAAATCAACATTCAAATTATCGATTGAGGTTGTGCGTTTTAGATTTCGGCCGTGAGTCGCTTGGCACGCTCATCTCTCCTTTACTCACTTCCCATATCTTTATCTTATTATCTCTATTTGTCTCTTCCTTCCACTTCCTACTTCCACAAACCTACTTCTTCCTCAATCCCGCTTCCGCTGCTGTCATATGCATATACAGATTCACTCAAAAAGTAGTAAAAGTACATCTATGCATATGACCGCATCTTCTCACTGTAATATATTTAATGCTTTCATTCTTCTTGTATGTATGACTACTTCATCTATTTCGATACGTAGGCCCATCAAGTATCTTCACAAATAGACGAAATCAAAGCCCATATCATCGATGGTATTCAAGTTTTGACAAAATGTATTCTAATATGTATAAATCTCAATCCAATCACGAATAATAAATAAATAGGAAGAAAAGAAAAATACAAATGTTGCCGATGCTCCTAATCCCGGAACCCTTCTACCCGTCTTTTGTTTCTCATACAGTTTGGTCCCATGTCAGTAAATTTATTGATCAAATGTCAAGATCCTTTTGAGTAAATAAAATTTTGCTAGATGAGAAAAGACTTTGTTACATGATTATTTTAATAAAAACAGAGAATGAAAGATAATAAAAAGAAAATCATTGGATTTAAAATTCCATTTGCATCTTTTCCAGTTAAAAAGGGGATTAGCAAAATATGGGCTGTCCCAAGGATTCAGGAATGAAGCCCGTAGGTATTACACATCAAAACCCCTGTCAGGTAAAGAGTCCAATACTAATGATCCCTTTGAAGTAAATTCAATTTTGAATTGAGACCTAGCACCTTTAGAGACCCCAATTTATTAGTCATTTTTATTTTGTTTTTTGTAATCGATTTGGATTTAATTATTGTAAATTTCTCCTTTATGGGCATAATTTTTAATTGAAATTGTAGACATATCGAAATAATAAAGCTCCTCAATATCCTTTTATAATCGAATATTTAGACGTTAGTATAGAAACAATGGAGAATAATATGTATTTGAAATATAATTGAAAGAGAAACGAGAAAGAGCATTTGAGGCAGATTGAGATTTGAAAAATTAAACAAATGTTAAAATTTATCGGAGAAATATGATAATTTCTATAATTCGCTGTGAGGAGAATATTAATGCCTTCTAGAAATTAAAAAAAAAAATGTTTTGTTACAATTTATGTAAGAATGGGGTATTGCACATAAATATGTAACAAGTCAATTTTCAAAAAAAGTAGTGCGAGCGTATTTTTATGTTGTTATATTAACTATTTTTTGGCAAAAACTATTGAGTGCAGTTGTTTTTCTTAATCTACTCAAGTGCTACTACTGCCAATTATCACCTCTGTTGTCCTTTTTTATTTTACTGGAGGGTGTTTAATTAGATCTAAATTATTTTTTATACAAATTTGTATTTCAGTTGATTACCTTTTTTTAGTTAGTTGTAAGCAAACAAATTTGAATTTGCTATGTGTTTTTTTATATGTGTGTACTTTATAGATATGGAGTATTTATATCGTTCTGTGAACATCAATCTTTGTTAAATGAAAATTCTGTTTCAAAATTTATTTTGGCTCTGAGTTCTCCCTACAGCCCTGTATCTTTTCAAAATGATAGTACAATCTAGCATACCGACATTGTACAATGGTTGTTATGAGTTGGCATTTGTATGGACGATTCAGTGGCCAAAATTAGGAATATCAAACTATTGTTCTAAATATATTATTTTACAGTGTTCATAATTCGAGCAGGACCTGGTACAGAGGAAAACGAACGAAAGTATTGATGTTTGAAATGTTTGTTTAAAAAAAAAAAAAATAATAAACAATAAAGATAGTCATGATCCAACAAGCTAAAAAAGATAGGAAGCCCAAGGTACCTACAGACATAGTAATTATCATGTTAGTTGTAATATGATGAAATTTCATTTGTAATGATTTTAATTCTATCATGATCATGTTTTGAACGACTGGAAAGCTATTTTCGAATTATGCAACAAGAATTTGTATTTTCTTTTTCCTGTTAATTTGATCTTAACAAAAAAGAAAAGGTCACAAACATACTACTCTCAAAATTTATTATAAAATTCTTTTCCTGCTTCTTAAGTTACAATCGTCTGTGGAGACCATATTGGAAGTCGATGGGGTTTTATTTAATCAGATTTTATATTCTTTCCTTATTTTATAATGTATTTTATTTTCTAGTTTCCTCTTGAGTTGTATAATCTAGATTGTAACACTATCCACTTTAGTCTTTCAATATTTTTCTTATTAAATTGTATATTTTATGAGTTGTTTTTCCTGTAACATTATTCATTTTATTTTTTCAATTCTTTTAGTTATAACATTTATTTCCTTCTTTGATTAATATTTACATAAGAAGGCTAAATATAATATCCAATATATTTCTTGTCATCGAAAAAACATCATTCGTTGTACATATTTCCTTAGACACTTTTATTAAGTTATTTGTTACAAGTTATAGAAACAAATAAAATAAAAATAAGCCTATTACACTACTTTTCCTTAAAATGAATTCCGAGACAAACATATAATGTATATTTACAGAAAAATCTTTAGAAGGACTCAAGTATTTAATTGAAATTACCAAGTACTTAATATTTAATATATATGTAAACTTGTGATATGTCTTGCATAGTTATATCTCATATGTAACTAAGTTTCAAATGATTTTCGTTATTATGAAAAAAATAATTAAACAAGTAGTATATTTTTGTAAAACTGGTGATTAAATATGCTTGAAGTAAGTCTGTACAAAATTTCTTCTGTTCATTTTTTTTTTAATCTTAATATCGCAGCCGAACTTAATACAAGAATTTCTTTGTTTTCCAAAGTCGTGATATTTGCGGTTGATAAATATATAATTTTAATAAATAAACTCATAATATCCATCAGATTTAGAGAGAAGTATAATGTACAATATATTTTTTTCTCGGTTATGACGGTTAACTGAACTTTCATTTCGTTAGCATTTCCAAGTACATCCTGGAAGTCAATGAATTTTCGATAGGAGTTTTATTAATAATGATACTTTGAAAAGTAGTCGTCTAATAATGTCTTGTGACTCCTAATAAAAAGCATTACAGTTTTTACCTGGTTACAACTTTAAAAAGGATTTTTTACATTCCTATTTTTGTGAGGTTGTAAGTAGTTGTATATGGATTTTATGGGCAGATGTTTTTTTGAACAGATACTCCATCATCGTGAGCAAACTAATCGTTCATGTGATAGAGACACAAATATACATATTAAATTATCTTTAGGAGCTCTCGTAATCCATTTATTGTATATTATTGAAATGGATGTGTGCTATCGTAGCATCATTTTTTAGGTGCCCTTTTTTCCGAAAACATAATAATGAATTAGTAACTTGTATCACTCAACAGTCAGTCACCTTATCATAATTTTAGTTAATATCAAAGTAAAAATTCGTTTAGTGGCGATGGTTTTGGTAGAGAAGATAAATATGTATATTTTTTGTATGATTTGAAATTTGAGTAAAAAAAAAAAAAAATAACAACCAACTTTTTCTGACCTAAATGAGATGAGTAATATAAATTGAACTAAGAAAAGCTAGCATACTGCTTTGACAACTCGAATACATACATTTAATACACTAAAAAATTCCGTTTTCATTGAACGGAAGGTGTCGGTTCGGTTGGCAGGACTGGGCGGTTCGCACTGTGTAAGGTTGGCGCGCTGCGGTTCTGCGCCTGTTCGCTGGGCGTAGTCCCCGCTGAAACGTAGACTTAAAACGCTCCGCCGCTAACCTCTCCCATACTACACCGCTAACCTTTCTCGCGTCAAGTACTCCAGGTGAGTATGTTTCCTATATGCGATACCTTCTCTCTGTTCTATGATGTAACTGTTAATGAAATGAGGGTGTCGAGATAAACGATCAGGCAAAATTATACACACTAATTAAAACAAAAAATAAACAAACAACGAGTTCGACATTAATATCAATTCAATAACAAATAAGTAGTAAATAAATACAGATATGATTGAACTTGAATTAAATAAACAACTGATTATTATGAATGCGTGTCTATAATCTCAAGTTAGATATGAGTGAATAATCCTACTTAACTGTTCAAATAAAACTTTTAAAATAAAAATGATAACTCGTTTTGTTTTTTCCGGCAAAGGAAATTGTATTGAGATTGAAAATTTATTGTACCCGAATATTAGAAAAAAAACAAATTCATTAATTCATTCATCAAGTACTTTAAATAGCGGTGAAAAAAATTATAGAAAAATCACATATATGGAGTTTGTATTTATCTCATAGTAATGAAAGGTCACATGAGAATGAAAACACCTTTACTGAATGAACTTTCACACTTAAAAAATAGATTAAAATGATAATTCAGTTCTTTATCGCATTCCTAGTCTTCTGTGAAATTTCTAGGAGTGGAACTATTCATTATCATTGAATAATAGTTATCTATTAAATAAATAGTAATTGTTTACAATTATGATCGAGATAAATGTAAAAAATAACCATAAAAAAAAAATCCAATTGTAATAATTTATTCTGTATTTATGACTTTTTTTTATATTATTTTTTTCATTCGTTTGGATTAAGGAAATGAACATAGCATACATACATACGAATATATAGTGGAGGAGCTGATCTAAATTTCATTTTAATTTGATAGGATGGGACTTTTTGTTTATCAATAACAATAGCAGACTCGGGGTATCTCTCATCTTAAGTGGAATTATAACTTTGTACTTTGTATCGAAGATAAAGTCCATAGTACTCGCGCCTGGTTTGCAGTGCCAGTCAAACGCTGACGTTAAACACAAGATCCTGTATCTTAATGTTGCAGTACCAATCTCCCCAGGAGTCCCGCCTACCCTTAAAGGCGAATAAAAACTTGTCATTTCTTCCCTACGACATGGTAGAAATAGAGGTAGGAAATGTTTAGTATTCTTTATAGAATAAGAAAAAAAATCGTTGAGTTCATTCGTTATAAGTGCTGAATTCGGTGGGAGTTAGAGAATTATATGTTATATTTTCTTCATCCATTATTTCTGTATCCTTCTTCTTTTTTTTGTCAACAGTTGTATTCAACTTCATTAAGGTAACTTTAAATAAATAAGCATTATGTTTAAATGTTATTTTATTCGCTGAAAATTACTTTGATTTCGATCAAAACCATATTACATAAAATTCACATAATTTTTAAATTTTAAAAGTGATAAGATTAAAGAATATTTCGGGCGAATAAATGGTCTGCATGATTTTCGTAGATTGATTTCAAGTAGTTAAGTTTACAACATGGCATCTTCGACGCCTAATAGTTGAAGTATTGCTACAGATATTCCAATTTTACCAAAGAACACAAAATTTTATTGTATTTTGATAGGCGCAGCGAAACTTGAAAGATCTACCGAAAACGTTTACATTCATACATCCATCGTAAACTTATCTTCTTTTTTTTTAACATATCATCTTCATACTATAATGCACACTTATACTATATATATAATATTTTAAATGATTGCATGAATATGAATTAAGCTAGAGGTTGGTCCCTTAATATTTGTAGAAGAGACTTTAAATTTTAAAAAGAAAATGTACATTTTTTATTTATGCTGATCCTTTAGATATCTACATTTCAAATTTTGATATATTTTAATTTTTTCAATAAAGTATTAGTTTAAATAAACCATTTCTGTGAATTTTTTTAAAATAAATAAAAACTAATACTTATGAGACTAGCTCAGGGTATAACAACAGCCTTTGCCCCAAGATAAACCAACCAACTTGTGTACCTCAAATCTGGCCTCGTAATACAGTTGGAAGTTAACAATACATCAATGTTATAAACATTTTTCATTGCATAACATGGTGTAATATGAGGTCAGATTTTTTATATTTATTTTTATTTTTAAATAACTTTTAAGACATACATGCTTAGTATTTGTTAGCAGTTGATTCCAAATTATGAGGGAATTTATTTCATTGAAAAAAATGTTAATTTGTAAAAAAAAAAATCAACGTACGATTTTAATGTAGAATATTTCAAAAATAATAATAAATTGTAATGTATGTTCGAAACTTCATTTTTATTTTATTTACATATTTTTATTTATTTAAAAAAAACAATGTTTAATCATCTCTTTATAATTTTTAACCACTATCCCCAGTACTGACGTGGATTAATAATTGAGCAATTCGATTAATAATTGAGTGACAAAGAGGAAGAATGGAAGCGGGTGGCGGAGGGGGGAGGGGGTTGTAGTATGCACAGGTTACGCTCTGATGATCGGATGTAACAGCTGTTTCGTGAACACATGTCCCGTATTAATCTATTCCCGAGAGCTTTAACATCTGGAAATTTTGATTCATCAAAGGAAATGATTTAAAAGATAAGACCGAAATTACCCAACTGGAGTTTTAGTGACATTAAAATTATTTTTCTTTTATAAATTAATTTACCTGTCAGTATGTATAAACTGGCCTTATAAAATACAATTTAAATGCACATTAAAAGAAGCAAAATCATAGGAAGAATTAGATTTGAAAATTAGATGTTTGATTCTGAAAAATTACCAATTTAGGGTAAACCATACAATTATTGACGCCCTAACTTTAACTTAAAGAAACAAGTAAACAAGTCCTAATTTTGTTTTCAAGATATACATGAATGTAATGTTTGAAGGGTCCTCTAAGTCATCTATGAATTAAAACTTTAAAAAACTAACCATAGGGAAGATTTCACAATTAAATCCACAGGGTGTCAAAAACTAGTTTTTGCACTTTTAATAATAAATATTGCCATATTTATGCTTTTGCATGCCATATTGAACTTTTGACCCAAAAAAACCTCTTGAATCTTTATAAGGATAGATAAAGAGGAACTATAGGAAGTTTCAATTTGACACCTTCATAAAAAGTATCTTTTTTTTATTTCACCACAGAAATTTAGTCTTAAGGGTGTCAGTAACTGTACGGTTTACCCTATTTAAAATGTGACTGTTAGTAATAACTGGCACATTTTAAATTATAACAGCTTATGAACAGTATCTTCATAGAGTGAATAGGTGGAACCTATTCTCTTTGTGACTACGTCAAGATTTAAAACTACAAAACATCAGGACATAAAAAAAAAAAAAAAATTAACTCTAAAAACCGTCTTGGCATAAATGTTTCAAAATATATTATTATTTATTATTTGGCGCTACGACCCTTGAAGTCTAGTCTTGGCCTGCTCCAACATCGACCGCCAGTTAATTAAAAAAAAAAATAAAAAAAAAAAATATATATATATATATATATATATATATGTTTATTTATGAAGGAGGTTTTCCATAAACATTTATATTTTGTTGGTGTAATATAAAAAATGTATATATACTTCAGGATAAAACCGTTAAGTAAATTCATTAGCATTTAAATTTAAAAACTATATTAAATTTATATATATATTTAATAGCATAGTTTTGTTTTTTTATATGTAATAATAATATTTGTCTATTTGTATTTTTATTTTGTATTGCTTTCATGTACATTCATATAAAAATCTAATGAACTAAATTTTTACTAAAAAAAACTATTAAAATTTTGTACTACATTAATATTCTAAATCTCTAATAATAGGCATGTTGTTTTGATTGTTTATAATATAATATAATCTGGTGAGAATTATCGGTTCACATTTGTACAGATTGTTTTAAATTTACATTTCCGTATCTTAAAGTAAACAATGAATGGCCTCATCTCTATTTTGGTCTGCGGAGAAATCTGTTTTCAGTAGTAACCTACTTCATTCACTGACTATCGGTAGATCGGACGGTTTCGTTTCTGTGTTATCAACTATTTTTTATGGCCATTTACAACAGTTTCCATGACATGTAAGTTGAATTTAAAAATGAATTTTTTTTTTTACTTCATTACTGTATATTTATTTACATTTGATCTTTTTCTTTTTTTTTAAAGAAAATTCTAGATTTTTTTTATCAAATATAATATCTTTAAAAACAATGGAAGATCAGATCAAATGTAGATATTTTATATGTGTAGCCAGCTAAGATAAATCTCTCTCTCTCTCTCTCTCTCTCTCTCTATATATATATATATATATATATATATATATATATATATATATATATATATATATATATATAAAATCAGGTGGGGAACCGCACCGACTCGGTGTAGGAGTGGTACCCCTATCCTGTGTATTCCCAGAATCGTGATGAGGTTCTCTAGGATGTCAGTATCCATCCAAAGTTTTGGTTTAAGGACGGGCTGCTTTGAGAGAAAAAGCATAGGTCCTAGGGGTATGCAGGCAGTAAGCTGCCATAATCCATGGACCTAGACCAATTTGTCATTGAAACCGAAAGACATCGATGGGAAGGACACTGCAAAAATCGCCCTGATGGAATTGGTTATGGAGCCTTTATATATAATAATTTTTATATATTTAAAATTATATAATTGTTTTTTTTTTACCGTTCATTATTTATTGCCTTACTGACTAGTTTGTCGGATATTCAGTTGGGTTTGAAACCAGTATAATATAAATAATTAATAAGAGAAGTGCGTGTGATATATGTCCTACGGCGATAAGGGCAGCTGTTGGCAGGTTCAGCTGGTCACCACCCCTTTCCAACTCCCAACATCTGCCCTCCCACCATACCTCTGTATTAATGTTGACGCAGGCGAAACTCTCTTCCTGTAATTCTTATCGTATTTAAAAAAAAAAAAAAAAAAAATTAAAATCAATATCATTTACACACACTAACACCTATAAAATACTGTATCTAATAAAATAAAACAATTTGCCCAATCTCATAATTCGTCAATATCGCTTTGCTATGTCATTTTTCTTTTTACGAACTAAAAAAGATTATTTTTATGCATAAATCTGTTCTTCTTTACCTTGATAAAAATTCAATCTCATTTTTTAAACGATGTATTGGAACGTTTTCCGTTCACTACATACATATAAAGCCATTATTTACTTCAGATTTGTTTTTTCATAAGCATTAATTGCTGGGAAGATCCAATTATTTACTTCCGATTCATCGTCATAAATTGCAGCAGAGATCGTATAACAATCGTTAAATAAATTATTCTTTGTTTTCATTGTGGTATGGAACGTGTATTTTTTTTTTTTAATATATTAATTTTAATATGAATGATTAATAAACTCAACTTGGGGCTCTAAATTGCTTTTATCGTTTCAGAAGTTTTATCCATATTCATCCCCTTAAATATACAGTGCATTAAAACATTAAAAAATAATCTAACAGGAATCTAAATTACAAATATGATAGTTTTTTTAATATTAAAACTTACTTACACATAATATATTAATTCTAAATGAATATGATAGATATAATAAATAATTTCCAAAAACTATTATTATAATAATTACATTCAGAAAAGGTTTTGGTCTTATTGATTTTATAATTTGATAACTTTTATTCATTTATAATTGATATATTATGTTTTATTATTCAAAAATTTATCATATTTGCTATTTAGATTCCATTTGGCTTATTTTGTAATGCACTGAATATTTAAGGAGGTGAATATGGACAAAATGTTCCAAACATCCAAAACTCAGTTGACAGTAAAAGCAATTTTGAGACTTAAGATGGATTTATTCAACATCCAAATAAATAAATGAAAAATGAAAGCAGTATACCAAGATAATATTTTTTTTTTTTTTTAACTGAAATATCAATGAAAGTGTTTGTGTGAAAATGCCCAGCCAAAACTTTACCAAAACGGGTAAAAACGACACATATCGATTATGAAATAACTTATCTACTTATTATGTATTTCTTTTTATCGTCAGAGATAGTCAAAAATTAAGCCCGCAATTCTTCTACCGATAATCTTATCCATAATAATTGTTAATATATTATATATTTATCATAAAAAATTTATTATCATAATGATTTTATCTGAAAGAGAAGGAGAAAAAGAAATGTTTTCATTTATTTAAAGATTTACAATATTAAATGATACTTTGTACCTAATTCCGGATTATCCTTCTAATCAACATAATAAATTACTTGACTTATTAGCGGTAAAATAATAATG
Source organism: Aelia acuminata (assembly GCA_911387785.2). Classification (NCBI taxonomy): domain Eukaryota; kingdom Metazoa; phylum Arthropoda; class Insecta; order Hemiptera; family Pentatomidae; genus Aelia; species Aelia acuminata. The sequence continues at coordinate 130,108,574 of OU426980.1, read as the reverse complement.
AATCTATAACAATTTTTATGTAAACAAGTATAAAAACTTGATACAAATAGATAAAATATAAGATAATATAATACGAAGAAAATAAATAAATAGTAGAAAGAGCAATGTCTAAATAAACATAAATTTAAATTAAATTAATTTATACGTGGAATAGATGGACGTATGTGCATATTTACATAAGGGAAAATAATAATAAGCCTGTGAGAATTATTATTACTAAAGTGAATATTTTGTCTTTTTGTTTTTGTAACTTTTAAGTGTTTTCTTGTTGTAATTGCCTATTTCTAGAGAACACTGTACTAATGAGTATTTTGTGATCCGTGATAAGACCAAGTTTTGGATCGTGGGAAGCATGGTGTTTATTTTCATATATCGTGGATAGTTTTTAATAATCTTTATATAATATGAAATTGAGTTTGAAAAGCTTTTAGCCCTTAAAATTTTATTCAGCATTAACTAACAAAGATATTAGTAAATTTTTTTAAAGCGATGTTACAGAAAAAAACTTTTAAACTATTCAACGAGAGCCGACTTTAGGATTTTTTTTAATCTTCCTGAATATATATAGATGTTCATGTTTTTAATTAGCTTGAACTGAATCTGAAGAAGACAAGCATACGATACATAAATTTGATTGAAAACTTATATACACATTTTTTTTATTTTAATCTAAATATTAAAAAAATGTTATTCGTTTATAAATAATATATTAGGAATGTTTCTTTCCCGTGATGAGTTTTATATTGATGAATAATTAATAAATAAATAAATTATATTAATGAATAATAATAAAATTATTTTAAAAACTTATTAAAACAGAGGGTCTGGAAATTTATGTTTTGAAATAGTTTCAACACGATAGGATAAACAGATTTTAAACTGAAAAAACTTCGATCCTGATACTTTCAAACATCCAAGGAGGAAGGCGTTAAGAAAACACGACATTAAGTGCATTGTAATCGTTGAGAAAATTGTGTTTACCAACCTCCCCCCCCCCCCCCGATAATTTTCGAATAATAATGTCATCAAACGTATTTTCTATTACAGTGTTCGTTGCATCAAATGCGACCAAACATTGTATAGACTTGGTAGCATTCATAAATTTTTTTATGTAATAACATGTTTCTTGATTATTTTCGTAACATACGGTTCCTTATCGGTGGGATATTTTTTTTTGTTTTATTATTGTATAATTTCTGTGAAGTATTATTTTTTTTTTTTTATAAATCTCTATAATTTTTCATGACCGCAATTGGTGAAATATTCGTATAACCGTTGATAGTATAATTCGTAACTGCTTTTGATTTCCGCGCAATGCCAGCTTGACGTATAACAACTCTGAGAACTCGTTATGATGAACCAAAGCAAGAATTATTGTCGATTCTAAAGGAAACCTTGCCGCGATACCGGTTTAAAAAATTATTACTGAATCACGTTTCGTTATTTCAGCAGATGTTACGTTATAACACACACATACGTTCGCGTTGCAGGAATTTTTATTTATGCAACTGTCCCCTTTTGCCACGTGCCGGATAAGAGGGGATCACCTGCCCCCAGACAAAAAAAAAAATCAAAATTTATTTCACGAAACCGGTTTTTTCCCTACGCCCCGTTTTCCACGGGGGTGGCTTGACCGCGTATTTTATGAAGCGACCTATATTCCTCACAAAGGGTGTCTCGACCATTGTGTAACCGTGTGTCTGCATGCCACGCTAAAACCATTAAAAAGAAAACCATATTGTTGCTTTCATGCATTTTTTCCCCTATTCTTTTTCATAACTTTATTAATTTTGAGTTCACAATAATCGAATTTTCAAACCAATCGAAGATCACTGAATACTATTTATTCCCAATTTCATCCAGCCTCTAAATTATTAACTTCCTATCATTAAAAAAAAAAAATTAATCAAGCTCTTATGATTAAATTTCATAAAAAGTAATATTTTTAATCATATTAAATTAATGTTCAAATAATCTGCTTTAGATTAAATCACATGAATAATTAGATAGGTTTTTTTTTGTCTTGGGTAATATAAGAGAGACTTGTCGAGTATTCAGTTTGAAAAACGTTTGAATCTTATAATATTTGATTCCTAACTTTCGAAGGCCCACATATCCACTTTATAGAGTGTCACAAGATCTAAAACACCTCTTCTTCAAACATTTCCGTGCCATTTCGAAATCCAGTGTCTCACCTCCTTGAATAAACGAACTGAAATGTAAATCTAATTTAAGGATAATTGCACTAAAAAAATGGTATCTTGGCAGTATGTCCAATATACAAGTTATACCAAAATCAATATTCAATTGATATCTATTTTTAGAAAAAAAATAATAGCAAAGAAAATTAGACTAGATGAACAATATTTGATACTAGGATAGCTATGTTACTTCTAGGCGTATTATGGCGACGTTTTTCGAGGCCCGGATCTCAACTGAAAAGAACCATTTCGGGGGCTTATTTATCTATGAAGAGCGAGCGTATCGAGCTAAGATCTAACAAAGGTGAGAGAGAGAGAGAGAGAGAGAGAGAGAGAGAGAGAGAGAGAGAGAGAGCAATATTCCACTATATATTAGTATATAGAGATAAATATACTACTACATTTTCGTAATATTAATATAAACATAGAAATTCACTTTGTAGTTGGTGTTTGAAGGAAAGCAACTTATTAATTTATAACATGAATCGAAATAATGTGAGGTAAAAATTGTGAAAAAATTATAATCTCTGAAAATTTATTCCCAAAGTTACACGCAAACCCCATTATTCTTTTTTTTTATTTCTAAGCTAAATGGTCACATTGCTAAGGTGATTGTGTTTTTTTCATTTTTAATCATTGATCAAGTCCTGTTGTACTCAAAAGAATCAGGAACGTGAAGGCAATTTAAAGACTATAATAATTATAAACCGCAGTGTACGTTCACTGATTGATTTATTATTCATAAAATAATAGTGATTTTTTATTGACAGATTTTTTTTTTTTTTTTTTTTGGTTCAAACGCGTTCTCATCTTTGAGGAAGTCTAGACATCTCCCCTTGAATGAGTCTCTAGATTCGTCACTTTACGTAATACATCCAAAATTATGACACGATAAGGAATTAAATAACCTTCAAGGAATTTCTCTGATAAAAACGATACAAAGACTAAATATGTTCAGCTAAATATTTATTAAACGGGAGCTTCTTCTTATTCTTGTTCCTTACGGAAATGTGACTTACTTTGTAGGAAGTTACATTTTCGGAAGGTTAAAGATAGGCCCAAGACTTTGAGCTTAGGGGTCGTGCGCTTGCTCAGTTTGAGGGCGAAGGCCTACACCCCCCCGAGATCAATAATGACCTCTCCCACCCATTCAACCCCTGCACGAAGCCACGTTTACCATTGAGTAAACCATCCCTTTATATAATTCCTTCCTCTTGGTGTATCCATACAAAATCATCAAAAAAGGTTTACGTTAACCTGTAGGAATAACATCTTATTCCTCTTTCTTTTTTTTTTCTTTTTTTTTTAACATCTAATATATATCTATGAGAATTATAGAATTTATTTTAAGTTCATAATTACTAACAAAGATTTGCTAAAAAAAACGATATAATAAAATAAAATTGTTCCAGTCAAAAAGTTGTATTAATATAAATAATTAGACTAACTAACTAAACTAACTCTGTTGGCGCTATGGTCCCTGTAGAACCTTGGCCCCCTCGACAATCTTCCTCCATTCAGCTCGATTCTCTGCCGCGCTCCCCCAATCAACCACTCCCATCGAGAAATATACCATTGCACCAAGAAATATCCCGGAGCATCAAAAAAAGTGTCTACAGGACGGTACTCCGACCAGTGATGATGTATGGCAGCGAGGCGTGGACCATTACAAAACAGGGGGAGAGACAGACGGATGGATCAAGAAAGAACCCCAAAGCAAATAATGGAAGGACGCCAGAATGGAAAAAGAGAAAGAGGCAGACCGAGAGACTGCGATGGCAGGAAGATGTGGAGGCGGATCTTCGACTGATGGGAGTGGTTGAATGGGGGAATCGATATAAATAATTAGAATTTTTTTAAAATAAATATTGTGTTCATATTACAACATATGAATGGTTGGATCTGATGATGTAATATTTATTACAAGAATGACAAAAAGTAGAATAAATAAACTAAGATAAAGATTTAGCATAGTGGCAAAAATCATAGAGCTTATAATTTGTTCACAATTGTCTTATTTTTACCTCACATTATTTCGGTTCGTGAAGTAAATTAATAAGTTCCTTTCCTCCAAACAGGCAATACAAGGTGAATTCCTATGTTGATATTAATCTTAAGAAAATGTAGTGGTATATTTATCTTGATAACTAAAAGACGGTATTATATTAATCTATTTATTAGAGCGCCACCCCCTATTTTAGAACTACTGCTCATTATCTTTTGCTACTAACTATCCGAAAGGTCCAAAATGAATATGGCCACGCGAATACCTAAATTAAAATAGCCTTGAGAAGTTTGTTTATCAAGTTGTTATCATGGTATATATATATAAAACTTTTTTTTTTTTTTAAAGCAGGTTTATTGTTATGCTGTTTGACTGCATATTTACTTATACGGATATGTATATATATTTATACGACTATGTTTAAATATGTTACAAGGTTATGATTACCAACTCGTTTGCCAGTGGTGCCCCAAGAAAAAAATTTGGGGAGGGGCCTTGGTTAATATAAAAAAACATACTTGAAGCGTCAAAAATGTTCTGCAATACTAGAAAACTTGTAAGAATTGGAGGCGCAAATATTTTCAACTAAAGTAGGTTTTTTTCGAAATTTCGGGGAAAGGGGAATTTATCACCCCCCCCCCCTTATTTCCCTGGGACCATCCCTCTTGTTGCCATCTTAGTTCATAATAAGATTAAACAAACTTTTAAAACACCTGAAAGTTTAGAACTGTTAAGGATCTTTTTCTCTAGAACTTTAGACTTGAATAATCCTACTTCTTCTTTCACATGACTACGTTTTCGGCTTAACCTTTGAGTAGCTTCGACCCATTTTAATATTTTCTTGACCTTTCTCGAGAACTAATATTTGAAACTTTAAGTACAAAACACTCTTCTACTTTTTTTTTCTTATAAATTACTATTTCTGCATCTACTGCTGCCTGATATTATTCACTGGGTGTGTAACTTGCTACAATTAACTTAGGTGCAACTAGTTTTTTTATTTTTTTATTTACAACTCATACGAACCAAAATATATTTGGAAACTGTATAATTGAGTTTTTCTCGATTGCGATGGGCTGGTCCGGTCACTAGAATTGATCCAGAGGAAAACTCATCAAAATGAAAATATGGTAATTATATAAGTACATTGAAAATTTACTTTAACATCCTTACCCTCTATTGTTTTTAGTATGTTAAAATCCAATAAGAAGAAGGCATAATTTAAAATCATTAATCAGTCTGATGATGAATGGTTATTTTTGGCGAAAATGGGATTTTTGTTGGCTTCTGATTCCCCTTCAGAATGACTTTATATTTATATATTCTTTTACTACATTACATCTCTGTCAATAGAATTTTTAATGATTGGGTCTATGACAGAATAACTTTACTGTTTCATCGTATATTACATAAAATTAAAGATAATGTATTTCCTCGAACAATTTTGTTGTATTAAAACATTGTCATGTATAGAAATAGGGAAAGATATGTTGAATTACATTAATGACAAAAAAATTAAAATTAGCAACTCAAATTTTCTAACTCGTTTTTCTTAAAATTATGTTTGGAGCAACATTGAACATTAATACAATTGGATACAAAATTTTCAACTGTCAGGGAAAATGTTTAATTTGATTGGGGAATTCAACTAATTTTTTTAGTAATAAATATATATCCATGTTCCCGGAAATAAGTTAAATCGTCCAAGAGTAATCCTTATTGGAAATTCATCTTGGAACAGTGAAATTTTAAATGGAAATTTTCACGGAAGCCTTTTATTTTCTATCTACCAGCATAAGAAATGCAGTTGATACCGAAAAAATACTGAAGTGCAGAATCAAATTCTAAGAACTAAACAATAATTTATATTACGATTCAAAATTTATTTTAACCCATAAAATTCAACAATAATATAATCGTTATTTTCTTCTAAATTTGGTTGGAAGATATTTATATTATAATTGATAAAAAATAAGCAAAACTTAATCTTCCTTTTTCACCATAAATATTTATTTACAGCACATGTTGACGTTTCAGGAATGTTTCCCCATTCTCAAAACCTGTACATTTTTATATCTATTAACATTTAATAATCAGAACACTAGTTTAATAATTTAGATAAAATAAATTAAGTATAACTTACATACATATTTTTTCAATCGTATGATTGATGGTCTTTAAATAAAAATTACAACAAATATATCAATGTCATATGTTTAAAACACACCGTTATACTTTTTATGAGCTGACATATATAAAAAGTATAACGGTGTGTTTTAAACATATGACATTGATATATTTGTTGTAATTTTTATTTAAAGACCATCAATCATACGATTGAAAAAATATTTATGTAAGTTATACTTAATTTATTTTATCTAAATTATTAAACTAGTGTTCTGATTATTAAATGTTAATAGATATAAAAATGTACAGGTTTTGAGAATGGGGAAACATTCCTGAAAAGTCAACATGTGCTGTAAATAAATATTTATAGTGAAAAAGGAAGATAATTTTTTGCTAATATTTTATCAATAATAATATAATCCTTCGCTTAAGACAAATTTCACGAGATTCAAATGAGATCCCTACTCGTTTAACACGAGCAACTAAGTGGACACCATTAATGATTTTTTTCAAACATTTCTTAGTTTTGTTTGCAATAGCGTAAACGAAAATATGTAAAAACTATAATTTATGATCATTGAAATATTTTGGAACATTTTGAATACAAATAAAAGAACAACACGATTTTTTAAATAATTGTATACACATCAAAGTACTGTGCGGTAGATCTATCCATAACCCAATAAAAGGACAGTTATACACTTTATACAAGCTATTCCAACTCTTGGTTGAATCCATGCCTTTTTTTTTAAAGAATAAAAATCCCTGCCTAATCCTTATTTATTGAGATACAATAATCATACCCAGAGTAATTTACCGCAAACTATAAAAGCCATGCAACGGTTGGGCAAAATTGAATCTTTAAAAGGAAAACAATTATCCAAAATAAAAATAAATAAAAAAAAACATTGAAGGTAATGTTACTCTCTTGATAAGAGATTCTATGTCTATTTTTAGACCTGTCCAACCCTGCCTTCCCTGAATAGACTTAATTAAAGCTTTATTGAGTTTCCCCATTCTTTGACTCATTTCCTCCTGAATAATTTATACTCTATCGCTGGGTAAATTCCGCTATCTTAGGGGTACAGATTCCTCCAATCTTGATTAATTATATAGCTCCCTCATTCAAGTAGTTATATTTTTTTCAACTATTCGTTCCAGACCTTGAATCATTTTTATAGCTATGATAATAAAATAAAAATATAATTTTTAAGGAATATATTTAAATTTTAATAAAATATCAGAGCTGGTTGCTATGAAAACGCATTACTGGAAAGTTGTTTAAGGTGGCCGGTAATTTACTGTATACAAATTGTAATTGGAATATTTATATCAATCGAAATTTACATATTATATTTTAAAATATATAATTGATTACGTACATTTTTATTAATAGTTTTGGTACGACTGCCTGGTTAAAAGGAAGTACATTAAAACGGTTTAAAAGTACATTTGAACAAAATTAACAAACAAAACACAGGTTTAAAGTTTAATGTATAAATTTTAAAATTTATAAGTAAAAAATAATACTTTTTAAAACACCAAGAACAAAATTTACTCCCAGTCTAGTTTTTTGATTACTGCTGCTATAGCTAATCGGACGATGCAATAGGGGGAGTCCTAAATTTTGACGAACCGGGTACAGAGATATCTCCCCTCTATATATATATATATATATATATATATATATATATATATATATATATAAAACGATCACCTGACATCGCACAGGCTGGGGGATTTTGAGTACAATTCAAATTTTGTCCAATTCAATTGATTTGCTCTGCCTTGAGCCGAGCTCTGTGGTGCAATGGTTAGCATCCGCGCATGTCACGCGGGAGACCCGGATTCGACTCTCGGCAGAGCCAAATCTTTTCTCTTCAAAAAATAAATTATTTAAAAATAATTTAAAAATGGTGGTCACCCACAAATTAAGATTAGATTAATATATTATTTCTATATTTTTCCTAAATATATTTTTTCTAAGCAATCTAAATATAAGCAGTGCCTGAGATGAGGCAAATTCTTTAGGTTTAATGTATGTTTAGAAGATAAGTTTTGTATCAGCTAACCGATGATTTTTATATATTTTCTCTTAACTCTGAAGTATTCTGCCAAAAGGTAATTTTCCTAATTTTTTTACTTTAACTCCGTCAAATATTATTCCACCCCCTCCCCCCATATGAGGTTTATTGGTAATCAGCACATCATTTTCTATAAAAATAATACTAACAAAATAATCATCAAGCCGAAACCAACAATAATCTTGCTTAGTGGAGAAACAATTTCATGTTTTTTGTTAAAAAAAAAATATCTCCAATAATCATTTTCAACTTGAGAATTATTAATAATTGTTCCATTAGTTCTTATCAGTATATTGATAAGGGCAGACATCAATCGATCTAACCATGTTTTTCCATTTTTCTCTTCTAAATTATCCGTTTTTCGGAATAGAGTACGTTGTGATAAATAGACTTTCTACAATGACAATGCGCGAATTATAGTATAAGGCAATGTTATACTAATCCATACCATGTTGTTTTCAGTCACCTTAAATAAAAAAACTGGTGTAGGTGAAAAAAGCCGTAATTTAACAAAATTAAGACAATAACCAATGTAGGTTGTGTTTATTACATACATCAAAACTGGAGTATTATAAACTAGCTATAATCAAACAATTAATGAATGGACGTTAAATTTTTTTTTTGTCCTTCCCGAAAAGTTTGAAAAAAATAGAGATGACTTCTTTTCGAAATAACCGATTCCTTTTTATATTATCGAAATGAATTACACCGTTTTTGTTGAGAAAAAACTACGGAATTTACAATTGTTTTCATTAGATCTAATGATCTTTAAAGAAAAAAATATGTTCGTGTTTATTATAATGTGCGATGGACATTAATTCTCATATTATATAAATTACATTAATTTCCTTAATGCATTCATAGGTACCTGATATTTAGCACAAATACATGATTAGTCATATTACATCACAGAGGAAATAATATAAATATTCAATCAATAATTATACGGAATGGACATGGACTGATCCAGGGGAAGAGATGTGAGGCTGCAGCACTCTCCCCTTGGGCCAGAAGCCCCTCCCTTTACAACCGGCTGGATTCGCCCATGACTGTGTATGTGTAGTTTAGAGTTCGTGTATTCATGTGTGAGTTTAGTGTACGTTTATATTTCTGATCATTTACTATATTAAATAAATTTTATACAGTTTTAGATTTTTTAAAAATTACTTTTTGAAAATAAAACTAAAAGAAGTGAATACAATGGGTTTCGATGGTATCCGAATTATTCCTCACTATTCCTCCTTTATGCATTTTTCGCAATGAATTCATAAATATATTTAGACTTTGTGAACACAGGAGAGCTAGTTGTCAAAAATGTAACTGCTTTTGTATTTAATTTTTGTCCGTTATTTATTGTTGTGTCAAATTCCTATCCTTTGTTGTTTTGTATTGCTTTGTTGAGTTTTAACATTATTCAGCTTAGTCCTTCCTAACTCATCACTGCAATGCAGCTATTCCCTGGAGAAACCAAGTCTAAGTCATAACTTCACTGCACAAAATTTAAGATGGAAACAAAAGATATAAAACAATTAGTTAAAAAAATTATAAAATATTTTTGGAAGTTACATCTCAAATGTTTGACTATTCTGTTTTGCAGAAACTATCCAACTGGTTTGATTTCTTTCTGCAATTTCTGCTGTTCTCCTTTGGCAAATTTGAGAAGTTAGAAGAATCGTTTCAATACAATGCGTTTTACAAGTAGCAATCAGGTATGGGGAAATTTTGAAAATCAATTTTCTTTACTTTAACACATCATCCTTTATTCTGCATTTCATGTTGTTGTGATTGTCAATTTTTTGTTTTCAATATTGTATTTTCTGTAGTTGTGGAGTGTGGTAGGGCACTGGACTCTGAACTCCCGTTCCCAGTTTCGAGTTCGCTTGCTGCAGCCATTTAATTCCTTTTCAGTCAAATCACCCTCCAATCCTTCAGCCAACTCTGGGTTCGGGAGGCTGTGCAAAGTGGGTTCAAGATGAGAGAGCCAGGCAGTTGAGCCTAGATGCTGACCACACACCACCTTTTATTAATTTGGGTCAATAGTTCTTCCTTACCGAGCACTAAATCAAAGATTCACTATAGGTTTTAGTGGAGCAGGGTATTTCGTCCAATTTTTTCCGTTGTTAATATATAAAAACTGGTTCTTCTAAAATTAGCTTGGGTTAAAAAAATGTCTCAATCAAACTTTGTTATTAGAATAGAAATACCGCACATAATTGTAGGTGTCACAACATTAAGTTTCTCGAGAAGTTGAACTATTAATAATTTACTAATGTTTTTATTTTATTTTTATAAACCGGATGTCGTTCGTTTGGGTTTCTACGTCTACCCATTAGGACAGAAGACGGGATCCACAAGAGACAATGAATTAAACGTGAGGTATGGATTAAACGCGGTGTTTAAATATAGAAAATAAATATAATAACCCCCCTTTATGTAAAAAAAATATCATAAATTTGACATTATAATTTATTTCCTTGAGCAACTTTTATCGAATATATATATCTAATAGCTGTGAGAAGCTATTTATTTCCATAATATCCAGATTTTTTAACTAAATATCAAGGTATTAAATTACATTAATTTATTAATGTCAGCACATTTGCGGCTCTTTAATTTCACTGCATCTTTCTTGAAGCTCACTGCATTATTTGTATTTTTAGTGATCGCTTGTTTTATATATATATATATTTGTTCCCTGTACGATGATGGTGCAGAGCTTTAATGTTTTTTTATGTTATATGTTCCTTTATTCTACGTGCTTTTATCAGTAGTTTAGATGTTTATCATGTGTAATTAATCTTATTAGACGAATCTATAAATTATATTGATTTTAATGCTATTAATTTTATGCTAATGGACTATATATGGTTATCATTATAACATATAAAAATTAGAAAAATAAAAATCTGTATGACTTCAACCCATGAAGGGTATTGGGTTCTTCGTCAGCGGTCGTGCAAGGAGATGATTTGACCTTAATCACTCTCAACCGCCAGGTTTTTCAGAATATTTAAAGACACCCTGGCAAGCCAGATTCGAACTCGGGCAAGCAACTCAATGCCTTATCAATGAGCTACCCGGTTCCCACATTATAATATATTCTATTCTCTACTCTGTTGGGGTTTCTTCATTTCAGGCATCGGCAGAGATACATTCTTCTTAATTATAAATTAGTCTTAAGTAATTTGTCAATTTTCTGTAGGCCTCAAAAAAGCCTAAGAAGGTACAAATTATTCTTGGTTTGGAAAATTTTGTTGATCTTGAATTTATTGTTGGTTTGGAAAATACGTTAGCGACAAAAATATTTATTAAGGAACTTATATCTTTATTATTCAGGCATTTTATTCAATATTCCATGCTTGGAATTCAAAAATATCGCTGGACCTTATATGAGGCACGTCTTCAATGGATTAGGAAAAATGCCACCGGTTTATTCAAGGACATCGATTTCCCCAAGTCTTCTGCATTAATAATTTAACTTGGAATCCGGAAGTCTGTCTTGAATAACCTCTCGCCCCACTGTTCACTTATTACACAGCTATTTCCTAACTAAAAAATTCAACTGAAACTCGACTGATATCATCCGGTATTCGTGTAAGTGTAATCTTTTCAATGGTATTTATGAGAAACCTGTTGCTACCCACCTTCGAGAATTCGCCTAAGATATTTTTACTGATTTCCAAGTCCAAGGGTCAAGTACTTGACCTTGAACGAAATAGTGCCATGAAATGAGGCCAGAGCAATGTTTTTAATAAATTCCACTGTATAAATTTGAATGAAAAATTTTGAATAAAAATTGAAATTAAAATTTTAAAAATATGACGTGAATCCAATACAGGTGATTATATCTGTTAAATTGAAAAGAGTTATAGATTTTTGTTGAAACCGTTACGTTCATGTATTAGGCCGGGCGTAGGTTGGGGAGCAGCTCCGTGACGTGAGGTGAGGTGACGTGGCGTGAGTTTTTGTGTACAGTAGAATAGAAAGGAGGAGCGAACGTTAAGCCGTGAGGTGAGGTGGCGCAGTTTTAGAGTCACCGTGAGCTGCGGAGGTTTGTGTACCTGGCGCAGTTTTTCACGGCCTGCGCCACGCAGGTGAAGTGAAAAATGGAAGAAATATTAATTGAGGCAGTTAGGGACTGAGAAATTTTAAAAGATGCATCACATTTTGACTATTTTAAAGTCAAATACAAATAAAAATTAGAAAACTCGCCTTTGAGGATGAAATCTCCGTGTGTCTTACCTTTCTTTAAATACGGACTTTGAGGAAGTATTTCGTGCAATAATGTTGTTATTAATTGATCTTAGAGATCATCGGAACTCTAATATAAATATTGCACATTTACAAACTCTGACTTACGGGTCCGCAGTTTTCAATAGAATCACGTCCCAACTTTCCCACCACCTGCGCATATTCGACTTAATCCCTGCTCATCTCACTTCACCTCACGTCACGTCACGGCCCCAACTTGCGCCCGATCTTAGTACGTAATCACATGTTCTAGATGTGACGGAAATGATCTAGATCTTTCTGGATTGTTCGATTGTGGACGAACTACAAGAAGCTAGGGACAATGGGCTTAGTCTTGCCTGAAACATCGAAGCATAAGGTTACTTTTGCGTCACCGTTCTGTCACTTGTTAGTTTTTGTAACGTTGTTACTAATTTGAGCTTTTATTTTTTGTTTGACGTCTTGAATTATAATTTTACGTCAATAAAATTGATTTAAACCCACATTGGTACATACAATAATTTCAACATTAAAATGTCGAATATTAAAAAACATAATTTCGGACTCGACACACCACCGAATTGCATTAATGGGTACCCATAAAAATTTTTATACTAAATAAATAAATACGTATGCTGGGCTCCGGTTAATAAAGTACATAAGAACGATACAATAGCTAAGTTTAATATTCCACACCTTAGTAAGAAATACATACTTTATAATGACTTCGTTGATGTAACAGTTTTTCAGTAAGAGTTTGGCTACCCTCACAGGAAAATATAATTCACCTACCAGTTAAACTGTTAATCATTTAGACTCATCAATCCTCAAAGTTGCACCAACTCAATAATGTGTTCTATAAGAGTTTATATCTGGGCAATTGGAGTATCCAATATTTTTAACCATTAACCAATATTTTCTAATTTTTTTATTGCAAGCAAACATTAAAATTCAATATACACATTTAATTATTTTTAGAGGTGCTTAAGTGTTTCTCAGGGCATTTTTTTTTTTTTTTTTTGATAGAATAGTTCACCTAAAGTTACTCCTCACCAATGTTCGTTGTTTGCCGTTTGTATTTCTTTGTTCGAAAAACGAATAAGTTCGATCCAAGCATAAAAGTTTGAATTCTTAAATAAATCTTCATTTCATCGAGAATGAGTTCCTAACAAGCTAATGACCAACTTCTCTGCCATGTAGTGAATCGAAGTTTCAAAGAAAAAGAAAACAACGGAGAGTGCATATCTCAAGAGAAAAACGATTTATTTAGGTTATTATTTGTAAAAAAAAAATTCAACATTATGTGATAAATATCGCTATGGCGACCGTGATGCTTAGGAAATTATTATCACTAACATTATTTAGAAGCCGTGCGTTTCTTGAAAACACTTAATTTTTGGGCTTTGAAATAGGATTCTGAATCTTACTTGTAGTATTGCTTGATATCACTTACTTTTTTTAATCCTTTTTGATTACAAATTTAACGAATTTCATTTAATAGTCATAGCTCCAGTAATTGTCGTTCATAATTTGAGAACTATATCACATGACTTGAAGGAAAATAGAAAAACCTGTTTGTTTGATTGTTTTTTTTGTCCGGATAGCGAAAATTAAAGCATGCACGAAACATTGGCCTGAAGCAAGACTAAACATTAAAAACAAAGGAGAATAAAATCTGGGATTAATAGGAAGATTCCAACCCGAAGTCTCAATTCACACAAGTTGACGCTCTTAAATTAAAACAAGCCATCAGAACTGAAAAAAAAAAAAAAAAATAACATAATATACATTTATTTTCTGTTTTTGTAAAAGATGGGCTCATGCATATTGAATAAAAAAAAATGTATTTGTGACTTCCAATAATATAATTATTTTTATTGTTAAAATCATTTGAAATATTATGTTTACATAGCGTTTCCTCTTCGGAATTTAGAACATATTTTACATTTATGTTAAAATACATAATAATAACGACGTTTCGGAACTCGACTGGGCAGCACAGAGAGAAGGGTCATGGACCCCATTTGAAGCTGTCGCCCTGGGGTGTGGATGACTAACCAGGGGGTTGGGCAGGAGGGTGCACATGACAATCGAGTAATTCGCATTGAACGTATGAGCATCAGAATAATTATTTTATTTTTTCATTCTACTAAATCACGATTAATATTTTGAATATTTGTTGTTTTGTTTACAACAATTATTGTTTGCATATAATTATTGTTTGTTTATCCTTTTTTTATTTGATCGCCATTTTATATTAAAATAATGGTCAACTCCGTAAATTAAATAATTATATACTAATATTTTGATCTCATGTATTTAATAATTACTTTGTCTTTAATGGCCTACAATGATGTTCACTATGTCCTAACCATGTCAATAGCTGTCATAAAGTTTTTCCGAAACTTAAATTATATAAAAAAAAAAAAAAAAAAAAGATTTTTTTTTTAATCTCCCCAATCTTTTGGATCAGAAAATTCAGCGATTTGTGAACGACTTTTCAGCGAAAATTTTTATATATTATTATTTCTTAACTTAAAGTTTTTATATTGTTTCGGTTTCAAATTTTATTATTTTTCTCAGTAAAACGTTTTACTAAAAATCAGTTTGAAATATGCTTTCAAATTTTCCAGAAATTTGGTTTTGTAACTATCGACACCTAACCCCAGCCTCCAACTTCATTCCTATAACGGCGTACTAGGTTAGAAGATAGAACAACTAATATTATGGAATAGTAATTTGATTTTTAAAAAGCAAAACGTTTGACAATATTATAATGCAATTGTTAAGGCAGCTTGGAAATTCTGAATTTAGAATTTCCTCAAACTAAACCTTATTTAAATATAAATCTCTGGTAATTGCAGAATTAAATATGATTTTAATTTTAAATACAATATCTTTATTGTGACACAACTATAAATGAATTAATATTTACATATAATTTTCTTTTTATCGAAAACAAAAAAATAAATAAGATCCTTGTCAAAATTTAATAAAAAAGAAAGAAAAATCCTGAATTAAACAAAAAAAAATAAAATAAATATATATGCCTCTGGTTACAATAAAAACAATTAAAAGAAAAAAAAAGAAAAAAAACTAAATTGATATCTTTTAGAACTTCCACTCGACATATATACAAAAAATGAATTTAATGTCCTCTACCGTCTTTGTGGAAACAACTTGTCTGTCTGGACCAACTTTCTGTGCTCCTGGAGCAGTTTTTTGAGCCTGGCTCGATCAATTTCCTTAGGTAGCTGCTACCTCACCTGTCTCTCTTACGGCACACGTAAGGCTACACTGGCCCGGCTTATGCTTGGTATTGGCTAATACCAAACGTAGCTACTGGGCCGCTATAAACAATTTGTTTATACTGGCTATAAACAATTAATTTTGTCTAACAATTATTTTTAGTTATTTAATAAAATTACCTGTGGCCGCAACATTCCGCCCACCAAATTTTTAACAAAAATTTTAAACCTATTACTTAAGTAAGTTTGAACATTTAAACGTTCTCCTCTTCGTTGAACAAAGGGATACCTTCGTTATTGAGAATAATAGGATTCTCTTCCTCGAATCCCAAAGGACTATTCTTGAGACGACCGCCCACCCTGAGGATACCCTGTGTATCTAGTGAGCTAGTGATGCAAGTCTTGTTTGGTTTGATTCCTCAGCTTGAATAAGTTTAATTTAATTTTGAAAATATTGGCCTTGCGTCAATTTTATGCAAATCATGGTTCCATCATGAAGCTCCCTCAGTTTGATGCTTCCAGTTTTGGGTGTGGTACTTCGTGATGCATTATAAATGAATCTCAGAACATACGCCATTATTCTCTGTAGTTTCTGCAATGTGGAAATTCTTTCTATTAAATTAAAATAACAACTTGATGAATTCGACTGACTTAAGATGTGGATAGACTCTTCCTTTGTCTCCGGAAGTTTACTGAAATCAGGATCGATGATTTTACTAATAAACCAAGTGGAAGGATCTTGTTTTAGCCAGGCTGGTCCTTCCCACCATAAGGAATTGGTTTTAAGTAACGACGGTAGAAGCCCTCGCGACGCTACATCGGCCGGGTTGTCCTCTGATTTTACGTGGTACCATTTATTTGACAGTGACAGCTGAGATATTTGTACCACTCTATTGGCTACAAAAATTTTTAGTTTGTGGGGTGGAGTAGCTAACCAACTAAGTACCACTTTTGAGTCTGAAAGGAGATAAATTGTATTATGTGGTATTTTTTCGAATACCTTCTGTAGAGATTGTATTAGCTTCACTAACAATAGGGCTGCACACAATTCGAGTCTGGGTATTGTTAAAGTTTTCAACGGAGCCACCCGCGTCTTTGAAGCTAACAGATGAATGCTAGCGTGTCCTTCGATATTCATAGACCGTAGGTAGATCACTGCTGCGTATCCGAATGAAGAAGCGTCAGCGAAGCCGATTATATCTGATTGTTGAGTTCTTGCATGCAAGATAGGCCTGGGAATCCTTATTTTTTCTAAACTGTTTAGATGATTTAAAAAATTACTCCACTGTTGACTTAAGGCAGTCGGCAAAGGTTCGTCCCAGCATAATTTTAATCCCCAAAGCTTTTGCATAAATAATTTTGCTTTAAAAATGACTGGTCCTAAATAACCCAAAGGATCATATAATCTTGCTATGGTGGATAAAACTGCTCTTTTTGTAGTACACAATATTGGTTTTTGAACAGAGTAATAAAGTTGGTCAGATTGGGGGTCCCACATCATGCCTAATATTTTTATGGAGGAATCTTCAGGAGTTGAAAATTCTAAAGGTGAGTCCCTCCTGTTTTCTGGTATGGATTGTAGAATGTCGTTTGAATTGCTGGCCCACTTTCTTAGGACAAATCCTCCTCTACCTAACAATTCATTGAGTTCTTTATATAGCTGTGAGGTCTCTTCAACATTATCAGCCCCTGCCAGTATGTCGTCTACATAAAGATTATTTTGTAAGGCCCTTGCGGCCATAGGAAATTCGGAACCTTCATCAGTAACTAATTGTTTGATTACCCGTAAAGCAAGGAAAGGGGATGAAGACATTCCAAATGTTAACCGATTTAATTCATATTCTTGGACCTTCTCTGAAGGATCTGAACGGTAAAACATATGCTGATAAATGCGGTCTTCGGGATGCACCATAATCTGTAAGTACATCTTGCAAATGTCCGATGTTAATGCAATTTGGAAGGTTCTGAAAGTAAGGATTATGTTCTGAATGTCTGAGTGAAGTTTAGGACCTGTTAAAAGATGACTATTTAAGGAACCCTTAGGAGTTGGCATTGATGCATCAAAAACAATGCGCAGTTTTGTTGAGCTACTGTTTTTGATCACTCCATGATGCGGTAAAAAATTTGCCTTTTCTGATTGTTTTGCAGTGAGGAAATTTTGTTCCAGATATTCATTTATAACCGTAGAGTATTCTTTTTGATGTGTTGGAGTTTTGAGTAGACGCGCTTCCATTTTATAAAAACGATTTAATGCTGACTTTCTTGAACTTTCAAAGTCAAGCCTCTCAAGATTTTTGAAGGGTAGGCGTATCATATATCTACCTGAAGTAGTTCGAGAATGTGTTTTCTGAAAGTGCTCTTCACAATACTTATCTTCAGGGCTTTTGGGAATTGATGAATGGATTTCTTCCACCCTCCAAAATTTGTCCATTAAATCGTTCAAAGATGGCATAACGGCCAATAGAGCATTTGAACTCTCTGAAACCTTGTTGAATGGACTACAGCTATCAACTAACCCACTGATAATCCAGCCAAATACAGATTCCAAAGCATTCGGGAATCCTTTTGGAGTAATCGTAGACCTTCCTATAATCACTTCGCTGAACAAGTCTGCTCCTAATAAAAAATCGATTTCGCCGGTTTTCCAAAAGTGAGGATCTGCTAGGTTGAAGTCCTTAAAATAATTTATCACATGTTGAGGCAATATGGAATTTGGCATGTGAGTCGTTATTTCTTTGACAATTACGGCTTCTGTTTGTAGCTGTGGATGAAGACTATCACGAGGGACCAAGATGCATGTTACTTGATGTTTGCCTTCTGTAATAGGATTGTTACCTAATCCGCAGAAAACCTGGTTATTCTTTCTCGGACGTAAGGCTAGACGTTTCACACATGATTCTGTGATAAAAGAGCGCTGAGCTCCACAATCCAAAAGCAGACGGATTGTTTGATAATCCCCATTAAGATCTTTTATCCTGGCTGATGCTGTTCCTAGTAGTACGAAAGATTCTCCTTTTGTGATTCCGGAAAGTATGGCACCTTCCCTTGACTCTTCACTGCTAATTGCGGTGGAAGAAGAAGCAATTCCCATTGAAGTCCTTTTATTGTCATCTTTAGTATTTTGTGGCATTGTTATGGCTCTTTTTCCTTCCAGTTCCGATGAATCCACGTGAAGCCAGCTGTGATGACGGCGATTGCAAATTCGGCAGTTTTTTGTAGATGTGCAGCGGTTTTTGTGATGTCTTGTTGAAAAACAATTAGTGCAACCGCTCCAATTTCTTAAATAATTAATGCGCGCCTGTGCAGTTGCAACTTTGAATGTATTACAATGATATAATGAATGCGGCGATTTACAAACAGGACAAGCCTCCTTGCTTCCTGTAATTTCCCTATCAGGCCCCTTACTATATCTTGGTCGATCACTTGTTTCTTTGCCTCCTTCCGAAAATAGTAAACACCGTTTAGGCTCAGGAAAGGGATATTTTTTTACAATGTTGGTGCCCTTTTGATCGAAGTCTTCAAAAGTCATCTCCAAAGATCTAAGTTCCGATCTGATGAAATCCTTGAGATTTTCATAAGAGGGAAAGTCCAAATGGGAGTATTTGTTTTCAAAGTCTCTTCTTGTCTGGGGATCTAGGCAACGAAGCACCAAGAAAAAGAGAATAAAATTTTCGGGATCTTGAAGTTCTAGATTTTGAAAAGAGGCTATGCTTTCGATCACCGTTGTTTGAAAGTGTTTCAAACTGCTAGCTGTAGGTTTAGATCGGAAGGGTGTAAAATTAAGTACTGATTTTAAATAAGTACTAGCCAGGCGCCGCTTATCATTATATGTATCTGTCAGTAGCTTCCAAGCCTGGTCATAATTTCCTTCTAAAAACTGAATTCCCTTTATTAATGTGCGGGCTGGGCCTCTTAGGCATGAAATAAGAAAATGAAATTTTTCTATTTTTGAAAGAGAAATCTCATCATGGATAAGCGATTTATAGGTGTCATGAAATATAAGCCAATCAGATTGAGTTCCATCAAATAATGGTAAATTAATTTGCGGAAGACGCGCCCTAACAATGCGCGAATCATTTAGTGAAACAGAATTAGTATTGAGAGCAGCAGTGTTGGTGACGCTAGCCATATTTAAAGATGGCGGAGTTGGATTCATGTGCTCTTCATATATTGCACACGACTCATAATAATATTTTTCTGCAGCTTGTTGAAGTTTTTTATCGTTTTCAGATGGAAAATGCGCCCCTAACTCAGCTATAAAAAATAATTCCGATAATTTATCATAGGTTTCGTTAAATGTACAAAAATATGGCCTCAACTCCTTATACATGCCTTTGAATAAAAAGAGAGCTTCTGGTTTTGTAGCAATTTGTCGACCTTGTTCTGCAATATCTTTTATTTTATGTGCTAAGTTATTAAGTTTAGACCGTAAACTACTAATTTGGGCGGTTTCTTTAGCACTAAGTTTCTCCATATTGAATTAATATTAAAAGAAAATAATTAGCAAAAACGAAAAATTATTTAATAGATAAAAAGAAAGGCTTGCGGAATGTGCTTACAGACGGGCCACTGAAAAGACAACAATTTTTTTTTTTTTTCAAGTAATATAAAGTATTATACTGGAAAGAAAAAATTATAAATATCTGTTTATAGCGTTAGAATAATTATATATGGTGATATATTAATTATAGAATAATATAATGAATATAAAATGAGAATAAAAAATGAAAATATTAGTGATGAAAACTATAAAAATAATACACTGAAAAGAAAACACTGTAAATATGTGAACGTAACGATAGAACAATTATGTAATAGAGTAAAATGAAATAATAATAGAATAATAACTTAGCAATTTATGTTTATAGTTGTATAATAGATAATTCTGCAAAGCGGAGGACCTCACGAAATAGTATTAACATTAACTGTAATGTAAATATGCTAGTATATATCCGGCCCGGACGGGACCAAATGTTAAGGCAGCTTGGAAATTCTGAATTTAGAATTTCCTCAAACTAAACCTTATTTAAATATAAATCTCTGGTAATTGCAGAATTAAATATGATTTTAATTTTAAATACAATATCTTTATTGTGACACAACTATAAATGAATTAATATTTACATATAATTTTCTTTTTATCGAAAACAAAAAAATAAATAAGATCCTTGTCAAAATTTAATAAAAAAGAAAGAAAAATCCTGAATTAAACAAAAAAAAATAAAATAAATATATATGCCTCTGGTTACAATAAAAACAATTAAAAGAAAAAAAAAGAAAAAAAACTAAATTGATATCTTTTAGAACTTCCACTCGACATATATACAAAAAATGAATTTAATGTCCTCTACCGTCTTTGTGGAAACAACTTGTCTGTCTGGACCAACTTTCTGTGCTCCTGGAGCAGTTTTTTGAGCCTGGCTCGATCAATTTCCTTAGGTAGCTGCTACCTCACCTGTCTCTCTTACGGCACACGTAAGGCTACACTGGCCCGGCTTATGCTTGGTATTGGCTAATACCAAACGTAGCTACTGGGCCGCTATAAACAATTTGTTTATACTGGCTATAAACAATTAATTTTGTCTAACAATTATTTTTAGTTATTTAATAAAATTACCTGTGGCCGCAACAGCAATATTATAATATAATAATACAATGTGGGCTTAAATAATTTTATTGACAAGAAACGACCAATGCTTAAGTTAGTAACAACGTTACAAAAAGTAACTAACAGTGACAGAACAGTTACTCGAAAGTAACCTTATACTTCGATCTTCAAGGAAAGTCTATGACACTACTCGATCGCTTCCTATATTTAATCCGAAATGGGCCAACCCAAAAAAGTCTAGATCATTCTACAACATTTGGTCACGTGGGTAACAAATATCGCTGTTCTATTTCATACCATTATTGAAGTAATAATGGTAATGACACATACCAAATATCTTTAAAATTGTCACATCCCGAGGAATAAGAATAATCAAAAATATATTTTCGTTTATGTTTATTTCGAAATGTAAATCTTGCATTTAATTTACCATACTTTTAAAACATATTAATATACTACTTTTAAAACATATCAAGGGGATAACCATGATCCTATAACATCTGGAACATAAAAATTCACATCTGCTATTTTAGAAAGATCATTTTCTAATCATAAAAGTTGTTTAAATAAATTAAAACATTCAGTCACTGGCTTATTAATTTTCATATTATTTATTTTGTTAGTTTAGTTTTTAAAGTGTTTCTAGTTTTTTTTTTTTTTTTATCTATTAAAATAAATACTTTTTCTTATTTTAAGATATTTGTTTTAATTATTATTACATTCATTTCAATTCTTTTTATATATATAGTCAATTAGTTGGTGATCTGTTTTAAATATAATTACTTAATACAGATTGCCATTTCGAACTAACGATTCACCACATTAAAAAAAAATTTTTTTAGATTGAAGCTTAGATATGGGTGCCTTGAGTTTTGCAATATTCTGAGCCTTCAAAGTACCACTATTTGCACCCTAAATAATTAAAATAAATTATTATTATTATTACAAAGGTAATAATAATTTACTTATTTTTGAACGATCCTAGTTATTAGTTTTTTAAATTATTAACGTAATGAATTCATTAATACTTTTTTTATTTTATTTCTTTGTACGCCTACGAAATAGAGCGGAGAGAAGTGGGTCTTGTAACCGACTTAGGCGAGATACTAAGTAACACCTCGAAGATGGCCGAAAAATTGTTCATGTTTTTACGAAAAATTAATCTTTATGTCAAACTTTAATGTATTTTTTTTTTCTTTATTATCTTCCATTGTCCTTTTGTTTTTCACTATAATTCATCTATAATATTATCATTTATTCTCTTCCCAACTTATTCATCTATCATATTATCCTTTATTCTCTTCCCAAACAACACCTAAATTCTTATAGCGATACTACCTACTTTATTGTTTTCATTCCTTATTGTCACCCATAATTTTTTTTGTTACTATTGTATTTATAATAGTACTTCTCTTTTCTTTTGCAAATGTTGTATGGGGGCTAAAATGACCCAAGTGGTTGAAAAGCCCATTTTGTTATAAATAAATAAATAAATTTCTTTGTATATTTCATTATTTTTAAAGTAAGGTTACATTCGCTATACCAATATGGACTATTCAATTTGACTAATTTTTTTCAAGCGGAAAATGCTACTTAATTAAAATTTCTACGTGAAGCTTAGCTGTATCCATACAATTATTTTTATTTCTCTTGACCTATTACCACCATTTTGGTTTTTATTTTTTCATTATAAAGCAAACCCATTCTTTGCAAGCATCTGTGCGTTTTTACAGTCATGTGTCCCAAACATTTTTTATTTCTACCTGCGGTAGCTAAGAAATTGAAGAATTGTAAGATTTTGAAAAACTCAATCAAAATTTTAATATATAAAAACACATACACACACTCCATTACAAGGGAATTGTTACGTTTCGTGACTCACAGTTGAGTCATCATCCCTTGCCCCTTTGGCGAGGGTGCGACCCCAAAAATCCATATCTACACCCCTAGGCTACCCACCCCTCCTTTGCTTTGAAATACAATTCCACGATAACCTAAGTCTTTCTTCCTTTTTGTTCTTATAAGTACTTTAAAGGTATCAGTGATTTATAAAGAGATTATATACCTTGTATTTATATTTTATATATATATATATATATATATATATATATATTTTATATATATATTATATAATATACCTATTTGCAGCTTTTCTTTCTTTTTTTTTTTTACTTAAAGATCTCGCTGTAGTTTTTTCTCATGTTAATCGATAATATATTTATGAGAAATTTGTTTTGATCCTGAACTATAATAAAAAGAGCTCTTCATTTTCTAACTATTTATTTATATACTTTTATTATCACTCGCATATGACTACTTCGACATTGACTATGCAATCGACTTCATCTGGTGTTACATGTTTTGAAACCATCC
This sequence comes from Aelia acuminata, assembly GCA_911387785.2. Lineage (NCBI taxonomy): Eukaryota > Metazoa > Arthropoda > Insecta > Hemiptera > Pentatomidae > Aelia > Aelia acuminata. Next base: position 130,084,698 of record OU426980.1, on the reverse strand, counting down.
TGGCTGTTACTTTACGATATTCTAGCTTATGACTGTATTATTGACTTTTTTAATGACACGTTGCAGGATTGGATTTAATGTTGGAATAACGCTATTTGGGGCTTCTTCACAAGCCTTGGTCATGTTGATTTCCCGGCTTATATTAAGATGAAAAAAAATTGATAAAGCCTTGGAACATATTGAGTATTTCAATGAAGCATTAAAAAAAAAATAAAGATTCTAATGAGTTTCATCACAGCCTCTAAAGTAAATTCAAACTCCAAATGACTCTGCAACTTGCAAATTTGAAATCCTTATACTTGGAACCAAAATATCGACGTGGCTAAATTTATGTTGTTTATTTATTATGCTTTAAAAATGATATTTTAAATATTAATGATCTTAAAAAAAAAAAAAAAATGTATAATAGTATCATTCATATCAATAAAATAAAACACTAATAATTTATTTAATACTATAAATGACAAGTGTTTAAAATTTCATGGAAATGGGTAAAAAATTAATATAACCCCCCCCCCCTCAATTAGCTATCCGTAATAATATGTTTGAAAAATTCATCATCTTATACTGCTATTCGACCTACGTACGACAAGTTTTTAGTTTTGTTTAATTAACGTTACTTTATGCCACTAAGGCTAATCTACGACGCTACGATGGGATATTTAAATATTTCCTATCAAGGTATAATTAGTATAGGGATCTTTAACGAGTACCTTTTTTTTTTTTTTTTTTTTTTTTGTACCCCTACCTGGCCATGTGTGGCATACGGGGGGTTACTCTACAGGTGTAACCAACCTATTCTAACCATGGTAGGAGGGTCGAGATTTATTCCGTGGGGCCTCCACGAAATAAAAGTCAACCCTCCCAGGGCGGAATCGAACCGCCGCCGTTCGGCTCGAGCGTGCAACAACGGGTCGCGCTCCTACACGCTCGGCTATCCCGGCCCCTTTAACGAGTACCTGACATCGTACAGGCTCGAGACCTCCATTTTACGTCTTATCGGAGGGACGGCATAGCTAAAGATTTTTTACTGCCTTTAAAATGAGGAATAAACCTTCTTATTCGTAATGAGGAATAAACCTTCTTATAAACATGTTTGCATTGTCCATGCGTCGGAAAGTTTGCGGATCGTAATAATAGTTTTGAGACAGTACTACAGAAAAGCTATGAAGGAGCGTGCGCACAAAAATAAGGAATGGGATGGGGGTAATACAATATTCTTGCAAGTACATCGCCAATGGAAGTTTCACTTAAAAAAATTATTTAAATACTTTTCTTTTTTTTTAGGACAAAGTTATCAATCAATAACTTATTAGAAACGAGTCTAAACCTCGAAGGTGATTTCATTCCTTTGTCGGTGAGACAGGTATTCTGACTTAGCTACCGGAGGGGATCGTATAAAGGGATCCTTGAACTGACAACTACGAGTATAAGCCCATTGTTCGGGCTGGCCAGCTGCTGTCTGCACCCTTACAAATGTAGACACGCGCCGTCTGGCCTAACCAATTCCTCTGGTCATGATATCACTTCCCTACAATTAATCATACCCTTTAACCTTTCTGATCCATCAACGAATGAACCTTAACCATTTGAACGAAAATTAATAGTGATAATTTTTATTTCCACTTACCGAATAAGAGTATCCATAGAAATACAATTTTGAGATACCAATAGTCCAAATAACTATATCGTGCATTGTTCAAATGTTGCAGAAAATGTCACTTGATATAACCTATTTGCCCAAAATCGAATCTAAGGATTTTGATTAAATTTCTCTGAATTTACCTTAAACAGAGGGTATAATAAAAATTTATTATTATTGTCGTACGTAGGTCGAATAGCAGAGTAGGATGAGAAATTCCTCAAAGATATTATTACGGATAGCTTATTGAGGGGGGTATATTAATTTTTTACCGGGTTATCCGATTTTAATGAAATTTTAAACACTTTTATAGTTTAAAAAAAGTTAAAAGAGGTGAATTGTACCCACATTAGGATATGTATTAGAAGGCTGTTAATTATTAATTTTCTATCTCTTTGTCAGTTATTTGAATAACTGGTTATCCATAGGGCTAATAGAAGTAAAAAGATGCTAATTCCTTATAAGGGCCTATACACACTATCGGTTTCGCTCCCGCTCCACTCTCGGTCCACTCTCCTAATGTCTTACCATATTCACATTATATAATTTTACACCGTTCACTTTTGAAAGGTTTAAGCTATTAAAGCCATTAATAATCGAAGTTGACTGTATTCGGATTTTAATTTATGATAAACTTTCAGTTATTAAAGTATTTGTTTATTCATCAATTTTACGGCCAAGAAAAGTTCAATTTTTCGTTTGTAGAAATAGCTGTCAAGTGTACTTTTCTTGATGAAGAAGATAATATTATCAAAACATATAATAAGAAGAATATATTGCAACACAATGATAATTATTAATAATGATTATAAATTAATTTAATTAATGGTGAAGAAATAATTTAAATTTTTTTCCGAATGTATTCGAATACCCTTGAAATCGGTAAATGCTGCAATTTACCGATTGTGTTCTCTTCTTTTCCTGATTCATATTTTAATTATTTTTTTCTTTAATATATTTTTTGTTAATGATCTGACATTTCTCATAATATACTGCATTTTTATTCGTTTCAAATTGAACGTTATTTTATAATAGCAATGAGTATGTAGTCAATAAATAAATCGGTGACCGTTTTTTACGAGTACATTAATTCATTTCAAAATATATCTCAAACATAACATGAATTTTTCTCGCGGAAAAACCGCGCGTATTGTTGGTGATTTTTTTTTTTAATCGTATCAAGCGTATTCGAATACATTCGGAAAAAAATTTAAATTAGTTCTTCACCATTAATTATATATATATATATATATATATATATATATATATATTTTAAAGTTGAACTTTTTTTGGCCGTAAAATTGATGAATAAATAAATACTTTAATAACTGAAAGTTAATTATTAATTAAAATCCAAATACAGGCGGCTTCGATTATTAATGGCTTCAATCGTGAACGGTGTAAAATTATATAATGCGAATATGATAAGACTTTAGGAGAGCGGACCGGGAGTGGAGCGAGAGTGGAGCGGGAGCGGAGCGAGGCCGGACCTGTACCAATATTCAGATTACCCTCTTTCTATTCCTCTTTAGAATATTTTGCCAGTGAGACCGGACCGGGAGCGGAGCGATAGTGTGAATGGGGTAGAGCGAGAGCGGACCGGGAGTGGAGCGAGACCGGAGCGGTACCGATAGTGGAATTCTCTGTCTATTTCTCTTTAGAATATTTTACCATACTGTGAGCGGACCGGGAGTGGAGCGGGAGCGGGAGCGGATGAGCGGAGTGGAGCGATAGTGTTAATCCGCCCTAAATGTTATGAAGGATGTGTAATGTAGAGCGCTTTAATGTAGGGAGGGTTAATTCGTCACTTTTTATTCTATTCCTACCATATTTGGAACACTCTTCGTCAGTGAGTTTGATTTTAATTATTATAATTAGAATATAATTTTTTTTTTATTAATGATTTCGATCTAGTTATAAATGGAAACAAGTTAAAAATTTATTTAAGCAAAAACAAATAGTTAAAGTAAGCTAACATTCATTGATTTAAGTAGGTGCTTGTGGCTGATATATACGTTTTTTAATGAAACTTAAAAAATAAAAAATAAAAAATAAAATAAAAAACATTAGCTATATTAACTAAATGATTTATCATGTAAGTAGTTGGCCCTTGCGAATATTCCTTAAATTATTAAGGTCACTATGATATTTTATTATTCAAATAAATAAATAAATAATGGTGAGAATACTAATATTTTTTCATAAAAAACGACTATTATTATAAATGATCATATACTTCTGTGGACCCAATCTGGGGTCCTCCAACCCTCCTCAGGCACACCCAGTCTCTATAAAGTAGGTAAATCTGAATAATCAAATAATTAATTACGAGGCCCTTAGGACCGGGCTATTGAGCTTGATTTCGGTCAAATCAACATCTGGACCAAGAAACGGTAATTCTTTACGAAATACAGAACCTAAGATCCCTCTACGGGTTGTAGTGATGAAGGTTAAAAAGCAGCCTAGCATATTTAATGTTAGTCGCCGGTAGATTTTGAGCGAGATACTCATCGAACTTTGTGTGTTACAAGGAAGGTTTTCCTATTGCTTTTTTACTTTCACTTACCTATATATGAAATATATAGTAAGGGGAAGTATTGCGATCGTGAAAAATTTCGACTCCCGATTTTCAACGGAATTACACGTTTTGGGGTCCCCTGAGTCGAAATAACCAAGTCCCGCGAAATGGTGTGTGTGTGTGTGTGTGAACAGACTAGTTTAAAAACTATAAACCGTGAGAACCTGAAATTGGGTATTTAGTGTATGTATATCCCCGCGATGTAACAACAAAATTTCATCAAAATTGGTCAAAGGGAGGGGGTACTTTATTTAAGAACGGTTTACGTTTTTTTTCGATTTTCTCAAAAACGGCTCTAACGATTTTGATTAAACTGAGTATTTGAGATATGACTGGAAAAATTTCATCAAAATTGATCAACCGGAAGGGGGACTTTACTTAATAAATTTTGTATCATTTTTACGTGTTTTTTTTTTATTTACTCAAAAACGGGTTTAAGGATTTTGATCAAACTGGTTATTTGATGTATGTATATGCCAAAGATGTGATAGCCAAAATTATCAAAATTGATCAAACGGAGGGGGCACTTTATTTCATAATTTTTTTCCAATGTTTACCTTTTTTCGATGATCTCAAAAAACGGCTTTAACGATTTTTATCAAATTCGTCATGTTTAATGAAAATTAGGTGTTCTTTAATATCAGGTAAGCTTTATCATTATTAAAATGTTCTGAGAGGGCTTAAATGGGGTAGGGGCATTTTTTGTTTGTTTATTTTTTTGTTTCCTATTCCTAAGTACCTTTTTTTTTTTTATATGGAGAAATTAACTGTCTCACGTTACGCCTAAAAATAAGGAATGGCTAAATATGAGATATGATAAAAATAAAGAAAACATATAGAGGAGAAAAAAATAAAAATATTCAGTCAGTCAACTCATAAAACTCGTTGAGCCCACGCATGCGGAGTACGCCTTTAATGACAGACCACTGTTCATAATTAAAGCCGTTCTGTTCATTTGAGAAGTGGAAATTAACAAAACGCATTAATTTCTAATTTAAGTAATTTGGTAAGTGAAAGTTGTGTGTTGCGAGCACGCACAAGATTTTTTTTTTGCAAACTTTTAACAACTCTCATAATCTGAAATTCTAGGAAATGATTAATAAGTTACGAGAAAATTATATTGAATGAAGGAATAAAAACACGATCTGGAAAATTCTTCTTTGTTTATATATTCTGAAATAAAATGAAAAATTATGCCCACTTTTAAAATCTCCGATGGCTTTGTTTTTTCTTCATTTTTTAAAAATAGATTTATTAAATACTGGTTATTATTGTGAATGAACAGATCCGTTGTTTTCATTAGGAAAATAGATTGTACATTTTATTTTAGTCGGGATTAAAATCTTGATTAGGATACATTTCAAGCATAATATTTGTAAGAATTTATGCTAATGTTATTCACCGCAGTTATATAACTATTTTTATTGTTATTGTCAATTTTTAAAACACCATCTAAAAAAAAAAAAAAATATTGTTCAATTGTTAGTTTCGTTATTAAAATTTACTATGTTTATTAATATTTAGCAATGTTTTTATATTTTACAATGTACATACTTTAAAATATTATTGTGTTTTGCTCGAATGTTTCATTAAATGGTTCATGATATTTTAAATAATAAAAAAAAAATTGTATACGCGGTACATAAGAAAAAAATAAAAGCCCATGTTATTAGTTCAGAGATATTTTTCTAAATAGATAACTACCTACATTAATATGATCGATAAAATGTTTTTATATATTCGGATTAAACTTTTTTTTTCAATGTTTTTATGTTTTGGGATTAAACTTTGCAAGAATAATTCGCTGAAAATAAAAGAATTATGTTACTGGTGGAAGGAATTACCCCAACGAGCTGGTCATTTGATCCTTTTGTCCCATCCTCATACCAACTAGAGTGTATGCGACAAGATTTCTCGAGGCCACCGATAAATAAAATATTAATTGACCCAGGAAGGAATCGAAACCACAACATTCTGAATAGGTTACTCTAGGACATAGGCCCGTACGTGCTCGCCAATCACACCCTCTACTTCAAGATATAATCTCTCGATCTAACATTTTAGATAGTTCTCCAATCGCTGTTGCAGGATGCTTATCCAACGCTTTTGAATGATTTAGACACCTCTGCAAAGTTAGTGAAAGGGATTTTAACTGCCACCTTGCACTTAAAAGCCGCACAAAACAAACAAAAAAACAATCATAACGCACAACAGTCATAAAGAATGTGTTTAAATATGCCCTATTATTGCACATGTGTTTATCACGCTTCTCAGCGCATTTACACATAAAGCAACTTTTGCTTACATTTTTAGGAGATATTTTGTGGGATTTTTGAGTTATATTAGTATATCTTACCTTAAGGGTGTTCTTAACGAGTCAACAGTACTGATTTCCATTCATAGCATCTAAAAACGAAAACTAAATAAAACAATATTACGAATAAAACGAAATTATGACATCAGCACATCCCTTAAATATCAACAATAATCACTTAATGACCAAAGAAGGTTGTCTGAGAAGGCCACACTGTTTAAATAATTCGCGGCTACTTTACCGTATTTACATATTTACCGCGTTCTATGAGGCATAACTTCATATATCTTAACTTCTTGCCAAGTGCCTTTAAGGATGGAGGCTCCTCCTGCCATTTGATCTTTGCTATACATTGATTGACTACACATTTAATCTTTTTTCGAAAGGATCGGTAGTTCTCATTTTTGATTCTATCTTTCATGGTTCTATCCAATACTCTTGGGTAAAAATTCATTTTAGTAGCAGCAATCACGCTTAGATGCCTCCCTTGGATTATCCGACATTCGCAGTCTTACAATAATTTAGGAACAAAGGGAACAAAACATAATTAGTTATTGACTTCAGTTATCATTATTGTCTGACGATTTCTTCACTCACGATACCGCTTATGAGACTGGTCAGATAAATGCATAATCAATAATCGAAAGGTCAAAATATGATCGGAAATCAAAAATATTCCTACATCGGAAGCATCTTCGTATAAATTTTTTAAATAAAACCATCGATATTAAAAAGGTAATAAATCAAGTGTTTTCTAATTAAATAATCGGGGAAATTACATTAAAATTCAGTCGACGGGAATTTATAGTCTCATTGTTTCGTCTTTGAATTTAATAGGGGGGGATTGATCAGAAATGTGGGGAGTCAGGTCCATAGAAAAATATACTGCATTTCAAGTCCAGTTTACCTTACGAAAACACTCTGACCACCATTCCGTTGATTTTTTAATTTTTATTAATATTTAGCGGACAAACCTGACATGATCGGATGGTGTGGTAGGAAAAGCGAAAGATTTCTGGGAATCAGGATCTGTAGTGCAGCTGCACAGAGCAGAAATGGCTGGAAGAAGCTGGTAGAGGGGGCTAGGACATACGTGTAAGTAAGGTCATTGTGGATGATTTTATTTGGGGAAAATTGGGCTTTTATATTGAGACAATTAAATGAGCATTAAGAATTTTTTTTTTAAGTTTTTGGAATGTAAGGAATGCTAGCGACAGCAATTTGATGGTATGGTAGAACCCTAAAAGTCGTTTCCCTAAGCCCAAAATCTGTCTTATTATTGCCATGTAAACGAACCTTTATAATACTTTGGGAGTTTTGAGCATATGTCCACTAGCACTAGTGCTGAATTTGCTGGAAGTCAGTAACGTCGAGTAGTTCTTTGTAAGGATTTCAAATGAGACGTTTATCTAGGTGGAGTCCCAAGTAGCGGATCTGTTCAACATGGATAAATGGAGTGCTATTAAAGGATGGTGTGGGACAGGAAGTTGTAAGTTTACGACGAAGAGATATGCTTATTTGATATTATTCGTTGGAGTTTAAGTCTCCAGTGTCGACACCATTGTTCAAGGTACGTGATGTAGGTTAGGACTATAATTAATGGGTTACACACATTAGCTGATAGCACATACGTGTCATCAGCGTACCGTCATGGAGAGACCTTGAGGAAGATCGGCTTGCTGAGAAAATCGGGATATGAATAACAATTACCATGATTTAGTTTGAATTGTTTACCTGAGAGGTAGAAGCAGATAATGAGGAAGTATGAAAATGTAGTTGTGATTCAAAAATAATAAAATGCCAAATGCGGAAAATGATCAACCCATCGCACTGGAAATCATAAATTAAAGTTGTACCAACGTTCCTGATCATAGGATGCTACAGACGAATTTGAAAATGTACAAGTTTATTGAAAATAACAATACCAAATCTATTCATCGAAATCAAGTACTACAATGTCATTTGTTAGGTCTATATTAAGATATCTCACAAAGTTTTTTCTATCAAGTCACTGATTTCAGAGCAGTATTCAAGCAATATTTTATACATTATTATAATCTAAAAATATATGATTATAGGTTTCAATAATCACTCTTAGAGGTACTGGACTGAAGTAGGATAAGTTTATTTTTAAAAAACAATGCGATACCTGTTAATAATCGTTTATGTGTGAATTAAAAAGAAATTACAAAACATAGTAAACTAACAAAGGATTCATATCCCTTGTAGTCAAATGATATTTTCCCAATCATGCTATTTGTTAATAAATTCGGATAAAGTTAAATAATCGAAAGTAAAGGATGATATCGACATTGCTAGCATCCTAAAAAACACTAACATTGTGGGAAGGGTGCACCGGTGTAGGAGCACGGCGCTAAACAACTACAACATATTTTTCTGATTAAATCTCTTCATCAATATCTCGACACTGTACAATATCGAGTCTTCATTTGTTTCCAATTACATATCATTTTTATATGTGGTACTGAAGAACGTATATAATAAAAAAATGTTAGAGTTTCTGGATACAATATCAGTTAAAGTAAGAAAATTCTTTAAGTCTAATAATTATTATTCCAGACATAAATATAAAAGGAAAATCGAGATAGTATTTAAAAAAATAAATTTATAATTTATTAAAAATTATACGTCAAATAAATAAGAATAATTTGTAATGTAATGGTGGAAACTACAGAAAGGAATTATTCTTTGATTCAATTAGCTACCAACAAATCTGCACCTTCAATGCACAAATGATATTTTTTTCTTAATTTTTTATCATTTAAACAATTGTTTTTTTTTTCATCTATAGGATAGGGTTTATTTAAGAATCGATTTAAGAAAGTTTATTATTACCGTATAATTAATGACGTTATTTTGAACTAAAAACAAAATAATAATACAAAACTGGATAGATGAAGTCATTTATGGATGGTCTCTCAATACTATGAAATTATGTTACACCCGGGTTCATCCATATCTTTGTCTGGCATAGGTGCTTTCTGCGTCATCTTTAGACAATGGACAAAAAGGCTTCAAGAGGTTGCTGTCATGCACAACCGAAACAAACCAGATATATTGAGAATAATCTATCAAGCGAGAATAAAAGCAAATCCAGCCTAGCACCGGCGAATATCTTGAACGCCACTTACAATAAGAATAAGGTAAGACTCAATGTTCCAACGGTTGATCAAATTTCCTGCCGCCCCTTGATAAAAAATCAGTAATAGGTGTAAATAAGTAGAATTTGTAGAAGATGTTGCTCCTGCACTGGATTATAAAAATTTATAGTTTTAAATTTTTAAAACATTAAGGTTGATAATCGTAAATTTCCTCAATTCCCAATGTATGAGATTGGAAGGAAAGTTACAATTATTTCTAATGGTGTCAGTATATTGAAACGTTTTGATCATACGTTATAAATACTATATGTATTATTTTAATTTCCTAGGACAAATTACCATTCAAATTTATGTTTAAAATCTAACTTATTTTTATCTAATCCTTGTTTTATCTATGCTAACCAGAGAAACTATAAGTATAACAGAAAGAGAACTTTTGAACCAAATTGGGTGCTTTGAAAGTTCACACCAACACAGTCGTCGGTGTAGACAATAGCGTAGCTGAAAAGTCCAATTCATGTTGGTGTTCGCACCTGGTATCAAAGAACCCCGAGCGAAATTTGGAGAATTTAGGACAAACGGTAGGGATTTTTATAAAGAACAAACAGAATTTCATATTTATTTCCCGGTTTCACTATGGGAATATCATTTTTCTAATGAAACGGTCGATTTCGTAAAAAACCATTGTAAAGCGAGATCATTACGATTTTTATAACAATAAAGAATATCAGCTGAAGATCGGCAGAAACAGAATTTCTTCATTATTTATATAGATTTGTTTCAGAGTTCTGAGACACTTTTAAATGCTTTGCCCAACTATTATGTCATCAAAATTTTAGATCAAAGTATTTTGGAATGGCCTATTCTTTCCCTATCAGCTCTTAAAATATAATAATAAGCAACAATTTAATTTGCAAGCCCTGGTCTTGGCCAAAGTTTAGATATTAAAAGTTGTTGTTTCAATTATATATTATATTTATATTAAAAGTAATAGCTCGCTTGATTTTATTTGTGCTGATTGATTCATTTTTTAATTTTCCTTAAATATACTTAAAGCGCTGGCGTGTGTGTTTTGTTTTTCAATGGTTCTTTGACGGTTTATTTGTCTGTTCATATTTGAGGGACTTAATATTTGATTTTGGAATCGTCTGCTTTAATCCTAGCAATACCGTTTTGCCTGTATTTTGAGCTCTATGAATAGGTAAACAAGCTGGATATCAAATTTACACCTTATCATCTCACTAGTTTTATGCCTCATTTTAATATAAAATACAAGCTATAAACTTAAAATACTAGTAAAATAGTTTTGCTTTTTTCCTTTTCCGATTTTAAATCTATAAGAATACATTTAAAGCGAAAATGTCGTTGTTTGTTAACTGAGAATGGGGATAAACTTAAAGGGATATATAGTGGATGATTTTAGGAAGTGCGGTCTAAAATCAAACAGATCTATAACAAAATATGATATAATTCTAAATCTATAAAAAATCTAATTATAAGTTTAATAAAACAGTTTTAATAACTTTAACATTTTAACAACATAACATAAGGTTATGAAGTTTACAAAAGACTATCTAAGGTGGTTTTGCCTGTAATCGGGAAATGTTGATTTAATGACTGGAAATGATAAACTGACCGCAGTGATATTGAGGAAGAGAATAGGGAGTTTCAAAAGAAGAAGTACTTGTTTGTTTGACTTAGAGCCTTAAGGTAGAAGACAAAAGTAGTCCAAGAGAAAATATTAGCAAAATATTGAAATTAGTGTAGCGTTTTTTTCTTTTTTTGATCGTTAAATGCTTTTTAATCATTATTCCATTAGAGATATGCTTCTGCTATGCTACTTTTGACAGGGTATGTGACCATATTATAAACGAACTCCCATCGCGTCCTGTTCCCAAGATCCCAGCATTCGACTCCCGCTCGCTACGATAGCTCTTCAGGAATAAACCCCCAAATGGGTCCTTTTCAATAGAGATCAGGCCCACCTTAAAACGATGCCATATTGGCCACGCCCAGAAGTAACATAGCCGAAATATTACTTCCAAATTCATTTTTTTTTTTTTTTTTACTCTTCATCTGATGTACTGATTGTTACCATTTCCATACCTGAACTTTAAACTAATTAGATGTCCGATTATTTTCAATGGTGACTGGTTAGTCAATGGTTAAATTAAAAATTTCCCACAAGTTTTAAACAGGCAGTTTGTCCGAAAAATCCATATAGCATTTGAATTGGGTTACTACGATTACGGATACGGGTTAGGAAACGTCGATTACGTTTAATCAGGTATTGGAATATTGCACACTTCTCGTAATTAATTAATCCATTTAGCACAATACACTTAACTTCATACGGCTGGGTATAGCATTGAGAGTATCCTTAACACATGGTTGATCCTTAACGGCTGGTCCGAGAAAATTAATCTGCCATAGCCGGAATAGAGACAGAAGAAATAGCTTTGAGCTACGTTGTTACTTTCAGTCAATGCTTGAAACCCTTATTAAACTATTATTCAGGAGAAAAGGGTTCAGTTCAGGAGGGAAGGTTACAGGTATTAGTACATCTGTGTCTTTTGTGGTTTAGGTACGCCAGTTACTTCTACTTATTGATCAGTGAATGGTTTTTAATCATTTAATTAAATTACCAACAACATTTTCAATCACTATATAGCGATAGTGATCTTCTTCTTCTTCATTGGCTCTACAACATAGGCGCGCGAGGGATCAAGGCCGCTTGACTAAGGTCCGCCACTCATTCCGGTTTTGTGCAGCCGATCTCCTCCAGCTCCGGATCCCCAGAAGGCTGGGTACATCCTTAGTCACCCCGTCCTCTCAGCGAAGCCTGGGTCGCCCACGTCTTCTGGTTGAGTGAATTTCATCTTCTAAGAGCCTCCTTGGTATTCAGCCAGCACTCATTCTAGCTAGCCCACCTGAGCCGACCAACCCTAATAAATCGCATCACATCGCAGTCACTATACATTACTGATATCTCGGCATTTGTCCTGATCCGCCAGGCTTGATCGTTGGCATCGAAAATCGCTCCGAAAATTCTTAGGCTTTGGAAAGAGTTCAACTTTCTGATCCAAATTCCAATACTCTATTGGCCTGATCAAAGTTTTTTACAGGCGCAATTTGGTTGTGCGAGATAATAAACAGTTTTTCATTTGCCGCACTAGCCCAAAATAACATTTGTTGGCTGAACAAATCCGTCTTTGAATTTTCGCTCCGATTTCGTTATCTTGAATTATTAAGGAACCCAGATAGATCAATTCCTTGGCCCTCTCAAATGTACACCCATCCACTTGTACATGGGAAGGAAGCATTCCTTGTGGGTTCATAACCATGTATTTAGTTTTTGAATGGTTGACTTGAAGCCACATTTTCGTAGCTTCTGCTCGTAGGTTTTTGAAGGCCTCTGCCATGGCATTAAAATTTTTACCAATGATATCAATATCATCGGCGTACGCCAGTATTTGGGCTGAGCAGTTGAATATTGTTTTTCCCACCTGGATCCCTGACTTTCTTATATAGAGACAGTGACCACTAACGAATATTATATCACTCGTTTTGAAGAAGTACTTCAATACAAAAAAGTGTATGTGGGAGCATTCACTACTACAATGCTCCTTTTCCGTCATTTTCTTCGTTTTGAATTAAGGAATATAGTTATAACAAATTCATTTGGTTTTTTAAGTAATTAAAAATGTTACTTTTCAACCAGGTAAAGTAATTAGCGTAGTGCCGGACATCTTATTCAGGAAATAAAATTACTATCTATAAATGTGTCGACTCCCAGCCATAGAAGGTACAATAAATAATGAGCAATCTAGACATAAAATACAGTCTTGGGCCTCCTGAACCACATTCCTCCACTCTTTCCTATCCGCTGTCTTACGCTTCCACGTTTCCACACCCATTTTTTCAGCCGTGGTTCTCCTTTCGATCTTGTACATTTTGGGATTCTCTTTTCTTATATTCGCTCCATATATCTGATCATTCCCAGACTTCTTTTCTTAATGAATTTTACACAATCAGGTACTAATTAGGGCAAATTACATAATGTTGATGGAATAATGACATCTGATAGTTACATAGATATATGGTTATATCGAAAATTTGGGCTAAGGTTTGAGCACAGGTTCTAAGGTATCGCACAATTCTTGAAGTGATGTGTCACTTTCCTCGTTGAGTTAATATTCGAGGCCTTTATTTGATAAACATATTGTTAACTTAGAAGTGCTCAGATATTTTTTAAGTTACTTCTAACGGTAGAAAGACTTAAAGTTAATTGAGCCCTAATAGGTTTTTAAGTTTATTCCGAATTTCGTAGGAAAATTATTTTTTCCATTTCACAAATGAGTGTTCTTTTAAATTCGGGGTCATTTTTGAAATACCACACTGGAGCACTCAAGTGCATCAGAAGACAATGGAATTTTTAAAAAAATGCTTTAGACTTACCACTTATGTTCTTTATAATGATGAATGGATTGCGATAACTTCATGGTTACACATTTTTACTATAGTTTAACTTTAGTTGAAACTAAATGATGTATCATTTGCTGTGTGCCCAGTTTCCTTTCAAAGACTCTGAATAACATTCTAAATAAATTTGCTAGAAATTTACAGAAAAATTTAAAATGCCTTTACTCTTTTTGTTTTTTGTTGTGATCAATATATATACACATGTATAAGATGGTTAGGGAAAGAATGTATATAATGTAGCTTGAAAGGATTGCTCAAGATTGCTCGTGTACCTCGATACTTGCATAGTCGAACGGTTTGAACTAGAAGAGGCAGACGAGGAGTGACATAGATGGCTGGACGACGTGTAGAACGACATACGGCAGCTTGGGGTGAGGTGATGGAGGACACTCGCTGAAGTGAACATAGCGCCAATGAATAAATTTAAACAAAATGTTTATATCTTTTGAAGCATACTTATCAATCGTTTTTGATAAAGTTTTTTATTGAATGACCCAGAATGCTGATTTATCATTCCCTATTGCTGTAACAACCCAGAGGTATTATCATGCTAAACCCTTTACGCTTAAAGCTTTTTTCACTAATGCCTCAAAAAACCGCTAATCGCGAATGTTTCTTCTGACTTGAACATGCGTTTTAAAAAGGTAAATGATTCCATAAAGCTAACTCAAGTCATAAGGAATTGAACGATTAGTCAATGTAAAAATTGGCATTAATCTTAGGAACCAAAACATGGGAGTTGGAATTAAAGATTATGTACATACAGAAGGAATTTTGTAACGACCTAGTTAATCTGGATCATTTAAGAAAGGATATATTGCTAATCTCGATATTCATTGTTTTAAAAAGATTAATTAATATATGTCACCTGGCCGAACCATTCTATGAGTGGCCCTGCCAACGACCTTAAGTCTCTCTATATGAAACGATGCAAAAAAGTAAATTCTGTTCTTCTGTTAGTAGAGGGGGGGGGCATAGCTTCAAATCCTCTCCCCTGTATTTTTTTTTTCCTCAATATCCTCAATGATGTTGGGCGATTAGCATCGCGTAGTGAGCTAATGAAGTGAAGAAACTCTAGGTCATCGATAGCATGGAGGTCTCTCTAAAATAATACCTATCACCAATTGTTGAAATCTTGGTATCAAAGACAACTTTGGCTTTTCATTAGGCGAACGATTTGAAAATACGAGGTGGGAAAACAAAGTCTCAGAAACTGAACTTGAGATGTTTGCCATTTAGCAACTATGGACCAATTTGAAAAACAAACAGTTTATGAAGGCTTAGAAGTTGAATGAAAAAAACAGTTTATGGAGGCTTAGAAGTTCATAACCATTATTTGGGGAAAACTGGAGTCTTACCCCGTTTCTACGAATAAAATGATGGCGGGAGTATCCATCCCCCCAAAACCAATGGCGCACGCCCCCAAGAAATTGTTTAGCTAAAGAAAAGGTGCTTGTTAAAGTAGAATTATATACTTAATTTTTAGTTCTATAACAATTATTCTTGCTATGATTTGCTCCATATTTTCTCTTGTTACATGGTTTGAACTTTTCCCTCAAACTAAAACTCCTACCAAAATATACCCCCCTTAAAAATTCATAACCATGCGAAAATGCGCCCCCCTCAAAATTATGATGGCGCATCTTGCGCCATGCATCCATCTTCAAGGAACTCCTAGTTGAGGGAATTGGTGCCTAAGGCTATAAATTAATAAAATTTTAATTCCTCCTTTTTTTTCTTTTTTTTTTAAATATTTTTGATGAATGTTCCATTAATTTTTTCCCATCTTTAAAATTTAATTTGTATCTTGAATAATGTAGCTGTCACTCTAATAATTTGATTATTTATCTGTTTCCATTTTTATGGAAATCCTAATATATCCATTCTGCTTATAATTGAGAGTTTTTCTATACCCTTAAACCCTACATTTTAGCTCATGTGTACGTCGAAAAGATAATCTCTCAAACAAACATGAACAAAACGAATAGGGCATAGTGTAATTTGTACACAGTATATTGTAGTTCTGCGAGCAAACGTGGTTCACGTTAAAATTGTTGTAGTTCTCGTTTTATAATATACTTGTACTTATCTCTAGACCCATAACGCATCGTTATTATTGATAAGTATAATTTCTTATAAATAAAATCAATACAATACAAAAAGGTCAAGTCTTTATTTTCCAAACTAACTTCAAATAAATGCTACAGTAGCACCAACACGAAACATGGTGGCAACTGGAGCTGCCATGCTATAGTAACTTCTACAAATAGTTACTGACCAGGGGCATCCGTAGGATTTCTTCTAGGGGAGCAGGCTGGTATAATTTTCGTCTTGGGAGAGGGAGAGGCAGGTAAAATTCTTATGACTGGGGGAGGGAATATGTATGGTTTTGTTTTCTGGAAAGATAATTTAATTCATTCTTATGACGGTGATTTTAACCAACTGACATTAAGTAATAAACCAATTTATGTATATATATATATATATATATATATATATATATATATATATATCTCGGTAGGTTATGTATATGACCGTAACATAAGCGAACTCCCATCGCATCATATTAGTTAAAAAGGGGGTTGATCTTCTTTGTTAGAGCTTTAGTTTCTCGCTCGCTGTGCTCGCTCTTTAGATATATAAAATAAATAAAAAAACACAAACGTATCCTTTTTAGCTGAGATCGGGGCCACGTTAATTGGCTACAACAAGTAATATAGCGATACTATTTATAGAGCTTTTGTTTTATCTATTTTTCTTTTTTTTTTATCGATACCCTGACTATCTTCTCTTTGATTAAGGTATGGCGCTTCAACCTAAATATAAAGTATTTCCACTAAAATTTGAGCGCACTGGTAATTGAAATCTCTGGTATTTTTTTAAAAATGCTTAAAATCAAAAAATGCTTGATGTATTTAACAACTTCAATCCCTTCAATGGTTGTTAGATTCTGTTGGATATTAAATATGTTAAGATTAACCATATTTTTATGTATTTTCCGGTGCATAGTTGGTAAATGGTGCTTTCATCATATTTATTTATCTTTTCATATATAACTCATTACTTGTTTTCATTGACCAGCAAAAACCAAGAGATTAAGCCAAAGTTCATACCAAGTCATTAAACATTTTTTATCGAGCTTTTGATCTTTTCTTTTAAGTGTAGATATATGCCATTGTGCACCGGTTCCTTTTGTGCAAGTAAGTGTTTGTTAAATAGGTTTTTGAAAGTAATTCAAAATCTAACAGGTGTAGATCAGAAGACTTCAGTTCTCACCAGGACCGCGATCTATCGATCTCGTGATTTTCGATAGATATTAGTAAACCTTCAGTAGGTTTCAATGTGTACTACAAGTATTATTAGTTCTAAATATCAACTTTCCATTTTCAAATATGATAGTCTTGTTGTAAATTATGTTATTTAGCATAGCTGTAAATATATTTTATAGCAGAATTCTTTAATTCTCTCTCTCTCTCTCTCTCTCTGTTATGTCAA
Organism: Aelia acuminata; assembly: GCA_911387785.2. Classification (NCBI taxonomy): domain Eukaryota; kingdom Metazoa; phylum Arthropoda; class Insecta; order Hemiptera; family Pentatomidae; genus Aelia; species Aelia acuminata. The sequence goes on along the minus strand of OU426980.1, from coordinate 130,067,065 downwards.
GGTACAAAACTGTCTCTCTCTGAAAAAAAAACATTTTTACTTTCATGACATGTCAGTTTGAAGTAACCTTAAGCTATGATTTAAGTAATGAAATATATTATTGATGACATAATTCATTTAACGCTAGGTTTTATCTTATATTTTATTTTGTGAAATCTTATTGGTATATTTTTGTTTCAGTCTCATCAAAGAATGATGAATGGTATGGACACTCTTCCCCAACAAAATGGTTCTATTCACACAAATTCCACCTCATCCTCAAGTAACTCCCACAATTCATCTTCACAAGGTGGCACGAACCAAGAAGAAAGCAAAACTAATTTGATTGTTAACTATCTTCCACAAACAATGACCCAAGAAGAGATTAGATCACTCTTCTCCTCGATTGGGGATGTTGAAAGTTGTAAATTGATTAGAGATAAAGTAACAGGTAAGATTTATTTTTATATAATAATCATTCTGTCATAGTTTAAAACTCGTGAGAAATATGTATAATTTGTCTATAATAAAATTATCTTTCAATTCTTCATTAGGGCTTGATGTATTTTTAAGTAGTGTTACTTATTTGTTACCTTTATGGCATGGTTCCATTTATTATTTTATAGATTTCACAAAAATGAAAGTAGTTAACTTAAAATTTCTGACATAAAATTTTTCTGCATCATGTTCAGAATACCTCACTATGAGTCTATGAGTTTGTTTAATACTTTTCAAGGAGCAGATTTCAAATGTAGCAATTTAATAAAACAATAATAACATTCATTATTACGATTGTTAAATTGTGATTAACAATGCTACACCTATGAACTTGTATTTGGCCGGGTTACTCCTCTGTGCTCTTCTACTTCTGAATCGTGTATACTTTTCTTTGATAATGTATACCATCATATTGGTAAGATCAACATTAAAAGATTTATAGAGCCAGAAGAGTTAGTGACCCAAAATTTAGACGGATAGATTCAGTCTCAACTGTTTCGAGAACTCTACAGGCACCTGTAATTAGAAGATGGCAGTGAATAGTGAAAGGTGGTGGTCCTTTTCATTCATATTGACCCCTAAAAGGGGTCCATCTCATTGCAGATGGATTCCTTTTGATGATGGTGGGAAATATTTTACCTTGAAGTAAAGTAGTTGGGATGGAGTCATAAAGAATAACACCAATATGTGTGTTGCATTACATACATAATTGTTTCTGACATTTTGACCTTAATTTTATTTCTCCATCAGCACTGATGCATTTACCAGATTCGGGACGAAAGGTCTTTGTAAAGGTTGTTAAATTTATTAATCAGGCGATGTTCATGTAGTTTGCTTTTTAAAATTGTGGATGTGCATAATATGAGGTTCCTATTGCCTACTCCAATTACATTTTGTAGTTGAATAGAATGTTGATGAATCTTTTGATTGATGATTTTTTTTTATTTATGAAAGACTTTTTAAAGATGAAAGATAATGAAGTTAATTTAGAGTTAATAGTGGAAAGTGTGGTGATATGGTTTAGGGAATTTGACTAGATTTAAAAAAAAAATAGAATATGAGTGGCATTTAAGAAGGAAGATATGTTGTTATGAACAATGAGCCAAGTGTTTGTGAATGTTACCGAAGTTATCGAAATGAGATTTTTGACTAAGATAAACAGTTTTAAAGAAAAAAATTTAATTGAGTGGAAGCAGATATAACAGAAGATGATGCGAGAGACTGATTTTTGTGTAAAAAACGGAGAAGACAAGACAGAGGGAGGGAGAGAGATATCAGATGGGTCTTGAGATGTGGAAACTGGACATTAAACGGTTGTACGGATGTTTTAAAACCTGGATCTCTGATGCCTAGGTTTATGGTCTTTATCAATTTGTATGCACTATGTTTGTGAATTCAAAATAATGGATAATAGTTTGTAGGTTGTAGTGAAGTGGAAATGGTTGGGGGTTGTGATAATAAAATATGACACAAGTATATGTGAAAAAACATTAATAATTTCATCTGACATTTCGACGTCTTTGGTCTGCATGGAGGCTAATATGTTTCCCTTATTCAAAATGAATGTCAGAACAGCAGACATCTTGAAATTTTTAATTCTTCTGTTCTTGAACAGCACCTTCTAAAGTTTCGATGCGGTTTTGGTTTCGGCTAAAAATCAACTGAAACTTGCATTCGTGTCTGATCTTGTTTGAGGAGAAGATAGCGGGACTATACAATGTCTTCCGGTTATCAGTTTAACCCATGTTGTTCATCGTCCTTAGCTCCCTTAAAACTCAGTAGTATGTAGTGTATTGTTAATTTAATCAACTAAATTTTATTTTATGCTTAAACAAATAGGTGTATTGCTGACTTCTATTCCTATTGGAACTTGACACCATATCCTTTCTCATAAAACAGCAGTGTTGAAATACCTTTCAGCCCTATTGACTAGTGTTCCCAGCAAGAATATGTTCAATGCTGCCGGAAAAATGTTTGCAGACATTTTAGCGAAGTATAGGGGGGCTGGAAAAGTTATTGAGATTCGAGAATCTAATTTAATAACAGTCAATGTTTGATTATAATTGATGAAAGTTGATCGTTTAATTAATATTATACATGTTTGAAATGAATTAAACTATTAACTTTCATCAGTCATAATCAAATATTGACTAATCAATTAGATCCTACCATCTGAGCAATATGCCCAGCTCCCGTAGACTTCCCTGAAATATAGGGAGATAGGTGGTTAAAAAGGATCATTTAAGAGAATAGATTGACATGGCTGGAACCATGGCCAGCTTAGCACAGGTGGTTCCCGACAGAAATTGGGATGAGCTGAGATTTTAGTCCTGGCGATGGCCAATCTTTTCTCTTCAAATAAAAATTTTTAAAATTAATCAAACGTTCAACTTTCATCTATTATAATTTATGGTTACATATCGTGTAACAGGAACAATCTGTTCCATGGTAACTCATGGAAATGGTCATAAGACTAAATCAAAACTTTGAATATTACCAAAAAAAATTTAATAGAGGGGGAGTTGCTCCCCCCGCTATTTTATAGTCCTTTTGTGAAAGAACAGGGAAAGAATGGTTGATCTTCAAAATGTTTCAAGCTTTATACTTATAAAATGCATAGGAATCTGTTACAATTAGTGAATATACTTTTATTTAATAACTCTTGTCCCAAATATATATATACAGTTAGCAAAAAAAGTCTATGTACACCATGCCTAAAATCAAATTTTAGCCTAGGAAAAAAACTGACTATTATTTTAATTTTTTCTTTATAAATTAACTCTTAATACTTGATCATTTTTAAACATTTCCTATTTCATAAACAATGTTTTAGGACATTTATAAAAATTATTTAACTAAAATAAAAAAGTCTGTGTACACTAATTATTCCAAAAATAATATTATTTTTTTGTTAGTAAACACATTGTTATTTTGGTGTTATTATTAGCTGGTAATCTTATTGCAGCACAGTGGTGCAGTCATTGTAGAATTATGATTCACAGATCAAAAAATTGCACGCCTGTGATTTCGCAAAATTTATTTGGGCTTCCCAGATCTAGCTTTACTTTGATGATAACTGGTTTCTTGCTAATGCTTGATTATTCTTTGAACTGTAGAGTGACATTTCTTAATTACTTTTGCGATTTCTCTCAAAGATCTTCCCTCATTTCTTAAATTAATAATTAATTGTCTAATTTCTACACAAATTTTCATTTTTATTAAAGTAACGGGAAAAATCGCAAATCACGGCCACGATAAAGACTTAACTGGCTAAAATAAAGCTTTTTGTTTATATTGAAAACGTTTGTTTATTATTGTACAGTATTTGAAGGAATTTATAATAAATGTGCACAGACTTATTTTGCAATGGTTCAGGAGTTCTATTAGCAATTATCTTTACCTTAAATTTAATGTAATATTTATTTTTCTTTTGATAGTGAATTTTAATTCTTTCAAAGTTACCGTTTAAAGGTAAATAATATAAAAAATGTTTTCTTCATTTCCTTTGATGTCCTGGGTAAACTTAGAAATTTTAATGTGGTGTGCACAGACTTTTTTTACTAACTGTATATGGTTAAATAATGAAATATCTTCTGTCCCCACTTGAGCAGACTTTAACATTGCCTTCGTTTTCTGAAAAATGCCTAAAATTCAAAAAATAAGTTCCAATTTATTTTCGGCTGTAAAACCACTTCTACTAATTACCATGACCAATATATTTTTTAAAAAAAGTCTAAAACTATACTACGCTCTGGCATACCTAGGTCATTCGATCACTATAGGCTAGTGAAGAATGATCTCTAGTGAAGAGGAAGACTAATAAGATATATTTCTAAGTACACCACAATCAGAATGAGATGAGTTCCACCTGTTAATTAAATATTTTTGTTTTATTATTTTACTGTTATTCCTAAGCTCCTATATGGATGTAAAACGTGGCCGCTTACAATGAGGGATGAGCAACAATTAAAGGCTTTTGTAAATTAAGTACTACTTAGAAGATTTTGACCAAAGTGAGACAAATCAACCCGATAATTTAGACATTTGCACTACACTGTAGTTGTACTATATTACATTTGCACGTGCTAGACTGTACCCGGTATATGTAATAGAGGTAATAGCTGTGCCAAAATAAAAAGGGTGTGTTAAATTACAAAACTTAATCTTGAACAAATCACTGAAAGATTAATAAGCGCGATGCGGATTGGGAAAACATCTGGGGGGGTAGGCCGAGGTGTAATTGTTTCATTGCGTTAAGGCAGACTGTCGAAGTTGGATTTGTACGATGCCAGTGGAAGTAGGTATGTAGGTAGAGAATATTGGTGTTATCATCGAACCTTCAGGTTATTAAGCCTTTATTATTTTTTATATTACTACTATACTCTTAGGGGGGCTGGAATGGCCAAGTGGACAAAGGAGCGTGGTCAGTACTTGGATGAGTGACTGCTCGCCAATGAAAACCGTCCAAGCCTTCCTCCACCCCTGGGTATGTGAGACTCGTCAGCCTACTGGAGGCAACTCACACTGATCAGGCGTAGGAGTAATAAACCCTTACTGTGTATCTTATCGAGAATCTTGGTGTGGTTTTCCAGGATGACAGTAACTGCCCGAAGGTTTGGTATAAGTATGGTGTGCTTCAGGGAAAGAATGTAGGTCCTCGGGGCCTGCTGACTCTGAGCTGCCATAATCCTTGGACCTAGACCAGTTTGTCACTGTCCTTGAACCCTAGAGAGCTGATGCCATAGGTGGGAAGGGCAGAATACACCCCAATCGAATTGGTTATGGAGCCACAGGCACCATGGTGACTATTACTTGCAAAATGTCTGTAAGATGACTCCTCGCGGTCAAAGGTCCGCCCCTTTTAAGGTTTTAGGTCTACAGTGCCAACAGGACAAAAAACAAAAAAAAACTATACTCTCAGCAAATAACTATTCCTTTTTTTTAAGTAAAAGCTTTACTTTTTAGAAGTATTATTATAAAAACAAATAATTTTAAAAATGTTAAAATGGTGAAACTTTTTATAAATTATAATTTTAGAGGTGAGTAATAGTCAACTACAAATTAATGAGGGAATGACCAAGATCATGGTTTTGGGAAATCAAGTTCAGATGGAGAAGCAGTTAAGAAGTAGGAGTCTACAAGTTTGAAGTGGTCAGAGGCTTTACATATCCCGGCTCTAGTATGAACAACAAACTAGAAGAGGAATAAGAGGTTAGAAAGAGAATAACAGCAAGAAATAAAGCGTATTTTGCCATCTCAAAGCTAATAAAAAGCCAGCTTGTTAGCTGAACCACCAAGTTCATATTATACAAGACACTTATAAGACCAGTCACTTATGGTGCTGAAACCTGAACCTTAACAAAAAGAGCGGAAACCTGCTAGATGGGTCTGAGAGAGGAATTCTGAGGAGAGTTCTAGGTGCAGTGCGCGAGAATGGTAAGTGGCGACGAAGGAAAAACTGCTAACTGTTCCAGCTGTATAACAACCTAAATATCTCATCATTATTAAGATACAAAGGCTTAAATGGCTTTAAGGTTGAGTGATGAGCGTGTGGTCAGCAGGCTGTACAGAAATATACCGAATGGTTTGCACCGATGAGGAAGATGAGGGGAGAGGGCAGGGGATTAATTCCGAGTATTATTAAATATCCCATGGCTCCTGGTTTTGAACTGGCTATCTTCGGGATGGCACACTTGGCCATCCCGCCACCATATATCTCAGCAAGTCAGTTGCGTTTTCGTTTTAATGTCACACGTTCACTAAAATTATAATGGCCTCAGGTAACATAAGGAACATGTTCCCATTAATCAATTTTAAAAAGAAAATTGCACATTATAAGATGCTCCTATGAGTTGGAGAACTAATATTTATATTGATATTCATATTTCAAAAAGGTTTATTAGAATAAATCAATAGATCAATTAGAATAATATCACTGAGGTAGTATAAATATTTCAAGCCTGATATTTTTATGCTATCAATATTATAGACCGATACTACAGCCCTTTTCTGCGGGGCGGGGATGGCCGAGTGGATAAAGGCACTTGCAATTGGAAATCAATGTTAAGGAATGTTGAGCATAGTTATTTATTACTTAGATGGGTGACCGCCCGTCAATAAAAACCACACTTTCCAAGCCTTACCCCCTGCCCAGGTATGTGAGGCCCATTAGCCTACTATAGGTAGGTAGTCGACAAGCGTAGAAGTGAACCCTGCCCGTGTATCCTATCGAGAATCACGGTGTGGTTTTCCAGGATTCAGTAGCCGCCCACATGTTTGGTCCATGGACAGTCTGCTTAGGGCCTGCTGACTCTGAGCAGCCAAAATCCATGGACTTAAAGCAGTTTGTCACTGTCATTGAACCCTAGATAGCTGATGTCATCGGTGGAAAGGGCATTGCCAAATTGGCTCCAAGGGGTTTTGTTATGGAGCTATGGGCAGTGTGCTGCAGCACCATGGAGACCATTTGATGAGATTTGGGCTACCTCCTCATGGTTGTATGACCTCCCCAAGCAAAATAAATGTCTGTAAGAAGGCCACACGATGCGGTCTTCATTACCTTCTGTGCCAAAAAGAAAAAAAAAATCCTAGGCTTCAGCTCCTTCATTCCATTATATTCCTATGAAATCATGTTAAGACATTCTTAGAACTTGAGACATATATCAGGGGCCTCATTAACTACAGTTCCTAGTACGTTAGTTCTCTAAGACCACCAACTTGACCAACCTTATTTATATCATTTGTTTAAAAAATGTGAAGTTTACTATTTAAGTAATAAATAGTTTAATCAATTTAAATAAATAGTAATAATCAGATGCCTTTATCACCAAATGAAGAACAAAGTGACTAAAATTCATTAGACAACTGAATATTTGAAACCCCAGGCATTAAATATATTTTTTATTTGAATTTTGAAAGGAATATAATCCAGTTAATATTGGAATCAAATTTTCGAGAACTATAATTACAATTTAATTAATGCTATATTTTTTTACTTTCATACTTATCGCCAATTTAACAGTGTCTTATTTCAACATTTTGTATCTTTCTATTTAGTGCTTTACTTATGTTTGATTAGTTTTTATATTTTCTTCAATAAATTCTAGGTCAGAGTTTGGGGTATGGATTTGTTAACTATCATAGACCAGAGGACGCTGAAAAAGCCATAAATACATTGAATGGTCTTCGCTTGCAGAATAAAACAATTAAGGTATAGTTCTACTATTCATTTATTCAAAATATTTGTAGAAATCAACGTCTTATTTAAATTTTTTTTAAGGTTTCATTTGCTCGTCCTAGTAGTGAAGCTATAAAAGGCGCAAATTTGTATGTTAGTGGTCTACCTAAAAATATGGCACAGCAAGATCTAGAAAACCTTTTTAGTCCATTTGGTAGAATTATTACATCAAGAATCCTTTGTGACAATATTACAGGTGATTTTTTTTTTTTTTTTTTTACTTTCACTTACCTATTTAATTTTATGATTGTTCCATTTTTATTTATTTATTTATTTAGTTTTTTAGAAAGTTCATCTTAAAGGTATAGAAGAGGTGTGCGAATATTTGAACCAATGGTTTTATCTATGTCTTAGTAAAATTAAGATACAAATAAATAGCTATTGCCTAAATTAATTTTTTTACATGTAAACAATCCTACTTTGAAATTGAGTGTATTGTTTATAATGGTGTACTGAAATCTTAATATGTTTGAAAATTGTTTTTTCTGATATCCCATTGTATATTCTTTGTTCTATGAAATGATTTTAACTGAAAGCTTTAATTTATCAATATCATAAACTTAACTATGAATGAATACTATGAATTGTTAAATAGAGTAAACAGCAGTTAGTAATATAACAGATTTTTTTTTTAAAGATTGTAGGTCTGAAATAGGCACTAATTGTATAACATGTTAGTTCGCCTATATTTATTTTTTTTTTCAATAACACATTTTTGCATGTAAATTGGTTTTATAAAATCAACATATACATCAGCATGGAATATATACAGATCTACTGAACTCGCACTTTAAAAGAAATTTTTATTTATGAAATGAAGCATGAAATAAAGCATAAAGCATTTTATTCTGTAGCATGGATTTTTATCAATATTGAAGTTATCGCTTTACTATCACTAAGAAATTTCAAATTTATATTAGTATTGCTCAATGGTTTCTATAAGCATTGGAACTAATATCAAACATCCTGCATTTTTTTTTTTTTAATTTCATTAACTGAAATAAAAATTGAAGTTATTAGTCATGACTATTTTATAAACGTGATTTTTTTTTTTGTTTTGTTTTGTAATGCCTTAATTAAAATATAAAATACTAGTCATAACATTTATTGTTAATGTAAGTTACTGATTCTTCAATCCCCTATTCTTACAAAAATAAGAACACTTTGGCAATGAATAATCGTTAATCCAGTTCTTGTTTTGTTGTTTTATGCTGTTATTTCCTTTAAACAATCTTAGATTTGATGTGTTACACTTCTGATCTTCCATTCATATTTTTCCACTCTCATATATTCATTTTGTGATATGTGAACATGGTTTACCAATTTTTTTCCTTGAGAAATCTGGTTAACCTATTGGTGCCTCAATGCTGTTACAACTTCTATTAAATTTAATTTGCAATAGCTTGTTAACTTTTTAAGTTAAAACAGAAATATCTATATCATGGTTTGTAGAAGGTCTAATTTTGGTAAGATTTGTTTTTTATAATTTCTTTTTCTTGTTCTGTAATTTTTTTAATGATTAAAGTCTATTCATCATGAACTTATGCTGTTAATTTTAAATTCTAATTGATAAATATCTTCCAACCAAATTTAGAAGAAAATAACAATATTAAATTCTAATGTGTCATGAACTTTAAATAACGCCGTGGATTTTAACATTTCAATTTCTCAGTTAAATGAGTGTTGCAAAGTTTTAGTTAGTGTCCCTACAGCCTGCATAGACTTTTTTTATGCCTTTATTGTTGAGCTAATAATGAACGGTCAGTTCTTTCAAATATTTCCATGTGTTTTTTATTTGTGATAGTTGATACACGTTTACTCTTTTGTACATAGGCTTGGTGATGTGAACAGGTTTTAATTTTAATTTAATTAATTGGGATTCAAATTATTCCAGGGAAAATGTGCAAGAAAAAGGGGGTTACCTTGAAAAAGTTGGGGTAAAAGATTTTTTTTCTTCACTTATATATAACCTGGCAGCATAGAAAGAATAAGTTTTCTAACAAATTTCCTTCAGAAGAAGTTTATGTGGTCTAAAAACCATGAATCTTTTTCTCTTTTTAAAGCTTTTTCTAATATCTTGAAAACAAAATATAGCACAGAAAATTGTATTCTCTATATTATAAACTAACATCAAATTGAGTTTTGAATGTCCTATCGAACTTTAAATATGCTTAGTTATTTGGCCAGAATCGGTCATCAAAGATCTACAATTTTTACCACTTTGCCATGAAAATGAATTGCATTCATGTAGAGCACCAAATTTTAGAACCTTAATTTTAAACTTAGCTCAGTCTTGTGTTGATATACAAATAAAAATGTGAAAATAATTATATTGCTTGCTTCCAGCTAAGAGCTTTATTTGTAAAATTAAATTACTTTTTAACAATAATCTACCTTTTTCCATTTGTTTATTGTTAACATCAATATGGCTAAGTATCTACTTTACAAAGTTGAAGGCATGGGGGAATTATGAAAAGATAATGGAAGATAATTTCGTAGTAAGCTAAGAAATTTTCTATAGGATCCTCAGAAACATGTGCAGCAAAAAAGAGCCGGTATTATAGCACATTAAGGACGAAAACAGCATTCGATAATATTTTCATCAATCCTAGTCAAATAATTGAACAATGGGCTCAATGCTTCAAGGTACTTCTTAAAACAAAAAATTGTGATGGAAATTTCTAGCAGAACATAAGTGGTTTTAATGTCTAAACAATTTTGCAGACTTTAGGATTATTCAAGGGGGAATAGAAGTCAAAAATTGTTTTGTATGCGAGAGCTAACTAGCTCGGAAAGAGTCGGGCACAGTGCTTGAAAAGACACCTACTTAATAAAGATATTTTAAAAATTTAGGTTTGCGAGAGCTTACTAGCTCTCGGGGTTTGCCCTCGGAAAGAGTCGGGGCAGTGCTAGTCAGGGGGAGCTTGGAAATATTTCTCTTCCAATCATGACATACTTAATAGGGTTTTGGGTCCTAACAAACAAACATTAAAGCCAATTCAAAGAAATGTAAATGTGCTACCTCTGCAAAGGTGAAGGTAGACAATTAGAGAAAAAGTGAGGTGCATCAGCTTTGGTGGTTTGGGGATATCTCTAATGCCCGAAGACAGACTGACTAGAATCTTCTATGAGACGCAATTAGGAGGTAGAAGACCTGGAGAGCAATCTAGAGAGATTGTGAAAGAGGAATAATGGAATCCTTTGACCAGAGAGGACTGAATCAGATGAAAAGAAAACAATTGGCTCAGAATAGAGAATTCTGGATCAGAATCAATAGATGAAAGACTCACACTGATAAAGTGGTAGAAGAGGGAGGAATAAAAAAGAAGGAAAGTTAGGAACATAATTATTGTGTAAATTCTAACGATTAAGTCTCTGGATATAAGACACAACCGAAGTCATATGTAACTAAAAAATAATTAGCATTTTTCACCTTCAATCTTGCCTCAATTTCTTCTTTAATTTCGATTTTTCTATTTAATTATAAAATCTACTTAACCCTCTAAAACAGGGGTATGGTCAGTGGCAGCTCTTCCCTGCTAGTTCTGGGGCTTGCTGACCAATGAATACTAGCACAGAAGTGCGGTATTTCAGTGTTGAAATCCTTATTCAGGAAGTTTTAGTTCACATCATATCTCTAAATGTCCTTAGTATCAAATCTTAATCTATGCCTCTGTAATCACTGCACTCACACATAAAGCCCTTTTTCAGGATTTCACAGATTAGGCCCTTGTACCAAGGTATCCTTTCCTCTTCCTGTATTTTCTGAATTAGATGTCACAGATTGTCTCTTAATTTTTGTCTTCATTTTTGAACAGCTCTGAGGGTAGTTTGTCCATTCCTGGAGCCTTTCGATAGCTATTCCTACACCCAGTTTGTCTTATTTTTCAACATCTTGTGAATCAAGGTCCTTCAGTGTGGTCCATTTCTTTTCTTTTGGTGGATTCTCCTTGATTGAGAAGTTGCTAGAAATCTTATTTCTTGAACCCCTTTTTTATTCTAATAGAGCATCCTAGTATATACTTGAATCTCCTTGGAATTCCATCATTCCAAATTAAGTCATACCCTGTCGTTGGCATATGGCATAAAACGACCATCAGATGAATATTTTTTAATAAATACTACTGGGAATGGTTGATCTATAATCTCTCTTGGAGTTCAGTTAGCATATCTTACTTATTAGTCCATATTCCATGTTTTCATTTTATATGACAAAAAATGTTGAATAACTTAGATAATTTAGATGTTGAGAAATCAGTTAAATTAACACGTTAGGTGTGGTGGCTTATTTTAGGGGTATCCTCTTCAGTTCAGGTATCGTACCGATGCCACACCTAACGTTTTAAATTAATAATAGCAGGAAAGATGATATGGATGTTCATATTAAGGTACAATATTAATTAGTATTTATTCTACATATATGTTATACATATATGAGGGGTTTACATTTATTTACACACTTTTACAATTAGCTTTACTTTTCATGTGATTTAAAAATGATTTTATTTTACATATTTGGAGGATATCGATACATCATTGTCCATATTTAGTGAACTAAGAAATTCAGATTTCTTACCCGACAGTGATAACACTATTAGCATGGGCTAATATAATTATATATATATATATATATATATATATATATATATATATATATACACATATACATACATACATAGAATTTAGAACATTATAGAGCATTAGTAGTTCAGGCTGTTACAGTTTTGGAGCTCAATGATTTGAAGCATTCAAATACTCTTTCTGTTGCAGTACCTTGCCTCACTGGTGTTCTTTGTACATCAACCTCTAAGTTTTTATTACTTTATAGTTATTAATTAAAATTCATTCTTAGTTCAGCAGCTTCATGTAGCTTAGAATTTTTTTTTTTTTTTGCTCTTAAGAACTGCTTAAATAACTAAAAATAAAAACAATCAGCATGGCAGTATGTCTTTTAAACAATTCATTTTCCCACTTTGGACCCCAGCTATCATTTCCCTTTAAATTTCAGCATGTATATAAAGTTTTTTATAGAGATTCGTAAAAAACTTTTTATAGAATTATTGGGTTTTGACCCTGTAATTAATTCCTTTTTTTCACTATATATTAATTTTATTATTAAAAATGTCACATTTTGAACTTTGCGGTGCCATAACTCCAGTATTAGCCTACATTTTCTCTTTTCATTATATTTTTGCTTATCAATATGACACTTCATTTATCATCTGTTGCTCCATAAATTTTAATTTTTTTTTTTTTTTTTTTTTTTTTTTTTTATGCAGGAGTAAATACTATCTAGCGTATGGGCCTTGTTTTCTTTGTCACAGCTTATCTTATTTATATTAAAGTTGTATTTGCTTGTTCGGGCTTTTAGCCGTAAAGGCCAGACGTCATCATTGCCTTGATTTAGAAGTGTTTAAATCTTAAAAAAAGAAAAAGTTATATCCTTGCATATATCTAAGCTTGTTATGTCTTGATTAATTTATATTTTTATAAGTAATGTCTTATCTTTCAAATTATTCGCACATCAGTATATGTATTATTACCTTTCTTATTTCTTGTTTTTATATGTTATATATTTATAATTTCTTTGAAGTATTTTGTGTACTAATATTTTCTGACATCCAGAATTTTAAAATTTCATTCTTATGTTTACATGACTATTAAGGATCTTATTTGTTTAAATGACCTTTTACCTTGTGTTAGAGTTTTACTTTCAGCTCTAAATATATTTTTTTTTTTATTCCTGATATCCACCTGTAAATCAATACTTTTTTTTTATTTATTTATTTAACTAAATTTGTTGCATGGCTAAAAATTTAGTTTTTGAGTTTTTACAATGCTATTATCATTTAGGAACCTCATCAGCATCATCATCGTATATAACTTTTAAATATTTGTTATTAGTTTTTAAATGTAGAAAAATTTACAAAATTTACCTATTTTCATGCAATAACGCTATTGATTTTAACGATATTATAAGTTTCACATGCATTTGTTTATTATTTTTGTAAACTATTGGTTACTAACAAGTTTAGTAATTCGTGGACATCTAATTAGTTACTTAATTGTATAAACAGCTCCCAACCTTGCCCAAACAGACTTAGCTGATTTTTATTTTTTTTTTCAGTGCGGCAATTCGTTGGTGGTGCTGGTGATAATGTTCCTTGTAAGTACACAAAAATATATTTATTTTTTTTAACACACCAAAATCAGACTAACATTATGACATACATAGGACAGCATCTTTTTATTTAACAACCAATTTTATTAATACAATTTTTTCAACTTATTTTTGTGTGTTTTAATTATAGAATTTCATTAACTTTGGGGGTTAATATTATTTATAATAGGCTCCACTTTAAATTTAGATATGACAACAATTAATATATAATCATTTTATGAATATATTAATAAACCAAGCTCTTAAAATTGAAACTAGTTATCACAGTGTATAGTATGTGAATTTTTTATATAAATGATTGTTTTTATTTATTCTATCTTTCTGATCTGATTTGAATCTGGTTCTATTTTTACAGTTATTTGCACTTTTTAATATTATTCACCATAGTTGTAGTTGGATGTATTTAATGCCCATATTATTCTAAATTTTAAAATGCATTTTATTGGTAATATTGCTTTTAGTTATATTTTTTTAATACTTAAATTGTATGTTTCACTATGTGAGGAAATAGTGTTGACATAACTTTATATATTAATGGCATGGTATATGTTTTAAGTTAATTTCTTTTCTTAGTCCAGTTTCATAGTATCATCTTCATTGATACTACTGCAATGCACTTCAAGTTATTTATGAAATTTTGTTTTTATTTTTATGTTATTAAATATTATATTTAATTTTTAAAGAAGAGTTTAATTTTAAAAATTTAAAAGAGTGGTGTTGAGGAAGTGCTTTTGTGGGGGTCTCAAAACTTTGTACCCAATAGTTTCGAAATGGCGATCGAAAAACCTTAATTTTTGTCAGTTTCTATAGATTGCAGTGCACAAATGGCCATTATGATATCAATGAAAAGTCGCTGTTTCCCCCTCAAATCCCTTTGAATTTTGTATATGTCATGAATCCCAGAAAAAATTGCTCGAAAAAGAATTATGATGAATATAAAACTTTATTCTTGAATAACTCAAATAAGATAAAAATTTGCTTGGTTTGTGTGTTAGTTTTTTAAAAGTGTACTAAATTTCCAGAGAACAAAAAAAAAAATATCATCGAAATCAAGGGATTCATTAAAGAGATATAGCATTTTAAAGATTGGAAAATTTTTCATGTACCTGTAAATTTTTCTTTGGCAGTAAGAGTACCTCATGGTACCATCTGTGTTTAGAAAGGGTTAAAACTAAGCCTGAAATAGGTAAAAAATAAAATAATAATAATTCAAAAAAAAGTGGGAGAGTTACCCAAATCTAAAATGAACCGCATCTGCCCTTGAAAAGCCCAAAGAATCTTATCCAGAAAGGGTGGTCAACAGAAAATTTTATATTTTTTCTCTTTTAATTTTGGCAGGATTTGAAAGGTATTGAAGGCTTTGGAATTTTTAAGTTTTATCAATGTTTAAATGAGGTATAAACCATTGAATATTGATAGATTTGGGTTTAGGGTGGCCAGAAACTTAATGTGGGAAATTGTATATCCATGATTTCTTACTTCCAAGGAGACAATTTTATTTTAGTTTTCCTCTCTTCAATCTCATTTTTTAACTGTTATCCTTCACATCAGTTTTGTAGAAATAGGCTTCAAAGTATTAGTCAAACTTTTATTTATATAGCCTTCTAAGTCATATGACAGGATTTTAAACTTCATTCTCAGAAATACTCTCAATTCCAAATTAAAAAAAAATAAAAAAGCACTCCTTGATTTTCCCCAATATCTTTACTTTAAAGCAAATTAAACTACCCAATTTTGTTTTCTTAGCAAAGAAGATTCTATATGCTTCTTTAAGACACAAGATAAATATATATATATATATATATATATATATATATATATATATATATATATATATATAAACATCAACAAAAATAAAATTTTACTTCTTCAAATTTTTCCAACTTGAATTAAAAAAAAAAAAGCTCCCTCATAACTGGATATTCTCTCCTCTGGCTCTGATGACTGCTTCAATCCACAATGAGGATAGCGACCAATTCTTAGGGTGCACTCAGACAGCTCCTGAATTAGGGATGGCCTTGGATAATATCTAACTATCGATATTTTTCTTCTGATATTTTCACTTTTTTTGACCATCTGATTTGTTATTATAAATTATCGATGTCCTACAATATTTTTTTTTTGTTATTTTAAATCTTTTTCTCACCTGTTATTAATATTTTCATTTTGAAATAAAAATTAAAACTAGGTTTTTCAGAAAGTTTGAGGCAAATAATATAATGCTCAGCAGAAAGCTAAAGCATATAAATATGAGCATTAGAAAAAGAAAATCGTACTCATCTTGCCTGTTTTCTTGTAGAGTGTAGTGCATAGTAATGTTGTATAGAGTTTGCTGGTATTTTATTTGTAATTTAGAGTAATTTATCTGCCAGTATTAGAGTAAGTGTAATATAATATCTTAACAATAATAGAAATCTATTCTATATACATCGTTACAATTTTATATACTGTGCCTTATAAATTTCTTTTCCTATATCTTAATTTAATTTAAAACTAACAAATTAAATAAAATAATTTTCCTGAAGGCAAATAAGTAGAAAAAAAATGCTATGAGGATGATTATGTTTTGTTGTTAGGATATAGATTTCAAATATAAGTTATCTGCTCATTTGTCAGGTTGACCTAAGGACTGCAACTGTTAGGCCATTTACTAACCAGTAAATAAAATAATTAATCAACCATAATTTGAAAATAAAAGTTAAGAATATTTTAAAAATAAGAGACGCTTGAACTCTGATTTATAAATATTTAATTAAGCATCTGTAGTTCTTTAAATAAACTTAACAGTAACATTTAAGTCAAATATAAATGCATAAATTAAAATAAAAACAGTTAATGTAAATTTATTGTTTTATTAATGTTAAACATTTGTATTTGAAGAGAAAAGATTAACTGGGGGGGGGGGGGGGAGGCATCTCCAATACAAAGGATCAGTGAAGAGAATAGATTTATATGGCTGGGACAACGGCCAGGGTAGCGTAGTTAAATTGATATAGCTGGGACAATGGCCAAGGTAGCGTAGTTGGTTTGCACACCCAAACTGACCCCAACTTCAGTGAATTCAGTGACTCTACAAGGATTGAGCATAGTAACACATTTGTTCCTATGATTGGTTTATAGAAGGAATAAACTGCGTAAAAACATTGTTTATGTTAAACACAGATTTGTGGCACAACCTCCCTTCCCAGGTCATCATTTTACATGTTTAATTGTTTAGAAGGCTAGAAAATTATTTTTTGGCTCTCTATATAAACATATCTGGTCAGTTAATTTCAATTATATTTTTAAGAAGAGATTAATACATTTTTATTGAGAAAATAAGCATTTTTATTAGAAAAAATAATTACTCTGTAATACATTTGTTTATTGTTTATTTAAATAAATTACATGGCTAATGGATGCTGAAAGTCTAAGTTTATTAATTCTCCACATTAAAAGCAAATTCTGAGGTTTTTTCTAGTACTATCAATGGTTTGAAAATTATTGATGTCTCGATAGTTTTGAGCTATTGATAATATCGATAGTAATATGGATAGTTTTACATCACTACTATTTGGTTCAGTTCTGGGCTTCGAGCTGGCCACAGATGAGTAAGAATGGTGACTTCATCCAGGTACTCTTTCATGACATCTGCTGTGTTTGGCCTCAACAGAAACTTAACATTAAAACAACTTTAAATCACTTATCTTTCGGGTATTCACTTATTCATCATTACTATTTCTAAGATCAAATTCTTTTTATTTGATCAGTTTTATGCCTCATAATATATTTTTTAGGCGAAATCTCTATTGGTTTTTATGTACTGGTTTTTGTATATTGCTAAGACCAAGTATTTTAGTTTTTGAACACAACTGGAACTAGTTTGCTAAGAGGGTGTCCTTGCATCTTAAGTACCCTATCTAAGTTACTCTCTTCACTTAAAGTAACTTGTTTAAAATAATGATAGTCATTTAATTTTTATAAAGTTTTTTTCTGTATTTGAACTTGGTATCACTCTTTGAGATAGTTTAAATATGTATTCCAACTTTTAATTTAGGAAGAAAAGACAAAAAAAATGCTCAAAATTTTTTTTTTTAATTGACATTTTTACTTCTTCTTCTTCTTTCGCTTATCCCCTTCGTGCCTTTCAGCGTTGGGGAGTGCATAGCCAGGAATTCCACTCCTCTCTGTTCCTTGCCAGACTGATGACATTTTTACAAAAAATAGAATAAGTATTTGTTAACAGGCAAGTGTAATTGCATGAATAGACCTTTAGAGTACTTGTTGATTGGCAGCATTCTGCCTGGGATCGCAGGGTTGGACAAGATGAATTTGATGGTTTAGTGGACTCCCAAATCCAAATAAATATGTCTTTTGTAATCCATTGGAAGCTTGTAGTGGTTATAGATGGAACCTTATAGCTTATAGCAGTTGTAGATGGAAGCTTATAGCGGTTGTAGATGGAAACCTCGAGCAGTTTTTTGCTGTGGTCAGTCTCGTATGAAGATTACTACTAACCACCTTATGACAGCCTGAAGATTAAGAGTGCAAGTTCTGGAATCAGAGCATTTAATAATACCCATTAATTAATCCCACTCCAACTAATCTAGTAAAAAACCTGTATAGCCAAAATGCAAGTCCAGGGAGGAAAAAAGAAAAATAATTTATGTAGAGATTATGAATGGACAGATTTTGTGAAGCTGCCCCAGGTGTCGGGCTCTGTCAGAAGTCAGTTTTATGTCTAGTGCAGTACATTCCATGCTCCAATGCCGAAAAAACCTGTCCACCACATTATTGGATAGACTTCGATGTTTTAAATACAAAGAGGTGTTCTGGGATTTAGTGATTTGATAATAGGATAGGTGCAGATTAGGGATGGGGAGTGACTGGTGTCACTGTGACTTACCGGTCACCATTAGTCACTGTGACTGAAATTTACAAGTCACAGGTCCTTCGGTCACTGGAAGATTTGTCACTCCAAGAATTCACAGGGACTCAACTCGTCGGTGGCCTGGGTCTCTCTTGACTTCACTGTGACAGGCGCCGTTAATCTCCCACCACAGCTCCCCTCCCACTACTGTTCTCAGTCGGGGAACTTCCCGGTCACATAAAAAACAAACCCTCTTTAATAAAAAAAAAAACTGTAGTCTTTCCTATCTAAATTCACAACTTACTTTTACCTTAGCATAATCAACTCTCTTATCGTCAATTTAAACAAACCAAATTATCATTTTATTACTAAATTTATAAATTGATTGTTTACTTTTTAGTCAATTATAACTGAATCATTTTTTATTTTTGTTTTTACCACCAAATGTGTAAAATATTTTTTAAGGACAAAGATTATTAAAAAATATATAATTAAGAAATATAAATTTACATTTAAAAAATATACATTTTCTTATTTACAACTATCATACACAAAATAAAATTGTGCCTTTTTCAATATAAAATAAAAAAAATATTCGATATAAAGTAAAAACTTGTAATATTTTTATATTAATCTAACCTTAATTTGTGGGTGACCACCATTTCTAAATTATTTTTAAATAATTTATTTTTTGAAGAGAAAAGATTTGGCTCCGCCGGGAGTCGAACCCGGGTCTCCCGCGTGACATGCGCGGATGCTAAACACTGCACCACAGAGCTCAGCCACAGGCAGAGCCAATCCTTCCTCTTCACTGATACTATCAAAAGATTTGCGAGATAGGGGGAGTAGGTATATAGGGGATTATACCTAGGAGGAATAGGGAGGTAGATGGAAAGGATGGAAAGTCGAGATCATAACTGACATTATTCAAGATAATGATTCTCGAGAAAATAAAAACACTCACACATTTTTTTTTTTTTTCACTATGTATCTACCAATCATGATAAAGTTGGGAAAAAGGTAGGAATTCTTCTCTTAAATGGTCAGGTCTGAGATTGAAGCTGTAAACTTGACGGTCTTCCTGCGATTTGCCAGGTCACCATAGAGGCTGCAAAGTCAGCAGGGTTTAGCCAGATTCACTTCTAATGTCCTCCGAAGGATATTCTCTGTGATTTGTTCCTCTGTTCTGCATTCACATACGGAGCTTTTTCTAATATTGATTTTTTAATGAAGATGTGTCTTCATCCAGTTATGTTCCGTTCTAAGCCTAAAGAGGTTGAACTTGTTCCTTTCTGCTTATTTATATTAGGCATCTTCCTGGTCAAGATCTGCGTGGGTATCATTTCATTTTTCTTGTATAACTGCTTTGTTTTTTGAGATCATTTACTGGTTTTGAGTAGAAGTTACTTGGAAGGATGCTACTCCTACCTTTGCGAGTCGGTCAGCTGCATTGTTTCCATACAGTCTGCAATATCCCACTATCCATTGCAGTACTACTTTGCTGTACTGTAGTTTAAGATTTTCAAAGTCTCCTGCAAGAAGTCCAGATTTCCAATTTGTTTGGAGAGCTTGCAGTGCCAATTACGCGTTCAACAAAAAGTCTGTTTTGGAGTCTGGGCTTCTCTGCAGTCGTCTTAATATTCTAATACCATTCCAAGATTGCGTAGTCTTATGTATGTTGATTTTCATGGCCTGATTCTCCATCCATCGATGTATAGAGTTAAGTGCATTGCATTATATTTTGCTACCAGCATAGATTTAGCATGATTTCAGATGGCTTAGATCTGTGTATAATGAGGCTTTGACATTCATTGGAAATGTTTTGATAATGGCAATGGTAAATATGAGATATAAGGTTGGTGATTCTTAGATTTATAAAAGAATTGATTCCAAACTTTAACCAGGATTTATTTTTTTCAGCATAACATTTAACAACAATAATTGATGATACTTCAATACATGTGGCAGCACAAATGATATTTTATAATATGTAAATTATATATTACTACACTTCCCAAACAAATAAAAGTTATTTTTGAGATGTAGTCCAACGTTCGCTCAGCTCTTCTCTTCCATATCAACTGCGTCTATCTTGCCAACCTTCCAGGATGACTCCTTCCATGTTAGCTAACCTTTAACACGTTTGGTGCGGCGGCGTATTTTAGGGGTATCCTGAATTGGACGGTATCGGTCCCGGGGGTCCGACTGCTGGGATGAGCCACAGACGATATCGTGCGTCGGGGTCTGGTGGGAATGTTCTGACGAAAGTGTTAATTTTTTTACTGAAAAGTGAATTAAATGAGCTCCCCAAGGGCATTATCTCTTTGTAACGATTAGACCTAGAAATAACAGGCGCAGGACATGCCCCCGGGGTCCGATACAGGATTTACTTTATCGAAAATAGCATTAAACTGATGAAATTTTGAATTACCACCCATATTGATAATTTTTGCTATGTTAAAACAATTTTTAGGAGTCTTTTACTGCTTTATAACCACTTACTCGATGATAAAAAAAAAAATTATTGTTAAAGAAATGAATTTATATAATATAAATAAAGCAAATATCAGCAAGTTTTATTTATAATTCAGACTTAGTAAGAAGTATTAAAAAAAAAAATACTGTTTTCTTTCTCATATTTATGCAATAATTAATGAATGTCAAAGAAATTAAATATAACTACATTGTATAAAATCAAACACATAAAATTAAAGATAACCATAAAGCTAGTCGTTGCAATAATATCAGACGCGGAAGGGTGATGCCGTCCAGTAGTCATGTTTTATTACTCAGGTCCTTATCGGACCCCGGGGTCCGATTCTGAAAAACATCAGAATTTCATCTCTTAGCAACTTTTTCTGCACTAAAATGCAATAATCTCATTAAAAAATCGACTAAATTGAGTCTTTGAGGTGTTCGGCCTTTTGGACATTTTCATGTGATAATCGGCTGTTAAGATGGGAATGTAAGACATCGGACCCCGGGGACCGATGCCGCACCTAACCTGTTAAGGTTAGTCTTTTCTGTGACACAATTCTTTGCAACCTAAACTAACTGACTGTCATCGTAACTCCTCCATCGAATCCCGAAGCACCTCTACTTTCCTGATTACCATGAGCCACTTCCATGTCTAGTGGTAGATGTGGGTTCATCAATCTAAATCAGTCCGTTGATGGCATCCAATCAGAATTTCCGCAGGTTTTCTGTTTTGATGTGTTAAATTCGGATAAAAAAAATCAACAAACTTTAATTTCTTACCATCAATTGCAGGTTTTAGATGACAAATACGTGCTCCTGCAGGTAGTGGTAATGTAAATTTTATCACCCCATTCATACCAAAAAATGGAGTGTCCTATTCAATTATGAAAGTTAAATCCAATGTGAGGGTCTTTCTGTTTTTCCTACCTTAAAAATTGGCTCAAGTGTGGGTGTAAGTTAAGGAGATGCAATGGTCGATTATTTAATACCGACTCTGCAGCTCCTGAATCATATAACATTTCCGTTGAAAATTTGAAATATGCTTTCCTTGCAGCTTACGTCTATCATATCTTTCGTTTCTATTGAAATCTTTCGTATTTTATAAAAATCCAATTCTGTATCAGATTCATCAGACCTGCTCTTTTCGTCTAATGCTCATCTAATGAGTCCCCAAATTTATATTTTCCTGCTTGAAACTTTAATTGGTTTATGTAGACTCGCCTTTCAGCCTGTAATGGGGGCTAAACACTACTTGTTAACCAAAAGTGCAATACATTTTAATGTAATATTAACATAACATAGTTAATAAATCATTGAGTGGAATATCATTCACTTTTTTAGTGCAGAAATAGTCGAGTAGAATTTTGAATGAATTTGATCCTACCTTGGCTAGTAAAAGATTCCTGTAACTCTCATCTGATCTGACTTCTCTAACACAAAGTTCAATCTTAATCATTCATTTCCTCTCACCCCATTTGATCAAGTGAATTTCATAAAAAAACTCAATATACCCCCTCTAGTCGCCTTCAAACAGTCAAAAAAGTGGAGAAAGAGCATTACCCTGTTAGTCCAGGACTGCTGTCAGAACCTATAAAAAACATGTTATTTATGACTCAGGAGTGATATGATAATATTTTATCAAACAGATCCTCCCTATCATGCCTTTTCATCCACAACCATTGATACGTGTCTTATAATTCTCTAGGAGCATATGATTTAGTATGTTTTAAAAAAAGATTATTAATAATCACTGTTACACTTTATAAAAATCGGGGAATGGAGTGTTGTAAAAAAAATACCTGCAGCTTATTCTGGCACAAGTAGAGTTTTCTGTTCATCAGCCTGTTGTTGACTAGTGTTCCATTACCTTTTCTGTGCAACTCAGTATGTTTCAGAGGAATGTCAGGAATTTATTACACTCAGAAAGAATTAGGAATTAATTTTAAATTAGGTAGAACGTCTGAAGAGTGGCTCGGGTGCCTTCACTGTAAGACCGGATCTCCATTGAAAAGGACCCTTTTTGGGGCTTATTTATCTCTGAAGAGTAAGCGTAGTGAGCAGGAGTCTAAAGCTAGGATCTAATAAAGCTAATCAAGGTAGATCTAATAAATCTACCAATAAATCAACCTTTTTAACTGAAAAAGAGGTCATAGGAATTATATATCATAGTCACACAACCTCTCAAAACAGGCCCTGCCCATGAGCCACTCTTCAAAAGTAGAACCTTAAATTTTATATAAGTTGCCAAGTTGTTAGAAGTTCTTAACTTTAGTATGTTCCTTCAGTTTCAACAGAAGTCGAGCATAATTTTATTTATTAATGTGGATTTTTCATACTTCATTATTTATAAGTATGATTACTAAGAAATGCATATCAACAAGTGTGAGTGAATGCTAATTTATTTGTATTCACAGGCATGAATACTAATACAATTGTATTCACAATTTTTTTTTATTTTTAAAAATAGATTCGTAGGAAAAAAATAAATTATTCTCAAAAAATCGAATTATTCACAAAAAACACACAACTTTCACTTACCATCTTACTTAGATTAGAAATTAACGTGTTTTGATTATTTACTTATTTTTGTTTGTCTCCGTAAGTATAATAGAGCATTATAATTTGTATTGCAAAACTTGAAAGTTCTCAGAATTTTGTGATTCATTAATGTTTATTTCTACCTTTTTTTTAAGGGACCCTTATTTCATCAATAGTTGAGTTTATTTTATTCAAGTTGCTTTTTGTAAATATATCATGAAGGTGAATCGATCGATAGAAGGGGTATTTATCGCTCGTAGTACATTAAAACTTAATTTTCAAATGTCAGTCCTATGCCTTTTCGGAAATCAACGATTATTGTTCCTCTAAAACCACCCTACATTTCATTCAAAAATATATTATGAAACTAACATTTGTAAACTATAATATAATTATTAAAGATTATCTTGTACCATATGTTTTTCACACTGTAAACTGCTTTAAATAATTTGAACATTACATATTTACTCTCTAAAGTAAAATAAATTTGTTTATTGTTGAATAAAAGTTTTAATTTTTATTTCTGATAATGTGTGAATGCAACTCCATCGCGTCTGATTTTGTTATTTTCTATTTAGTTGTTGGAAACTTCTATAAGTTACCATGGATACAAATAATTCCATTAGATATGTAGTTCCAAAACACATTGCCAACTCTTTCGCACAAGCAGAGTTCTCTTCAGCGTGTTTTAAGAGTTGGTACAATTTCCCTCTTTTCTCCATTATAAGTTAATCAATTTTTTTCATATTTCATATATAGCCTTTTCTTGTTACTAGGCATAATGAGAGACATTTAATTTCTCCATTTAAACAAAATCAAAGGTACTTTATAGAAAGACAATAATTTTCCTCCGCCATTTAAGCCCCATCAGAACATTTCTATGATATAAAAAAATACTTCATTAAACATGACCAGTATAATCAAAATTGTTACAGCAGTTTTTGAGAAAATTGAAGAAAAAAAAAAACTATAACTGTGACAAAATTTAAGAAATAAAATGCCCCCTCCTTTGATTAATTTTGATGAAATTTTTGCTGTAACATCGCAAGCATATACATACATTAAATACCTTATTCAGGTTCTTACGGTTTGTAGTTTTTGAGCTAATCTTTTCACACTCACACAAACAGACAAACGCAATCACACACCCAGACCATTTCGCAGGACTTGGTTATTTGGAATCAGGGGACCACAAAACATGTATTTCCTTTGAACACAGGAAGTCAGAATTTTTCACGATTGCAATACTTTCCCCTACTATATGCAGCATTTCCATGTCTATTGTAACCATTTCCAAGACAAATGTAACTTTTTCCAAATCCATTGTAACCTTTTCCAAGTCTATTATAACCCTTTCCAACTCACAAGAAACCCTTTCCAATTCAAATGTAACCCTTTCCAAATCAAATGCAACCAACCCCTTTCAACTCAATTGTCACCCTTTTTATTTAAATTGTAACCGTTTCCATTTCAGTTGTCACCCTTGAAAAAATCTTTCAAGTGCTAAATTCACCCATTCCAAAGAACCTTAAATTTTATATATTTTTTTTTTTTCAACGGTGACAATTGAAATGGAATTGGTTACGATTGAAATAGAAAGGGCAACAATCGAGTTGTAAGGGGTTACATTTGCTTTGGAAAGGGTCACTACTCATTTAGAAAGGGTTACATATGAATTTGAAAAGGTTTCTTGTAACTTGGATAGGGTTACAGTTGACTTGGAAAAGGTTACAGTTCACTTGAAAAACGTTGGACTTGGAAATGCCAGATTAGTATGTAAACTTAGACAAGGTTACATTTGACATGGAAAAGGTTACAACAGATGTAGAAATGCTATATTTCATATATAGGTTAGTGAAAGTAAAAAAAAATACTTACTTAGAATTTTTAGTTGAATACAGGAACCAACAAATAAATTTACAATGTTTCCTGTGCCTTTATCTGTAACCCCTTTAATGTTTAAATAAGATACATATATATTTGCAATTTATTTTGAAAGTATGAACTACTCAGATGAGGGAATAATTGGATTTCAATGGGCTCTTGCAATTTTTAATTTTATTGGTTTCAGAATCATACCAAATAATAAAAATAATAATAATAATAATACTGATCATTTTGTTGGTAGTAGAATTATACCAAAAAAAAAAAAAAAAAAAAAAAATATGGAATATTTAAAAAGCCTGAGTTAATTCAGGAAGGATCCCTTATTATTTACCACTATCTATTTCAATAGATTTACTACTAACATAACAGGATTTCCAAAAATCCAAATTTATAAATTTCTTAGAGTTATTAAGAAATTGAGAACCTTTCTACTTTTCTTTTCACTTAATATTATGCTCAAAATTATGATCTTAGAGAAAATCAAATTTATACTTAGCTTATTTACTTAAAAAGGAATGAAATATGAATCAATCGATTGTATTTTTCTAATGGGTATACATAATATTGCTATTATTTTTGGCATAATTAATGGAAAATTTTGCTTGCTATTAGTTTTTCTTTATAGACATTAGTATTAAAAATTATATTGCTGTTTGCTTCAATTAAAATAATTTGGATAGAACTTAACTTTTGCTAGTCAGATTTTTGTTAATTTTTTTTGTGATTAATTATAAAGTCTGGAGTACAAAATACTATCTTCAAAAATTTTTGCTGCAGCTCCATTTTTTTTTCATTTTTGCTATTCAACTTGCAGATATTTTTCTTTATACATCATAGGAGATTGATTAAATCTAACAGAATGATAGCATTGAGGATTCTATTTGTTTTCCACGCTGAGGCCATGTATTCGTTTGCATTAGTAAAAGTATTTGCTGGAATACCACACGAACTTTCCAGTGGGATTTGATATACCTCTAACATATTTCTTATATATGGGATGCAGTGGTAGGAGTAGATTCTTTTCTAATGTAATAAAGGTAAGTCTAGATATGTGGGTAAGAAGCAGGGGCCTTGACGAAAATGGTGAGGCGAAGCTTATTATTTTTAAAAGATTTATTGCCCTTCCCCTAAATTCTTCTTCTTCTTCAAAGGCACGACAGACACACTGGGGGTCCCTGGCCTGCTCAATCACCCTCCTGCGCCCACTCCTGTCGGTCTGCAGCAAGTCTTAGAGACACTTTAAAAGAGGTCATCTAAAACACTGTCCTTCCATCTGCTTAGTGGTCTCCCTCGAGCTCTCACTCCTTCTGGGTAGCCCTGATACAACACCTTTTGACGGTTCTGATATCATCCATTCTCTGGAGTGTGGAGGTGATCCAACCACTTTAGGCGTTGTATTCTATGTAGTCCTACAGCTTCATGTCACCATAGAGGGAATATGCTTCTCTATTTTTTCTAAGCTAGTATACTCCATCTTCTTTTACATGTCCTAGAATATTTTGCATTCAAAGGTGTCGATCCTACTGGCTGTTGATTTCTTAAGTACCCATGTCTCACTTGCATCTGTTGCGACTGGTCTCACAAGGGTTTTATATAACCCTAACTTGGTTGTGCGGCTAATCAATCTGCTTCTCATTAGGTGAGCTATGAAGAATAAAGCTTTATTAGCTGAAACAATGCTTGCCTGAATCTCCTCTTCCTCCTTCAATGCTCCATTAAACTGTGCACCGAGATAGTTAAAACTAGTAACTCATTGGAAAGTGTAGTTTCCTATTGTGTAACACATCTGGGAGCGCAAGGGTTCTTTTTTTTCTGAAGACCATAATTTTGGTCTTCTCTTCATTAATTTCGAGACCAAATTTCCTGACCTCCCTTTCTAGTTTCCCAAATGTTTCTTTGACCTTAAGGAAAGATCTTCTAGCTATCACCACAACATCCGCATAAGCTAATAATTGGGCCCCTTTATAGAAGATATTACCACCCTCGTCCAGAGAGGCTCTTGCTACTATAGTTTGCAGTGCGATGTTAAACGGTAGCGGTGCCAGAGAATCTCCTTGCATGAGACCTGTGTTTACCTGAAATGAGGTGGAAAGCTTGCCATTAACTTTGACTTTACAGCTAGTAATGCTCATTGTACACATTACAAGCCTAATAATTTTTAACGGGATATTCATCTCCTTCAAGGCCTGGAACAATTCATTTCTCACCACTGAATCGTATGCAGCCTTGTAATCAATGAATAGTAACCACATAGTATTTTGATGCTCCTTCATTTTTTTCACATATCTGTCGCCAGAGAGAAGATTTGGTCGATTGTAGTTCGATTGGGCCTAAAACCCCCTTGGTAATCTCACAACTTGTGCTCAGCATACGACATAAGGCGGTATAGAGATTTATAGTGAAAATCTTGTGTGATGTGTTTAAGAGGCTTATACCTCTATAGTTCTTGCAATGTAGAATGTCCCCTTTGTTCTTATAGAGTGGGACGACTGTTGCTTCTGACCACTCTTTTGGCATCCTCTCTACTTGCCATATGCGTGAAATCAAACTATGTATCTCACTGGCTAATGTATCGCTAGCTACCATTAAAAATTCTGCCTGTATTCCGTCTGGACCAGGAGTCACTCTCCCACCACCCTCATTTTTACCATATTTTTTGTCCTCTACTTTCTTCCTGAATATGATTGGTTTTTGTTGAAATGGCATGCTCGACATTTTTTGATATTTCAACTTTGTTTTTTTAGTTACACTTGAAAATAGACCTATCCATATCTTTTTAACCATCTCTACTGCTTTCTTTTCACATTAAATGTGCAAGTTTAAAAGTTATAAATTCTGGAAGGTTTGTTTTAGCCTACCGAAGTTGGTTATTGTGCTATGATGTAACAAAAACGAATTCACAATTGTGTCTTAAGTTGAAAAAATTGTATGTGAATTTTGTAAAATCAGATACAATTCTCTGTGGAAGGGATATTTTATGGGCATAAAAATAGCATTAAAAGTGTGGTTTAGGGGTCTCAACTCTTTTTTTCCTATACAATACCCTTTTTATAAATTCAATTGATGTAATAAATAAATTAACTAACTCTGTTGGCGCTATGGTCCCTGTAGGACCTTGGCCCCCTCGACAATCTTCCTCCATTCGGCTCGATTTTCTGCCGCGCTCCTCCATTCCACCACTCCCATCAGTCGAAGATCCGCCTCCAAATCTTCCTGCCATCGCAGTCTAGGTCTGCCTCTTTCTCTTTTACCATCCGGGCGTCCTTCCATTATTTGCTTCGGGATTCTTCCTTGACCCATCCGTTGTAAGTGCCCCAACCATCTTATTCTACCTTTTTTGATACAGGAAACTAGGTCTGGATCCTCGTACAGGTCCCTAAGTTCCCTATTTGTTTTAATTCGAAACTTATTTGCGTCTATCCTGGTTGGGCCATATATTTTTCTTTGGATCTTTCTCTCCCATGCGTTTAGAAGTCTCTCTCGCTGTTTCGTTAGGGTCCACGCCTCGCTACCATACATCACCACTGGTCGGAGCACCGTCTTGTAGACTCTTTTTTTAATGTTCCGGGATATTTCTTGGTTTTGGAAAATTCTCTTTAAAGACCAGTAGCACCTGTTGCCACTTTGGATCCTCGCTTTGATCTCATCCTCTATTTTATTGGTACGTGTCACAATTGTGCCAAGATATTTGAATTTTCCAACATCTTCGAAATTATACCCCCCACTTACCAGTGGTCCCACAGAATCCCCTTTCCTGGACGTGTACATGTATATGGTCTTGCTTTCATTTATTTCCAGTCCCATTTGTTTTGCAGCTTCTTCGCATTTTTCGAAGATACCTATAAGCAAGTCTTGGGATCTTGTTGTAATGACTACATCAGCGGCAAACGCGAGGAGCTGTATTTTTTCATCATAAATGCACCCTTTCCTCCTACCTTGCACTGACCTGATAACTGTTTTCAGTGCTAGATTGAACAGTATTGGTGATAGGGGGTCTCCTTGCCTTACACCTTTTTGTATCGAAAAGCCAGCGGTGAGTTCTCCCTGGACCTTTACCACGCCTCTGCTGTTCTTTAAGGTCATTTCGATTAATCTTATAAGTTTTGTGTGGCAACCTAGGTTCCTGAGATTCTCATACAGCTTGTTCCGGTCTATACTGTCGTATGCTTGCCTAAAGTCGATGAAGATATGGTGCAGGCTTTTGTTCCACTCATGGCACTTTTCGAGCATGTTCCGGATCGTGAAGATGTGATCAATAGTGGACCTTCCCGGACGGAACCCACACTGGTATTCGCCAATCACATTTTCCGCTGCAATCATCACTCTTTTTAGTAATAAAATGGCGAAAACTTTATAGATTGCATTTAGCAGTGATATGCCTCTATAGTTTTGGCAGTCCATTTTATCACCCTTCTTGTGTATGGGTACAATTACAGCTGTAGACCATGACGTAAAAATAATCCTTGGAGATTTCAACGGCAAAATTGGAAAGGAGGAGGACTTGGGAAGATGTGCAGGAAAATATAGCTACCACAGTACCACAAATGATAATGGCTTTAGAATAGTGGATTTTGCAACAGCCAAAAACATGAAAATAGCTTGCACTACATTTCAGCACAAACAAATTCACTTGCAAACATGGATATCACCAGATGGTAAGGCTAAGAATCAAATAGACCATGTATTGATTGATAGCAGACACCAAAGTGGAAACATGAACAGCAGCAAACATGAAGCAAACATGAAAAGCAGCAAATACTATAACATTAATGCCTTAAAAAAACCCGAAATCCAAAAGAAATACGCAGACAAAGTGGAGGAATATCTCGAAAATAACATATCAGGGGTAGAAGATATTGAGAACAAATGGGAAAAAATTAAAATAGCAGTGACTGAGGCAGCGGAGAAGACAATACAGGAAGGTAGAGGGAATGGAAGAAGCAAACACTGGTTTGATCAAGAATGCCAAAAGTCTGTGGAAGAGAAGAAAAAGGCATATATTAACATGGTCCAGAGAAGAACAAGACTAACGGTTCAAAGCTACAGAAAAAATAGAGAAGCCACCAAAAAGTTATGTAGAGAGAAAAAGAGGAAGAAGACCTAAAGTCTATGATCGATGATTTTGAGGCCAAAAACAGTAGAGGATTCTACAAAAGGCTGAAAGTATTGAGGAAAGGATTTCAACCTAGAATAAGTCTATGCAAGGATAAAGATGGTGTGCTCCTGGGATGCAAAGAGGATGTAAAAGAGAGATAGAGAAGCTTTTTTAGAGAACTGCTAAATCCGGGCCAAGAAAAACCTGAACGAAGGCCAATGGAAAATGAGTTCGGTACTTTAGAGGTGGATACAGACATAGAACCCCCGGATCCAGAAGAGGTAGAGGATGTCATACGCGAGCTAAAAAGGAACAAATCGCCAGGAATAGACGGAATACCGGCTGAAATGATCAAATACGGTGGAAACAGATTGTGCCGAGAAATATACAATCTGATAACGGAAATATGGGATAAGGAGCAAATGCCAGACGAATGGTCTACATAAATAAATTAAATTAATTAATTGAGGATTGCTGGGCAATATGGGAAATGGTGTTAGCTTGTCCCGATTTTTTTTCTAAAACTTCTAAATTTTAGCTTTTATTTTTTCCGAACACCAAAAAAATCACGAGCTAATTGAGGCTAGTAGAGGTAAGCTCTGTAAGTTTCGTGTACCCCTTATCTGAATGCCAGCTAGCATGATCTATTATCTTCTAGTTACACACTAGAGAGTACTTAGGGCCTGAAGCTTTGTATAAGATAAACTTTAGGACCTATTGGAGTCCAGCACCTAACTATTACTGATCATAGATTTAGGAATCCATTAATATAGAAATGCGTTTTAATATAATAGATACAGACACCTGTGACGAAGACGGACAAGTTCACAACTTCAGACACATACTCTACGATTGCAAACTATATGACAGACAAAGATTTGAACTGATACGAAACATAATACTGAAACGCGGTAACTGGCCAGAAATTGAACACGTACTATTTACTAAATTTAAGACAGACTTAATGAAATTCATAAAACAAATTGACTTTGACCGACTCACAGACAACAGAAGGGCAACCTGATGGCAATATATAGGGCAATCTTGTTGTGCTTGTAGGAGATTTTTAGTTTTTGTTTTATTTTATTTAGTTTATAAATTTTTTTTTTATTTTTTTTTTTTTTTATAATTTTGTGTTTTATAGTTTTGTTTTTGTGTTTGAATTCATAATTTCTAAAAGTTTTGTATTTAAATGATAGTGAAAAACAAGAAACTCTGTAATATATGTAGTATGCCTCTAAAGGCATGGGACATGTATACAACAATAAATGGTCTCTTTATGGGGTTACCATAAAGGGAAAACAATAAAAAAAAAAAAAAAAAAAAAAAAAATATTTATATATATATATATATATATATATATATATTTATATATGTATATTATGATAAGTTTTTTGTGGTTCAGTCAATAAATAAACAACTATAAAATGGCAACATTTCGAGACTACATTGTTCTCATAATCATGCCCAAACAATGAACCAACCAGGTTGGAATAAAATTATATGATTGAAGTATTTTTTTTTAACACTAAAGTTAACGATTATAAAAAAATGTACCTATGTAACTTGCTTAATTATATCCCAACCTTTTTTAGGATATGATTATGAGAACAACGTAGTCTCAGAATGTTGCAGTAGTATTATTGTTTATTTATTGACTGGACCTCAAGAAACCTATTTATTATAACAAACAGTCAAGATTATATATATATATATATATATATATATATTTTTTTTTTTTTTATGCAGATTAATACATTAGGAGGATAAATTCAATTTGATCTGAAAAATGGGATGCTTCGAAGCAGCAGCTTGGCATTCTGAAGTAAGAAGAATGGTTAGTTTAAACCTAGCAAGTGGCAAAACAATGGCAAAAAAATCATCTAACTTACTCACGTTGTTTAAAATAACTAGGTAACCTCTTCTTCCAGTTTTGATTGGATTAAATAAGGATATCATAAATATGATCAATAAATGAAATATAACATTCTTTAAATTTATTGCCCAAATTACCCCTTAATGGATATAATCATCTCCGCTGCCATGGATAACTGCTTCAAACTTCTGCTAAATGAAAGTTACAGCTAAAAAAGATTTTCACCATCAGCTATATTTGAATTCAATTGATTGATCGTATGGATGATATCCTTTCCATTCCAGGAAGAACAGATTATCTAGTTATTTTAACCAGCATTAATAGGTTGAAATTGTTTCTTTTGGTTTGCTTGGCTTGCTGGATTTGAAATGACCAGAGTTCTGACTTAGGAATGCTGAACTGCTACTTCAATGCATCTTCAAGGCCTCCCATTTTTCAGATAAAAATTCATTTATCCTCTAAATTTATTCATCTCCATATAAAAAAAAGAAGAAGAATAATGTATAAAAACATTCTTACTACATCAATGAAAAGAAGGTGCTAATTTTTTATTTTACCTCAAATGTTCCTCTTAGATAAGATTACTGATGAAGTAAAAAATGCTCTATTTAAGCAGTTTTACAATCTTCCTTCTAAAACCAACAAGATGGATTACTTCAAGGTCTGCCACGCCACAGGGGCTGACAGTAAAGAGACTACATGTTGTGACTGAAACTTCTATGCAACAATACATTTCTGCTTATTTTCTCCCAGTTAAGGGGAAAATGTAGGGAATCTGCAGAATAGCTTTTCTGAGTTTCTTTGTTGTAACAGCTGATAAGTTTGATTCCATTCAACAATTCTTCCCCCCTCGGATATCACTCGTTTCTACCATAGTAAAGAGTTTTTGGTGTAATCAAGCAGAGTTTGAGCAGGAAAGATAGAATTTACTCTATGAGAAGCCTAATTAAAATTATCCTTCAATCGTCATAACAGCATAGCCATACCCCATTCATCTGCTTGATAGTAAGGAAGTCTTCGACTATAAGTTCTTGGGCCTAAGTACTACAGTTAAACAAGCATCTCTCTTGATTCATCAAACAAAACAGTTAAAAAGGATGAAAAAGTCAAGTTAACCATTACGAAATACAATAATTTCATTTTCACTATATATACTCATTGAACATTAATTCGTTCTCCTTTTATGAAAAGACTAGTGAAGTACACTTTCAGATTGAGATTGCCGACTGATGATTCATACTCCCTTATGTTGTTATTGCCTTATTACAATATAAAATGTTGGCTAACAACATTACAAGAGTACTATCACATTGTTTATTATTATTTTTTACTATTTTATAGTCACATTCTGCTCTAACAGCCTATAAAATTGCTTAATGTTTTTAAAATATATATATTTTTTTGTAGTTCTAATAACATATTATTTGTATTTTCTTGAACTTAAAGCATGCTTTTTGTATTGTGATAATATACTAGAGATTATTAAAAAGGTTTCATTTCATTTCAAAGGCGTTGTTTCTATTTTTCATTATCATATAAACTCATTTTGATCCCTGAAAATTGTTAAGTGGAAAAACACACTGTATCCAATAGTTTGAAAATGGCTTCCAACTGACAACTTTGAGCTTAAATCATTAAAACCTGCTTCAGGTAATTTATAATAAGTGTAAAAATACATTCATATCAAAAAGTCACTTTAACATTTAAATAAAAGTGTTCAGCAAGATTTTTATTGCTCCTGTAAAATTTGCTTTTTGGCGCTTAGGGTTTTTCTGCTCTTATATATTCAAATATATTATCTTTTCATATATTTAATATTAATTGTGTTCTTGACTTAAAACTCAATTTTATGGATTATATATTTATTATCACCATTGATTATTTGTTTTAGGTCTATCCAAAGGTGTAGGGTTCATTCGATTTGACCAACGAATTGAAGCGGAAAGAGCCATACAAGAATTGAATGGTACAATCCCTAAAGGATCTACAGAGCCTATCACAGTAAAGTTTGCGAACAATCCTAGTAACAATAACAAGGCATTACCCCCATTGGCAGCATATTTAACTCCACAAGCAGCTAGAAGATTTGGTGGACCCATCCACCATCCTACTGGTCGCTTCAGGTACATTCCACTGTCACCACTCTCCAGGTACGGTTTTTCCGGCCAGGTCTTTTAGAATATTCTGTCACCCAAGAACCTTACCATTGATATTGCACTATCCTAAGTTGTTTTACATTTATAAATATATTATTTTCAAACATATTTATAAAATGTGTTATTCATAAATTGACAGATGTTCTTGCATTAAAAAAAAAAAAAAAAAATGAAACTAAAAACTACTTCAATCTAAACATTCTAGTCGTTCATAATATATTTAATATAATTATTATAAAATAAATCAATTTTAATTTAATATAGGTTTTAGTGTTAATTGTGTGGTAGTATTGTGTAGTTAAAAGTTAGATAAAGTGTTTTAATGGCATAGTTGACACTGTTATTATTAGTGAAAGTGTTACGAATGCTTCTAATTCAAACTTTGTTTTGTTAATAATTTTTAAAAATTTATTTTTGTGACAGATGTCAGAATCAAAATTTTTATCAATGAAGAAAAAATATTTGTTTGATGTATAATTTTTAATTTAGAGTATTTTATATGACACTGTTTTATTCTTATAGTTATATGTTCATACCAGTTTTGTATGTAATGAAATTAACTTCAACTAAAAAAATTCTTGATCTGTTTTGCTTGTTATTTATAATTTTATAAAAATACTGCAGATAATATATGCTCATTCTCTTTAATCTTTTTATAAAATTGATTGGGAATTATAAAAAAAATTTATGAATAATATTTAAAACAAATTTTTATTTTATGTAAACAGAAGCCT
Source organism: Aelia acuminata (assembly GCA_911387785.2). Lineage (NCBI taxonomy): Eukaryota > Metazoa > Arthropoda > Insecta > Hemiptera > Pentatomidae > Aelia > Aelia acuminata. The sequence goes on along the minus strand of OU426980.1, from coordinate 130,031,557 downwards.
CTCTTATTTTCTCAAATATATTTTAAGAATGTCATTTAACTATTGTAATATTGGATAGCAACTTCAAGTTCTGTTTAGCTAAAATTAAAAGTCATATTTTTGGTTCTGTGATGGAGATGGTTATTGAATTTAAACCTTACATTCCTTTTTGTTTTTTTATGCGAGAACAATGTTCCAAAAAATGTAATTTTCATGTTTTTTTTTTACAATTTAGAAATTTAAAAAGAAATTTTATTAATTTCGTGCATTAAGCATAAATGAAATTATACATTTTATGCTGAGATAATAATGACCCATGTTTTTTTGATTTTTTTTTTTTTTTTCCTTTGATTTTAATATTTCATCACTAAAACTAATTCCTAATTTATATATTTTTAATGATATATGTGAATGAAAAACGCATATTTTCAGTTAAATAAATAATGATAAATATAATATTTTTATGTTAGGTGAATAAAATGGCAGATAAATGATATTAAACATTTTATGCTAAGACCAGAATGACTTATGGTTTTTTTTTTTTTTTTTTTTTTTTAAAAACATCGTTACTAAAATTAATTTATCCACATTTATTTTCTTTTTGTAATCATATATTTAAATGAAAAAAACGCATTTTCTCTTAAAAAAATACAGATAAATAAAATAATCTCATTTCATATGAATAAAATGACAGATAATTAATCTATCCTTCTTTTGTTTAAATGAATTATATTCATTCATTAATTTATATTAGTTTAAATGGATGAATTCGGATGGATTCAGTACATCTCATAAAATTAGTATTATTGGAACATTTTCTTACTTTAATTAATCCCCTTAATTATTATTATTGCTCAAATAAACTCCTGATCATTTTGTTATGGATAATATATAAAAGAATTAGTTTCCACTATAATATACTAAGTAATCCTAGAGTTATTCTCAGTTACTCAATTAAATTAAGTCTGTCCAGAGCATAATATGAACTTCCAATGTCTCATATATATATATATATATATATATATATATATATATATATATACATATATATTTTTTTTTTTTTTTGGAATGATATTCATTTTAATTTATTTAATTTTAATTAAGCAAGTGACAGGCATGTATTAATAATTGTTTTTGCATTGAGGGTTTGATTGATGTTCGTATTTATTATTTTTTCTCTTTCGCTTTGTATGTTTAGGTGCATATTAGCCAAATGCTTGATATGTTTTGTTTTTTTGTTTTAGTTCTGAGGTGCTTCTATCTGTTCAATTTATGCTGGAAAACCCATTGTTTAATCATTGTTGCCCTTTCATTATTAATTTTGCTTTGATAGTCTTGTTGAACTAATTCCCTATATTAACCCTTTGACAACACAATGCAGCTGTATACTGACATCGCTGTTTTATCGTTTAACAGCGCAATGCCAGTATACTGGATCGTTGGTATGTTGATCTAGTGGATGTTACTCGAACATGTAAGTCTAGCGCTGATCGCTAGATCGCGTGAGACTTCAGAAATAATTCCTGACTCATAAGTTGTGCTTTCGAGCTTTTAACGCTTGATAGCATGAGCCTTCAGAAATAGGACTGGAGACTACGCCTGCCAATATACATTCTGGTTTGGCCGGTCCAAAGTCCCGGATCAAGAACGGTGATAGAAACAAATAAAAATAATACCTTTTGTGGGAAAAAGTGGTTATTTCATAATTAAATTCGTATTTGATTAAAAAACAGGCTAAACTAATATTTCATAATAATAACTGTAGACTAACAAGTAATTTTTTTCATTAAAACAAATAGGAACCTAAATGAACAGCTAGAGCAATAACAGCGCGAGTGTCAGAGGGTGTTCAAAATTCCGCACGCCAGCGGGTAAAAACCCTGAGACAGGCCGGTGCAGCCACCTACCCCCAATCTCATATCACCTCACACAGTTAAAGGGTTAATTTGATCATATCGTGATTCTAAATAAATACTCCCCCCCCCCCCCCCCAAAAAAAAAAGAAAAAAAAAAGTTTTCGATTTCCTTATATCTCTGTAGTTTTTTTATTTTTGTAAAATTATTGATATATCTTTTTTATTAGTTGACCCTCTATATTGGATTATAGACCTATTTCCTTCAAATTATCATGTTTTCATCTTGAACTCCCTCATGTCTTATGGTTTCACTGACCTAAGAGAACCCTAAAATGTATTGGCAAATATTTCAAATTACCTGATCTCAAAACACCAGAAAACAACTTAAGGATTTATGCCGTAGATATTTTGATTGAAGATTGCCTTTGCTTTGTCTGATAAAAAGATAGTTTAAAACTTAGTGTATTGGCCTATTTTTCACTTTAGCCATATTAGCCAGCTTTTAACTTTTATGTGCATTTTTTCATCTGGTTTATAATTATTATTGACATGGTCAATCTAATTTTCTTTTTCAACTTTGACTTTAAATTAGGTCAAAGTATATTGTTTTCAAAACTGTTTCGATTTAACTATGATTTATTATTCTTATAAAAAAGTTGATCAGGTCAAAATTTTTATTTTTAGCTACGTATGACTATTTAATTAATGAAAAAGCAAAAACTATAAAAGTTAGCTGAATAACTTAAGACCTGTTGATTATTAATGAAAGCAATTGATTATTATTGAAGCAACAATTGAGCAAGCTGTTGATTTGACTGATAAAAAGGTGGAGATGATTTACTTAAATGACAACATAGTGATAAATAAAACATTTCAAGCCTATGAGAAGTCCATACAAATAAATAATCCAATTTATGGTTTGATAAAGTTACAGTAATTAAATATTTAACTCCTCATCATAAGACATTGAAACTTGGTAAAACATAATCTTATCTTAAGGCTTCTAAAAGAAAAAAAAATTTCTTGGATTTCATGTATTTTACTACAATGTATTTTACTCATAAAAATTAAGTAAAAAAGAATCAGAGATTCATCTCTTAAGAGAAATATATGATTAAATTCTTGATAAACTCAAGCTAAAAAATTCTTTCTGCCTCTATCTGTAACTAAAACATTAAAATGAGTTTCTCTTTCCTGTGTAAAAACGTTTTTTTTACTTTAGCAATTTCAACTTAATTAATTATTTTATGCGTTATCAATTTTTGTATTATATTACCCTTTATTTCTTTGTGACACAAGAATATAGATATGTTTCATTTTGATTTATTTACTGATATCTGATGGTCCAGAACTGCCAGCATTTAATTTTATTTGTTTAAATACAGCTTTATAATTAATAAATTAAATCAATTATTTTATGAAGAATGTTAAAAAGTATTAGTATTAACCCTTTGCACCCGAACGGCGTCTCTTAGGCGCCATCCTATTCATTACTGCAACTCGAACGGCGCCCAAGAGGCACCATTACTATTTATGACTATTTAACATAGGCCATTATAATTTAATGGTTTTTTGAAATTTTTAAATAATTTTAAAACTATTTAAAACCATGGTAGCTTAGCTGGCTAACGCACTGCAACGGTGTTGCAGAGACCTGGGTTCGAATCCCGGCCATGGCCAATCTTTTATTTTCAGATTACCCATAGACCATTAAATTTTATAAATAAATAATCAACAATTACAGTCTGTCAGTTAGGATCCCACTCTTGGAAATTAATGTTCATAGTCCTGGATTATATTTAACTCTTTGCACTATGAAATAAATAAATAATTAACCATTTCATTCAAAAGCAAAGAATAAGTAAGTGAAATTTTGTTGAACAACAATGAATGTTGTTAATATATAATAGGCAATTACAGAGAATTAAATAAATATTAATTGACCATTAATTTTTGAAGAAACTCGTGCTTTTCTGTAGTTTTCTATTAAAATGGCACAAAAAAACAAATTAAAGATGCATGATAAATAAATCAACCGTTTTACACGTCGAAAAAGAACGTGCGAAGTGCATTCACAACGGAATATACCCTTCTCTGATTGGATAGACATTTATACAGACAGATTAAACAAAATAAATATCAAAACAGAATTAGATATTTGGAAATTGATTCAGATTTTACCATATTGTAGAAAATTATAAAAACTAAATTTTGATTTTTTTGTAAGTACGTGTTCTTCATTGTCCACATATAACCTTAATACATACAACTTACAAACCAAACATATAACCTTATAAACCAACTACATATAACCCAAATTTCATTACGATTCCTTACTTGGTTCTAAAATTTTACTGTATAATATTACATTTGAAGGGTGTATGATGTTGCGTAAAAGTTGTGTCGAGTTGCTGGTAGGTAACGTCCGAAACAGTGCCGAGTGCAAAGGGTTAAAAGAAAGAAAATTCAATTCTGAGGCCTTTATCTGCAAAGTATGATTACAGTATTGAATAATTAGATAACCCATCTGTCTCGGCAATGCTTATTAAATTATTCTGATATTTTTAATGTATGTGTGCAACAACTATCTAAAGTCCCTTCCTTGCTCAGAAGTTTGATTGATTTGGTTTCATTGGCCTATTCTAACTCATTTGCTATTTTTAACATTCAGGCATCTGCCAATTATAATTTTATAACTGATCTCACGGACCCTTTCATGCATGAATGTTGGTAGTCTTGATTTTTTCGTTGTTATCAAAAATGAATTATTAATTTTTTGAAGTAAAATATGTTTAAAACAAAAAAGGATAGATTAAAGTAAATAATGTATTTAAATATGCATTGATGTTATCTATATCTATCTTTAATATCTATATCTATATATCTATATCTTTTTTTGGTTGGGAATTGAAGCAAGTGTGATAATTTTTCTGATTTTATAATCTTTTCCAACTTTAATATGATCTAATAATGGTCCGTGTTAATTATGATCAAGGTTTTGGTTTTGTGTTAATTATCTCTGGATACTATTTTGGAGACGGTGTTTCACCCTCAGGTATTTCTGAAGAAATAAGTCATTTTAATTTCTCCAATTATTCTTAAAAAGAAGTTACAGTCCACCTCTGTCCATTACCCTAAAAAGAAGTTACAGGATAACTGTAACAAGGTTGAGATGAATTAAATTTAGCATGCCTCTATGACATTAACCAATTTTTATCATTTTGTATAGTTGACTCCCAATTAATTGATTAATCTATTGGTATTTGATTTTAATAAATCAAATAGAAATTGTTATAATTTAATAATTTTTGCAAAACTTATATTAAAATTTGTGCTTTGTTTATTTCATTGGTTTATCATTAATTTTGAAAAAAGAAAAAAACTTTAACCTTAACTCAATTAGCCTTTCATGTGGATTCAGATTATTTTAATAATTTATTTATCCCAATATTTTTTATTTCTTATTTTATTTATTTTACAAATTAGTCAGCATGAGGTGGTCTTTCATTCAGAGGAATCAATCTTGACCTTTTAGCAAATGCTGCACTTCTTTGACTCAGAATTAGTTTCTTTTACCAAAACAAATCAGGATGGGTTGGACTAAATGCATAATAAAATTAAATTTAGATTCGATGAAACTTCTCCTGGTTTATTTTTGGTTTTATATTAATAACATGGCACTTGATATTCTTCATTATAAAATTCACCTTCAGTTATTATTATTCACATATCTCTAATTAAAATAAGGGTGATTCTTGATTGGAGACTTACTTGGATTTTTATTCATAACCCTACCCTTCTTTAGTTACTATAATTGTATTTATTTTTAATACATCTATTTAATCATAAGTCTTTCTCTTAAGCTGATCATATAATTAGTTCATAAATCATTTAAAAAAAAGTAATGGGTTTTGTATTTCAAGAGACACCATCATGTTGAATTTAATTCTATTTAATTAATAAAATTTCTGTACAAAAAGGTATTAAAAAATACATATATTTGTTTCCAGAAACACGTTATTAGTTTAATAAGCTCTCTTTGTATATTTTCGAGTGTGTGTGTAAAAATTAATTAAAAATACAACTTCAAAAGTGGAAAATATTTTTAAATACAATAGCCATTAGCTAATACTTGAAGGATAAAAAAAATAAATCTGTAAGCTTATTATGTAAGTTCGTTATTAATGCATACTTCTTGATCACACCATAAAACATTGTACATTATTATTACAATTCATAAAATAATTTATATTTGACTGGTTAAGGATATGTTTTAAATTTATATGTCAAACATTGGATCCATAATTAATTTTTATTTATAATATGCCTGTTTGTACTTTTTTAAGTATACATGTTGAATATGAGAAGTGTCTTTTAGGATAATTTGGAATAGACTTTATTGATCTGCTAAAGCTCCTACTTTGAAAATTTCTAAATTAAAATAGCTGAACAGAGTTTTTAATGTGTATAAAAGGTTATTTCGATTCTCATATCTGAACTATAATTACAATGAAAATAAAAATGGAATATTAGTTCATTTTAAGAAAGAAATATTTGTTTATTTTATCACATTTTTGTATCTAAAAGTTATTTTTTAATTGTATCCATGGTGCTTTTCTTAAATATCATAATTATGTTTTAGAACTATTAAATATTATACTATAATTCTTCTTGGCCCAGTTTTAATGTTTTACTCATGCATTTGCAAATAAGTTTAATATAGTAATTTAAAATTGGATTAATCAATTCTATTTTTATTTAAATAAATTATTCTGAAATTGTTCATTCAATTTTTGAAACAAGTCTAAGGTTCCTTCTTTTGTTTTCTTTTGAGAGTAATTACTATTTCTCATTTTGTTGTTATTTTAACCTTTAAATTTGGGCACCTTTTGTTATGAATTTAATTCTTATTTAATCATAATTTTGATGAATAAATATACTATGCATTCAAGCAGCAAGACTACCCTCAAATATTGATGTATAATACACAATGTTAAACATAAAAAAAAAAAAAAAAAAAAAAAAAAAAAAATGCCTGGGAGTTAAATAGTTTTATGAACAACCTTATAATTGCCAAATTAAAAATACCTGTGAAATTCTAGCACTTTATTTCAGTATCAACACACTTTTTTATCATGCCAAATCAGTCTGTTTGAGTCGAAGTAAAAATTGTTTTAAAGAGAATGATTTAATGTAAAATTTACCAGTCACTCGTCCTGAAAAAAAAGAAGCTAGATTCTAATAAGAAAGGCATGTAACTCAAAAAAAATAATCCTTACTCTCTATTTAAACATTAAAGAGTGGACATTCTAAAGAAGCTAGTAGAATATTAATTATCTTATCTCTTATTCAGGTGAACAAGTGTTTTTTTTTTCTTTTTTTTTTTTTTTGCCCTTCACTCCCTTACTTTTATCTTCCAGGAAGATAAAGCAACTTTTTAATAACATAAACTTCTTTTTGTTCACACACATGAACTTTGACATTCACTATCAAGTGTTTAACTTTTTGTTTTTTTCCTTGTATATGTATAATGAGAAGTATACAAAATGTTGTCATAATATTTCTTCTGATGTGATGAGTCTAACTTCTCCCCTCTGCTCATCTATCTCTTTTTCGGTGTGGATTCTAAAGATTTCTTTTTTAAAGGAGGATTGTCAAGAAGCTAGCTGAATTTTCATCCCCAAAAACTTTCATAATTAATGAATATTGAAACATGATTATAATACTCTCACATTTCGATAGTCCTCGTTTATTTTTTTAACAGCACTGATAAACAAATTCTTGAATTATACTGTGACAATAGTTATTTATCCTTTTAATTATGATTCCTAAAATCTATAGTATTGATTCTAGAAGAGAAATGATCATTTATCAGTAATCTCTATTCAATTATAATGGTTTTGTTAATTCTAAGGTTGATATTTTTGCTTTAGATTTACTGAACAGGGAATCGGTATTTTACTTGCATTGGCTCTAGTGGTTAACTACTGTTCACTTTTGATTGATATTATTCATCGCATTTTTTTTTTTTTTTTTTTTTTTTTTTTTTTGCCATAGTCATAGATTTCAATAAATATCTACTATACCGGACAAATAAATGTAAATACTGATTTATATGGCAATTTTCAGTGCCAAAATAATTTTGTGCTCTTTAGTTTTCCCTTTAAAAATGTATCATGCTGTTACTTTCACATAACTGAAATTACTATTAACCAAAGGAACCTAATGTGTTCACATTGTTGATATGAATCAATGATCTATTTTAATTTTTTTAAATTAAAATTCTGCCTCTTTTGTTTTACATCTTTTTAATGCTTGAAGGTAATCTATGAATCATGTGTTCGACATTGATCTGATTTTAACTGAAGGTTCTAGAAATTCGTATACATCCTGTTATTTGAAGATGGATTTGTATATAACTTGTATCCAACTTGGTAAGTACTTCTTTAGGGCCAAGTTACGCTAATTATTTCAGTCATTCAGTGAAAGCTGCATAATGTTTAATTGTACAATGATGATCAGTTTCATTAAATGTTCTGTTTTATTAATGAATAAACTTTGAATTGTATGATTAAAATATATTATAATTAATATTTTGTAAATCTCTTCATAGAACATGGTTCACTATTGTGGTTTCAGAAATTATTTTCATTTAAAAAAACAGTACCACTAAAACCCATGGAGGGTCTTGAGTTCAATAATTTTTTAGGCAGTACTTTTCATATCTATTTGTATTTAGTTTATTATAAAAATAACTGATGAACTACTTTTTCTTTACTTAAAGAAACAGTAATCATTTTTGTGTTTATCCTCGATTTCATTGATTTTTCTATTGTAGTATAATTCATAGTTTCATTGGAACAAAACAGATAAAAAAACAAGTTCCACTGAAGCAATCTAAAACTACATAATCATTTGTATCAGTGCTTATAATTATGTTACATTTGTGTTTCTTAATTTGAATATATTATTTTGATCAATCGTGAAATTCTAGGATTTTAAAAAAGACTTTTTTTTTTGTGTGTATAATGTATTAAATTGATTTATTTCTTAGTTTATCCATTAATTTACATGTTTAAAATGTTATTAACAGCAGTATAATCTTGGATCTTAGAATTAAATGTGTATACATTTTCTGTTCATTTTTTGACTATCGATGACAATAGATTATACTTAGATTGATAGATTACCGCTCTTCATTTATAATTACTTATTGTAAAAATTGACAAAAACTATAGTAAACAAAAAACTTAATATTTATTTATCTATTATGTATATTTAGCCAAAGCCATACCTGGAGGTGGTGAACTCATTATACTATATTTAATTTATTTTGCATGTTTGTTTATTATTATTAGATATGGCTGCATGAATAACAATAAAATTGCTTATTAATTAAAAAATATGGGAAATGGATTATTGTTTGTGTGGGTGATTGTTTCAAATAGAATTGAATATGAATTGATACTCATTATTATTATTATTATTATTTTGTTTTATTTTATTAAAGAATTACTTTTTGTTTGAATAGGAGAATATCCTTTTTTTTTTTTTTATTAACACATAACACATCAAAAAAATTTTATTTATTTTTTATTTATTTTTTATTTAGCCATTTCTTATTTTAGTATTAAAAGATTATTTATGTTTTTCAATTTTTAATTTCATTTTCTTATTGTTTCTTTGTGTATTTTGTTTTAGCACTGGCAAGACCATGCTAGCCATAAACAAAGGTTTACAGAGGTTAGTATTTGTGTTCAATAAAACATTTAATAATCTGTATTAAGCATGTGTAAAGCACCCATAAAATAATTATGATAAAGGGGGATAACAGTTAACTTTTTTCTTCAAATCTATGCCTAGCCAAAAAATATGAAAATAATGATTGTAGTTCTCAAAAATATTTGTTATGAATCAATATTATTTCTATTGCTGTTTTATTTTTTGATACTTTTATCTATTACTTTTCTATGAGTAATTATTTTTATTCTTCCGTTAGTAGTTTCTATGTTTACTGGAAGATTCTTGATTTATAATGTTCCGAATTAGGAATTTAATGAAAAAACATTTTTTTCACTAAATTCGTAAATTGGAACATTATTTGATACTTTCGTTGTGGCCCATATATTTTGTATTCAATCATTTTTGTTTTAAGTTTGAACAACTAAATATTATTTTAACCATTTACTAATTTTTCATAAGCTAAAATATCTAAAAATTCAAATTTTTTTATTATTTCATTTGCATCATAAATTGTTTTCAAATTATTTATTTAATATCAGTAATTTTAGTAATTTATTAAGCCATTGTTTTAATTTTCTATGACAGTGTGAGCAATATTTTTAATTGTGTAAATTTTTTGAATGAATGATTAACCATGAAGAAGTTGATACTTTTTACAATGCTCAGTAAAAGTTAGTTTAATTCATGTCATAATATTTATACCAAGTTTATAATGTTTAAACCTAAATCCAATTCCATTCATGCACGGGCTCTTACACATATTTATTTATTCATCAATAGAATCCGTGGCTATATTTATTTTTAATTTAAAAATCATTAATGCATGATAATAATTATGTAATATATACAAGACACATCATTTTAGTGCTTCATCGCCTTTTTATAGTTAATGTTACCTTCCACCAACCTCCAACTTGAGCTCAATAATCTATTGAAGGATAGTTGTAACTTACAGAAACAGATCGATTGATTACCACTCCTAGGCATTTTCAAATCTTTCAATAGACTTTGAGGACTAAGTGTTAAATGAATCATAGGCATAAGAATATGAATTATGTTCTCATTCTAAAGAATTTTGTTTCTGTAATATTTCATTTCTTGCCTTCTAAAAATTTCAACGGTTTTACCACCTCAGTTTTCAGTTGACTTGGCCTTCATCGGATTCCAAAACATTATTACATTCAAGAGTTGATTTATTTAACTTTAATTTTTAAATTCTTCGAGAAGAAACATTTTTTAAATGTTAAATGTTAGTTAGGTATTTTTGTGAGTTAAAAACATTTTTAGACACTGCATTTTCTTTGAGTTTAAACCCTTCCTCTAAGCACAACCTTATCCTGTAAATAATAATTCAGTAAAACTTTAAAATAAAATGCTTTGGAAAGTGATTGTCAAACTGGCGTTTTTTTTTTTTAGATACATTTTTGTTAAATTGATGCCATCCATCACACCTAGCCACCCAAAAATTAAGAACTTTAAGTTCTAAATAATTTATTTTCTTTCTTGTTTCTTGCTTGAAACAATATAAATAACAGAAGAACATGTGAGGAATCCCTTAATTTTAGACAAGTGTTTAGTAGTCTTTTCACAGGCCCTCAACTGATTGGGCAGGAGGGGTGAAGTGATCACACTTTTTATTTATATTCATTCAAGTGGTTCCTGTGCAACACTGTATGTAGTTCTAAGTCCCCATTCATTATCTTCCATTGTACTATGCTTTAATGATAAATTTTTACAAGTTATAAGTAATTATTAAATTAATTAATCACCCTTTTGGTGATTTTTTAAATTTAGTAAATCATTTCACCTTTGGGCAATAATTTATATCTTTTATACCTTTACAGAAATACATCAAAATCTTTTGTTTTCTTTGACTCATATTGTAATCTTAAATAATTTTTTTCCTTTTTTGTTATTCTCTGGCTATATTATTTTCAAATATTTTTGTTTACATACTTAATGTATATATAAAGTAAAAACTACTTCTTATAAACTTAATTCTAAATTTATTAATATCAATTATTATGGACAAAAAAACTGAAAAATCAGGCTTATGAATTATTGAAACATGTTTTGAGCATGATAACAACTTATTATTTTCTCTAGATAATATTTATGTACCCAAATTTGTTTCATTTTCAATACTAATAAATTAGGGAATTAGTATTTAGGGGCAGATTTAAAACCAAATTAGGGGGGTCATAACCACTCTTTACGAGGTTATTTTTTAGACCTTCTTGTCTGTGATCTAAAAAACAAAAAGTGTTAAATTTATGGTTTACTAGCTATGTAATTGCATTATTTTGTTTAAAAAAAATTAAAGTATACACCTATTTCTGCTTAGGATGGTTATTTAAATTGAAACTAATTAGAATATAACTGAATAAGCTTATTTTTTTATTTATTAGTTTTCTTATTTTGTGTGTGCTTGATCAGTGTTTATTCAACTCTTTTCCTCTGTATCTCTGCATATTTAACAGTTGCATGGCTTTCTCCAAATGCTCCAAAATAACATAAGCTAAGATTTGCAGCCACTTTCATAATAATACTATGTAATATCAAATTCTATCTCAAGTTATGTGTTTTCGTGAAAAATAATTAAAACTAATTGTTATTAACCTTTGATTTTTATGACTTTTCTTTATTTTTGTGCCTCTGAATTTTCAAATTAAATTCATGATCAAAATGCACTTTTAATTAATTTATAAAATATTTACAAATTTTGATTTTTCGAAAAATAAATGTTCTTATATCCTAATCTTAATTCCAATATTTATATTTTCATAAAAATGATACATTTTTTTTCTGTAAGTTGGGAAAATGTAGTCCAATAGCTGTTAGAAACCAAATCAGAAAAAATTTGTAGTTTTACTAAAACTTTTCCATTTTTAACTACTCATAATCCCCTTAAAATGTGAACCTGAGTTTAATTTTTATATGACGAAAAGCCTATGTTGTATAGTTTACTATGCTGTTATTGGTAATTACTTAGCTTAAATAGTTTTTTGTTCTTGAAATAAAAATAATTAAATTTCTCTGATAGAAGGATTAAATTAGATCTGTTCTATACAAATATGTTTATTGCTCTTGATTTTTAGCTCTTGACATATTACTTAAAGGACACCCTACATACATGGAGTTTCAAATGGGCACCTACACATGGAATGAATGAAGTTTTTTTCCCCATATTCAATTTTATTTTTAAAACTGAATCATAACTTTCAATTATCAACCTAAACCTTTCCTTTGCAATGCTTTCATCTGACAATTATTTTTAAAAAAACTCTGATACATTTTCTCCGTAACTGAGAAACTGGAAAATATCTTTAATTGGATATGTGCCCATTTATTTTTTTTTCTGCAAAAATTTAAAGAAGTGTGTGTGTGTGTGGGGGGGGAGGGTGTATGGAATAGATATAAATATATTTGTACTCACTTTTAATCATCAATTAATATGTTTCATTTAGTTTCTAATCTCTTATGATTGCATGCATTATTTTCTTTAATCTTTGCATGGTATTTAAGTTGATTCAGTTCATAAAATTTGATGGAGGAAATCATTACTTGCATGATGAATTCACTACCAAAATGGCTCTTCCATAAATCTTACATTTTAAGGTTTTATATAGGACAAGATAGAAAAATAATATACAGCAAAATTAAAATTCAGCCATCAGTTTTATTAATGATATTGTAATCAAGATTAACATTTTATCATATATATATATATATATATATATATATATATATATATATATATATATATATATATGATAATCATGAAGTAGGATGATAAATATTGCAATGTATTATATTTTCAAGAAATTACATTGAAAATATTAATTTGAAGATTTAGCTATGGTCTACATTCACATGCTTTATTTTATTACATTTGTTGAGAAAATAATCTTCACAAATATTATATATATTTTGTTGAGATCAAAATAATACATTTGTGCATTGAGCTTTTAAATTTGTTTTGTCATTAGTCATTTATGTTAAGATTTATTTAATTTTAGTAATTTTCCTTTGGGATTAAGTTTGTTTGTTGAAATTGAAGTTGAAATTGAATTAAAATTATTTAATAAATTTTATACTATGGGTGTTTTATTATTATCAAATGAGCTTTTTGGTGGATTTATTATAAGATTAATGTTGTCACTGTTATTATTCCTATAATTGTGGGATAGATAACCCATTAACACTTTAATTGAAATCTTTCATGTCTAATCCTTTTGGTTACTTAGAGGTCTTTCAGAAATGTCAGATTATGTAACATTAATCATGGTAGAAGATTAGTTGACCATAGTAAGTAATTTAGTGGTAATGGTTCAGGGGTGCGGTAAGAAAGAATAACACTTATACACGATATTGCATATATCCTATATGTAATCGAATATTGAATAGAATAGTGAAATGTTATTCAATTATATATGCAATATCACAAATCAGTGTTATCCTCAACCGATTTCACTGTATGTAGCATTTAATTTTAAGAATGTTACATATAATAAAATCAATACATTTTTCTTATTTTAAATTATTATTCTATATATATTTTTTAAAGATTGTGCACTTAATCTAAGAGTTGTTAACACATCGTGTATGTGTGGATATGGAAAAATAATATTATAGACACAATATTTTCAGATCTCTAAATGGCGCTTTATTAATGTTTAAAACTTTTTCCTGATGTTTCTAAGTATCTGCAAAAATCCTAAGGTTAATTTTTGTTTAATATAATTATTTTCACATGATTAACTTTTACAAAGTTAAAAAATAATTTTTATGTTCAATCAGGTATTTTTTTGAAGAAAGTTTTTATTTATTAATTGCTTTTTCTCATTAATATTAATTAATTTTTGATGAGTCTCCAGAAGATTGTGTTTATGTTTTCATTTTATATTTACAGTTGTAACACTAGCTGCTAAGAATAGAGAATTGTTTTATCTATTTAATTGCACACAATTACATATTATAAATGAAGTTATATATTATTGTACATACTTCAAATGTATTATTCTTACTTAACCCTCTTCATGAATATTCGGGTATTATCTGACTTCCCTGGCTAATAAATGTGTAAGTCTTCTCCCTTATCCAAGGCCGCAATGTTCTAGGTACCCTCTATGACAAATGCGTTAAATTGCCTACTTCAAATTTTGTATGGGCTATTTCTTTAAATCAAATTTCAAAGTCCTCAACCCTTTCCTATCAAATGAGACTCATTGTGTATTATTGAATTCCTTATCAATTATAACTTTTTTAACTTACATATCTTCAATAATAATGCCCCAAAGTTGTCTGCATCAAAATCGATAAAGTCTAGATAAATTTAGGCAATAAGAACATCATTAATACTGCATAATTTTATTTTTCAAGTTTAATTTTAATTCAAGGTTAATATTTATGCATTATTGTTCCATGGCTTGAAAATTACAATGGGCTACCGAACATTTCTGTTTGTCCGATCATAGTCAATGTTTATAGTGGAGGGCTCAAATAATGTGCAGCTGATTTTACTCCTTACAGTAACATTCATTATCTCTTCTCATATAATTATCAAACATATCATTATTATCGTATCCTAATATTTCAAATATGTGATCATAACTGTGAAATGTCTAAACACATTCAACGCCAGCTCCATATTCTCTAGGTGAGCCAGGGAGCCAGAGGGCTTTGGGTCATCAGTGAGCCGATATCTCCCCAGGACTTAGTTGGCCCTCAGAGTCGCCAAAGAGTTTGTTAACCCGCAATACACCAGTGAAAAGCGCTGTTACCTTTCATTTTCGTTATTATGTTTTTTATGTTTCATATTACTGCTATAAAAAAAATTAAGAAATTGTAAGAATGATCTAGTAAATTTATAATTAAACAATTCTGAATGAATTTGAAGTAAAAAAAAGTGAAGAGTAGTTCCTTTGAAAGTGAAATTAATTGTGGGTATGGGAATGTTCAGTTAAAAAATCATCATCAAATTACTGTAATACATCATTATTTTTTTTCTTTATACATTTTATTTTTAAAAGCATTATGCATAATAAAAAACAACAAATAATATTAACTAATGAGATTATTTACAAGATTTTAATTAATTACACAATTATAATCCTATACCCAATTATTTTAATACTAACTATAATTAACACTATTCACAATTGGTTTGTGACATGAAATTCAAATAAATTAGTTTATATAAAATGAAAAAAAAAAAATATTCAGTTTGTGGTTGCCCAATTTCAGTTTCAGCATTGACAAATTTCCTTGTTCTTGTCCCTAAAAATTTGTATATATATAGTTTTTTGTTCTTTTGCTAGTCCACTGTAATTGGATAATGTAATATAATAATAAAATATAATACAAGTAGTGAGAATAATTTTAAAATTACACTTAACTTAATAAAAATTGAGTTAAAACTTTAAAAATCCACAACTTTGGCTATAAAGCAGCTAGGAGGAAACCAAAAACGCCGAAATGACCGTCATGAACCAGTGAAGGTGGCTGAATAACTAAATTCAAAAGTTTCCTACCTGGCCATCGCTTTTAAGTGGATAGAATAGAAGATACCTGAGTTCGTCCCTGAGACATAGTTGGCCACCTGGGCTCACCGAGTGGTATGTACCTGGCGTTGAATGTGTTAATGAACCACTCTTATTGAACATATGATATTCTATGAAGCCCTTTAAATACTAGGTGGATATATAATAATTGGCTGTGTTCTCTGATATCGCTTTTCTTATTTATTAGCATTGCTATAAAGTTACACTTGTTCTAGTTTCCTAGTACACTTGACCATTTCAATACATTTTAACTGATTTTTTAAAATATTTTAATCCGATATGCTAGAATGTTTGGTGATCTAGATAATTTTTAAAACTATTTCTTATCCTTAAAAATCTTTGCATTATATTTCTAAAATTGAAACAGTCTTGAGGAACTTGTTACTATATTTTTATTAATAATAAAAATACCTCATACAGCATTAGTATTTCTAAATTGATTTGTATATTTAATGTTTAACATGTAGCTATGTTTACTACCCAGTTGAAAATAAGTCACTTATTATTTTTAAGTAATTGATGTATAATTTTTAAATAATTATAGTAGAAGAAAAAAGATTGGCCACGGCAGGGAATTGAACCCAGATCCTTTACATCTCTGTTGCAGCACTTACCACTGAGCTAACTGTGGTCAATCCCAGCTTTGTTGATTATTTAATTCCAATAAATTTTTTAAAATTATAAATTGATTATTTTCAAATATTAAATGACTAATTTTTAACAAGTAAAGTAAAGTGACAGTATTTCAATTATCCCCCAATTACTATAGTGTGATTTGGCGAGACTTGGTGGGTGGAATTGTTGAAGAGAAAAGATTGACACAGTTGGGATCGACCCCACAGTTAACTCATTGTTAAGAGCAATGCAGCCTGCTCTACAGAGGACCTGGGTTCGATTCCAGGCCGTGGCCAATCTTTTATTTCTAATAAAATTATTTAAAAATTATAAATTAATTATTTAAAAATAATTAATGACTAATTATCAACAATGAAGTAAGCATAGCTACTTGTTAAGTATTGAACATACTAATAAGCTTAGTAATACTAACTCTTTATGAGCCGTTTTTATAAACATTATAATTTCCTTAAGACTGTTTCAATTCTAGAAATAGATGCAAAGATTGTTTAGAATAAGAAATGGTTTTTAAAATACAGATTAAATTCCGCATTCAAAAAGACCAAACGCATATTTTTTGGACCGCTCGTTCCCATAACTTTTGATGTAGTGCCATATTATTATAATATCAAACTATAATTTTTTAGACTATTTTAACCTAACATATTAAAAATTTTATTGTGACATCCCTAGGGGGCATGACATTCACTTTCAAAACGCCTGCTACTAGATACAGTCTCAGTTATTATAAATAAATATTTAAATTACCTATATCTTAATTAATTATTAATCTTGATAATGGTTTTAATATATATTTTTTTAAATAATTTATTCATTGGAAAAAAAAATCAAAATGAAATATTTTATTATTGGTATAATCAAGAATAAAAATTATGTTAAATTAAGTAAAATTACTGTAGAATCTAGGTAAATAAAAATTATGTTTTTTATAGACGGTTATTATTAGTGAGCATAGATAATGGTGGGTAAAATTCCATTTGTATTATTTCAACAGTGACTTTACGAATAATATAATTCATTTTCTCATTTACAAATGTTGTGGGGAATCATAAGTTAACATTAAAATTGAATGATTAAATTATCCATCACAATATGAGAATATGAAGGTTTTTACTGTCCATAGCATGGAGTATCTTTATCTCACTGAACAGGTGGATCGAATGAACTGCTCTTTTGGAATAGCCTCCATATTCACCTGACCTAACTAATCAAATATTAAATTTAATATTTCATATTGCTTATGATTCCAGTACTTCACTTTGTTGAATGTTTTTGTTGTCGAGTTGACATGGGACGAACCAAAAAAAAAAAAATAGTAGCTATTAATTGAGGTCAATAACCTGCTAAATCTAATAGAAATAAATCTATTAGGTCATCTGCTTCTTAGCAAAAATGATTTTTTTTTTTTATATTGAAAATGTTGGTGGATTAAAAAAAATATAGCATAGTTTTTCCTCTAAATTGTGTGGATTGTTTTGATTAAAAATATTTAGCAATTTTATGATGTGCTCAATAATCTTAAATTTCTTCTTTTCTTAAGAAATAATAATACCATAAATGTTTGCCATAAACAGTTAACATTTAATTCTGTGATTTTGATTTTAAAATTATACCTTCTTCTTCTTCTTCTCTCACTATCTCCTATTTGCTGCTAAGCGTGGAGTAGGTGCCTCTGACCATCTTGTCCACTGGTCCCTGTCCTGTGTAAGCCTTCTCATCTCCAGCATGGTGCTCCCTCTCGCTGTGCCAATTCTCTCAATGAGGTCTGCATACATGAGCCTTGGCCTGCCTTGAGGTCGCTTTCCTCCCGGTCTTGCTTCTAGAAGCCACCTAGCCTTATGGTCATCTCCCATTCTGTTAACATGCCTGAACCACTTCAGCTGTCTCTCTTCAATCGTCTCTAGGATGGATCTGACTCCTAGTTCATCTCGCACTTTTTCATTCCTAACTCAGTCTCGCCTGGTTTTTCCCAATATTTTCCGTAGGAATCTCATTTCCACAGATACAATCTTGCTGGCATA
This sequence comes from Aelia acuminata, assembly GCA_911387785.2. Lineage (NCBI taxonomy): Eukaryota > Metazoa > Arthropoda > Insecta > Hemiptera > Pentatomidae > Aelia > Aelia acuminata. The sequence continues at coordinate 130,012,759 of OU426980.1, read as the reverse complement.
GCAGTCCAAGAGTGTCCAGCTTTCTGATCCATATAGTGTCACTAGGAGAAAAACTGATTTGAATAGCAGGATCTTCGACTCAACTCCTGCTTTACAATGAATGTCATGGATATTTGGTAGAATATTCCATTGCCCTTTTGGACTCTATTAAGGACCTCCTGGTCTATTCTTCCATCCTTGCAGATCCTTGTTCCCAGGTAGCAGTAGGTGTCGGTTTGCTCAAGAGTCTCTCCATTGCAAGTGATTCTAAGCTCCTCATTCCTTCGTCCAACAGACAAAACCTTGCTTTTGGAGGCATTGATTTGCATGCTTCTGAGTTTCAGTACTTCTTGCCACTCATCCACAGCAACTTGGAGAGATTCAGCAGTATCCGCAACCAATACTACATCATCAGCGTACAATAGTGCCTGTGCCTACACTGGGGTCATATTCCAATATCAAGCTCTGGGTGTCCTCCTTTTACAAAGTTTCCATATGGCATCCATGAAGATTATAAACAGTAGGAGGCTCAGGCTATCCCCCTGTTTAACTCCCTTATAGAAATGGAATTGCCCAGACTCTGCCAGTTAGCCTTATTATTCACTTTGGGGCTTGATAAACTGACTTTATGGCACTTAAGAGATTTTGTGGGATTCTCCTATCTTCCAATGCGTTCCATATTTCCTGTCTAGGAACATGGTCGAAAGCCGCCCGTAGATCTAGGAAAGCTAGGTATACTGCTTTACCTCTGTCCCATGCCTTCTCTACAATCATTCTCAGGGAGAAGATATGGTCCTGTGTCTGCCTACCTGGCCTAAAACCTGCCTGTTCTTCTTCCATATCTTCTTCAACCAGTTTCCTAAGTCTTTGTTCTAGGATCCTAGTGTATACTTTATATACCACCGAAGACAGACATACGGGGCGGGGCGGTAATTATCGCATACACTTTGACTTCCCTTCTTATGGATTGGGATAACGATGTTGTTTTCCCAGTCAATTGGTATCCTTCTGAGATCCCAAACCTTTTGGAATAGTTTTTGGAGACACTTACCAGCTCATTTCCCCCATATTTTATAAATTCGGGTGCAATCCCATCTGGCCCAGCCGCTTTTCCCATCTTTACTTTAGCAATGGCTGCTTCGACTTCCTCCTCTTCTATGGTGTCATCCTCTATGGTGCCTCTTCTACGGCAATCTCAAAAATTCTGCCGCCTTTCTTCCATTCTGAATTTTTCTTGAAAATGTTTCCTCCAAACCTCCAATATGCCCTTGTCTTCTGTCACCAGTATGCCATGCTCATCTTTTACACTTCTCACAGACTTTGCTTTTTTGTTTCTTTGTGCTCTTGTGATGTGCCAGAATTTCTTTATATTTTCTTAATAGTTCTTATTAAGTTCTAGCCCGAATTCCTAACAAGATTTTCTCTTGGCTTCCTTTACTGTTCTCTTAGATTCATTCCTTTTCTCTATGTACAATGCCCAATCTTCTGGGGACTTGGTTCTACAGTACTGTTTCCAGGCCGCTTTCTTTGCAGATATGACCTGTTTCCAAAATTATATCCAGTTGTAATAATTCTTGGTTAGGATACATCACTTAAATCAAGACTCAACATTTTACCCAATGAATCAAAATTCTTTCTGGTTAATAGAGATGTAGAATAAAATATTCATAGGAATAATATTTTGCTGTTTCTTTGAATATATAGATAAATACAATAATGTGAATAGTTTAGAAAAATAAAAGATACTCCGAAATTAATAATTTGTAATTAAATAAACGTTGTTACTGGTTTAATATTTTATAACATTCTTCAAATTTCGACTGGTTTTCCAATTTAAAAGTTGAGTAACTATATTCATTTCAACCAAAAATGAAAATTTTCATTGCCCTGCAATTTTTAATATTCTTAAAACTTCCATCTTTTTATTTTAGTAGATAAGAAAAGGAGTTTTTGTTTATTTATTTAACATTACTCATGCTAATATGGCTAATCGGACGATACTAGTAAAGTGGGGGTCCTAAATTTTGCCTATCAAGGTATAATTAGGATAGGAATCTTTAACAAGTTAGGTGCGGTCCCCGGGGTCTGATGCCTTACATTCCCTTCTTGACATCTGATTTTCACATGAAAATGTCCGAAAGTCCGAACACTTCAAACACTCAATTTAGTCAATTTTTAATGAGATTATTGCATTTTAGTGCAGAAAATGTTGCTAACAGCTAAAATTCTGTTGTTTTTCACAATCGGACTCCGAGGTCCGATTTTCAATAAAGAATGGCGTAAATCCTTTATTGGCCTGTCCTTCCCCTATTATGTCTAGTTCCAATCCTTACCAAGAGATAATGCTCTTGAGACGCTCATTTAATTTCCTTTTAATCAAAAGATAACGCTTTCGTCAAAGTATTCCTATTGGACCCCGACGCCCAATATCGTCTGTGGCTCATACTAGCAGTCGGACCCCGGGGACCGATACCGTCCAATTCAGGATACCCCTAAAATACGCCGCTGCACCTAACGTGTTAATAAGTACCTGACATTGCACAGGCTTAGGAACACCATTCCTCCAAAAAATGTCCTCCTCGCATAACCAAGGAGTTTCTAGTCACCTTAAAATATCCTAGGGCCCCACCTGCCTGGCTACCAACCCGCAAGAGAGTGTTTAGATTTCAGGATGTGGTAGCATTTTACCCAACATTAACCCTTTAACCGGGCGGGACGTACAAATGCGTCCTTGAAGTATATGTTGCTCCCTGGAACTGGTGGGACTTATATTTTCGTACAACAGAGGTATTAGTCATAGATACATGTATCTATGTTTATATATATATAATATATATATATATATATATATATATATATATATATATATATATATATAAATAATTATATATACATATATAAATAAATAATTATATATACATATATAAATAATAATAAAAACGACAAATATTTCAGGACGTCTATACACGTCCTGCACGGTTAAAGGGTTAAAATGATCGACATAAACTACCTTACTTTTGTCAATGTAAGTCTACTTTGGGTATCTTGATTTTTGGAAATTCAGGTCTTGGAGTTTAAAATTTGATCAATTTATACTTTAATACAAAAAAAAAAAGTTTCTAAATTTTTTTTTTTGGAATTCTAACTAGTCCAGTCAATGCAATATCAATCCATTGGGATGGTTGACTTAATATTAAATATTCCTATTATATATTTTTAATTTGATTTCTAACTGTTAGCCTGAACATCACTAAATCAAAACTTTTATTTTATTCATTTATCATACAAATTTAGTTAAATTATGTTAAACCGTCGCCTATTTTTTTTTTTTTTTTTTTAATTTATTATTTATTTATTTCATTATGAGCCTACTCTAAAATATTACTAATTCTTTAAATTACGACCTATTTGCAGCTGTTTATAACAATATTGAGGTACATACATATTTATATTGCATTGATCATATGAATGCAGGCTTAATTTTTCTCAGTCTCAAAAAATATATTCCTCAATAATTGCTACTTCTCAATACTTTCAATAATCTCAAAATCATTAAAAATAAATATTTGATGTAGTTTGAACAATTTATAGATCTTTAAACGCTAATATATGTGTATACACCTGAAATATATGACGTAATAATTACAATATGACAATTATTGGTAGCTGTGATATCTTTTTTCCTCTTTTTTTTTTTCAATGTTTGTTTAAATTATGTTTTTTAGAATCCTTTGATGTAACATCACTTTTGATATAATATTTAAGGAAACCTATTAATGAATTACTTGTATTAATAACAACATATTGAAACATGTATTAAATGAAATCAGCAGATCAATGTTATTTTTTGGTCTATTTCATTACTAATATATTGTTTTATGTTTAAATTTGTTCCACTTAAAAATGTTTCATTTTATTCTTTATACTGATTTATTTATAAATTAGGCATTTTTTTGGCTTGTTTAACAAATGCTAATTGATCAAATGTATGGTAGATCAAATGGTAATTGATATTGTTGCTCTGGAATCTTAAGTTGAACTGGTGAAGGGAAGAGAGAGGGATATCTGGAAAGATTAGTTAACTCAATTTCTTTAACTGTGGTTAATAATTTAATTCATTAGTTTTTAGGGGATGGATTTAATTTCAAATAAGCATGTTTAAAAGCGGAAAATCTTCTTTGTGAAATTTTGTGGGTATTTTTCTTGGAGATAGCGTAACACTCATTCTGCTAAATCCTTTATCATTCCTGGCTAATTATAAATATTGAGTATTATTAATGAGATGGAAATCCTATTAAGGCCTCCACAGTAACATTCTTGTTTAATTTTTGAACCACCGCAATTGTTAAATAGGCCAAAAAGCTTATTGAAATATATCTCCTCACATTTGAGCCTTCTATATGTTGTCCAGTTATATAAGGTTAAAAAATTAAAATAAATGATAGATAATCCTTCAACATTGAAATATGGCATACTTGCTCTTTCATGAGTTCTTTACAACTTCTAAAAGTCCACTTCTTTATCTCAGTAAATATTGTGTTCAGTGAAAAGCTACTTCTATAAAAAATTAAAGTAGAATAAATTCTCTTCGCCAGAGGCCCTTTTTATATTTTCTTAAGGAATAAAGATTTTTTTTTAGATCCAAGTCGAGAGAGAAATAAATCTGGATATTTATTTATGTATTAAGCTGTAACTATTTTTATAATATAAAAATTATAAATTATAAATTACCTAAAATAAAAGACTATTTAAAATTATTAGAGAGAATAAAGGATTTTTATGAAATTCCTTTAATTTTTTTTTTGGGGGGGGGATTATCGCTCAGATGTCCATTTTTTATTGCCTAAATAATTTAGAAATAGAATTGAATTATATCAATTACTCTTCATAAAAATGCTCTATTCATTTGTTGCTATGTTCTATAATTTCAAAGTAGTAGGAATGAGATTAAATGAAAATTTTAAAACTGATATTTAAGGCTTTATTTTTACAATTATTAGTACTTAGTTAAATTTTCATATTGTTTGGTATTTTACCCGTGAATGACCTTTTCCTTAAAAAACATAATCTTCAAACGAGTCCATATCATATTCATTATCATACAACAATGAAACGTTAGTGAAGATTACTAGTTTATGCAAACAGAAGTGCAATGCATACCATATTTTCAAGGATCACCTCTCCCCTTACTACTGTACTTCCTGTGCATCTTGAGAAAATGGTGCTTAACAGATAATTAGGGGTGTAGGGTGTCCATGGTTATTGAAGCTCACGCTACATCATATTTTGATGATGAAGCGAATGAATCAATCATGCTTCAACATAAAAAATCTGTAATTTTTATTATTTTTTATTCAAGCTTGGATGAAGAAGTTGTTAGTGCTTTTGACAATGAGAAGATCAATATCCTCACCATCATTAGCAACTGTATGATATTGAAGCTTTGTCAATTTCACATCTTATATAGGTTATCAAATGTTGCGGGCAAATATAAGTAAACGTAGAGCCAAGGCAGAAGTAATTGGCCTCCTTTGAAATATTTTTTTTTTTGGAATGTTCAAGTTATTGATGGGAAATATAATAAAAAGCTGATTATTTTTCATTACTAATGCTTTATTTGTTTCATCTCAATAATTTTTATTCTATTTTATGTCTTTAATTATCCTAAGAAACGAAAGAATTGGTATTCTTTTCATTCATAAAACTGTTTTCTTATTTGCCTCTAAATTAAATATACATACACATAATATACATTTGTCTGGCCACTGATGGATGTTAATATATAGGATGAATTGACATTCAACTTATTATTAGTGTGCTTGATTTTCATTTTCTATTGGCTTGTGACCTTTTTCGTCTTTTAGAATTACTAATTTTGACGTACGACTTTTTTCAGTACCAACAGAGATAAATTAAATGTATAGATTTCTGTATATTGAAAAGTTGAAGTATCTTTGAAGGGATACCTCCTCTCTCCTATAAGGAGTTAGATAACAGTTGAAGAAAAGAAAACAGTAATTTTTAATAGATATTAATGATGCTTATAAAGGAAATCATACCGCATTGTTTGTTTGTTTTTATGATTATTTTTGTTTTCTGATCACTTGAAATAAATTGCTTCTTTTTGCGTTTTTTTTATTACCAATGAACCAAAATTTTTGACATAATACTGTATGCAGTATCAATGATGATATTCTCAATGATTCCATAATTCAAGTAGAATACTGGCATAACTTTTTTTTGTGTAATTTGTGGTTCATGTATATTATTAACTCTGGTATTAACTTGTTTAAGAGAAGTTGGAGAATTTTGCTGATTCAGTAATAATTTATCCATCCTAAGGGAACTAAATTGTAAAAATCTTTATAACTTTCATACTTATAACTCATTTGTTTAAAAAGTTTGTTTTGTTATTTTTTGAAAAACAATTTTTTTTCAAAGATATATATATATATATATATATGAAAATAATTTTTCTATCTTCCTTTATTTAATTTCCTTCGTAATGTGTATGTTCTAGGTATTCCCCTTTGGCTGGTGATCTTCTTGCCAATTCAATGTTACCTGGCAATGCTATGAATGGTTCAGGATGGTGTATATTTGTGTATAACCTCGCACCAGAAACAGAAGAAAATGTTTTATGGCAGTTATTTGGGCCATTTGGCGCCGTCCAAAGTGTAAAAGTCATAAGAGACTTGCAAACAAATAAATGCAAAGGGTTCGGTTTTGTAACCATGACTAATTATGATGAAGCAGTTGTTGCTATCCAATCACTAAATGGTTACACACTTGGTAATAGAGTTTTACAAGTGTCATTCAAAACAAATAAAAGTAAAACTTCATAAAGAATCTGTTTTTCTTTGAATTGTGACAAATGGTCTAGTCATTCTATTTTTAAGACTGTATAACCCCACAAGATCTCTAATTTTAGTTTGTAAAGTTTATGTTATTTAATGTGTTTGAACTACTTATATCCAAGATAAGTAATTTATATTGGGGTTATGCAGCCTTAGAACTGATACAGGTTATTTTTTTGTGTACATACGTGTAAGTGTATGGGTGTGTATAAAATACATATAAGTAAACCCAAACATACACACACCATATATATATATATATATATATATATATATATATATATATATATATATATATATACATATATATATATATATATATATATATATATATATATATATATATATATATATATATATATATATATATATATATATATATATATATATATATATATATATATATATATATATATATATATACACCCAGATGTGTGTATATATGTGCGTGTGTTTGTGTGTATATGTGTCTTATTATATGTGTATTCATATATGTGCACACATTCATACAAATATGCATATGTACATACTTATATGTATAAATATAAATATATTATACTATTATATAGTATTTTTCAATCTTTAATAAAATCAGGTTCTTGAATAAGCTAGTCGAAACTAGTGCAAGTCCTGTCTGTGTTTCCTACAACATCTAGGATTAAATTATGAATGCAAGTAAAACTGATTATTAGCTCTATATTGCCAGTTTTATTGTTTATATATTTATTATTATTAATACTGCAAATAGTAATGATTATTGTTGTTAGTAGCCCTGTAGATTCAGCATCAGTAAGAGTGTTAGGTAGTATAAATGTTGTATTCTATACTTCTATAATTTAATACTGATTTTTTGATTTGTGGTTTTTTGAAAATGAATTTCACTACAAATGTATGAATTTTAAGAGTTTGTATGTCAAGTTTTCATTAATATAACTATTGTTTAATTAAAATTATTAATCAGAGTATTGTGTTGAATAGTGTATCATTCAATGTTTAATCTGTTTATCAATATTTTCTTCATAGTATTCACGTTTTGTGATATTTTCAATTGAATGTTTTAGAGTTTCTTACATAATTTCAAATATCCTATTATAGTAATGCATATTTTTGTCAATTTTAATGATAATAATTTAAGATTAAGAATCAATATTATTATATATTTAGTTGCTGAGAATTTCTAAAATGCAATGCAAGATTTATGTGCACCTCCACATGCTTAAGTATGTCATTTTTAAAATTGATTTCATAAACCATATATGTTTAAAAGGTTCTTTATTGGTTAGATGTTATGCTTAGTTCATTTTTCTAACGATTTTTTAATCACTCATTGACTGGTGTACTGACTACAACATTTAATTTTTAATACATATTTACGTGTATACACTCATACATAGACAATTTTTTTTTTTCGTTTATTTATGTACTGTTACATAAGTATTAGTTGTTGTTTTTTATTTTATTTTTTTAGCTTGACTCTATTAAATTTACTTCAGTGTGTTTATTTTTGTTTAATTTTTCAAAATCTGAGTGAGAGAAAAAAAATTCCTCAGCAATGAAAAATGTGCACTTTAGTTTGAGATTTGACTTTAATTTAAAGACATAAATTTAAAAAAAAAAATTTTTTTTGTTTGATTAATTTTTAGGTTTTATTAAACCGCCTGTATTTTGTATTAAATCAAAACAGTTGTTAATTTTAGAGGCCTGTTTAAGTTTTCAGTTCAAAACAATGTATAACAGCAGAAATTTATAAACTTGGCATGTATCACTTTTACTTGCCTTTTTATTTTATTTTTTATTTTTATCTTGGTAAGCTAATTACCATTGTAATATTTAATTTAGAAGTGGTTGATTTTATTTTTTAAGTTTTATAGGTAATTCATTAATTTCTTAACAATTAACATTTTTTTAGCTTATTGAATATCTTTTATCATGATAATTTTGGATTTATTTTGATGTAACTTTGAATTTTGTTTTATCAGTTTTGGTGTGTTTTAAATTTTCTATGTGTTTAAATATTTACGACCGAGCATTTATATCATGCAAGAAAGATTAAGTAAGGATGTGGTAAGGGGGAAAACACAGACTTGCACATTAAGTAAGAAACTAATGAAGAACACTTTGCAGTGTTGAAGTCAACTCATACACATAAGTTAATATTTGTATGTGATATATAGTATCCCTTAATAAAATTACAAAAACATATGTAAAATATTTTAAAAAACCTGCATTGTGTGCTATAAGCATTCCGTATATGAATTCATGCAAGAAGGAGGGAACTGTACCTGTTAAACAGTATTTCTGTGTAATTATTTTTATGATGGATTATATTTATAGAATAGTCTTCTTTATGACGAAGGCCTACTACAAAGAATGAATGTAATATCCTCATTTTTGAGGTACATAATGAGTTTTACACTTAGCTCAAATTTTTAATTGAACAGCATATATCTGGATTTCAGTCATTAAATTTCAACAATCATTTTGCTCAAATATTGTTATCATGGCTACTTGAAATTTGTAATAAATAGTTGTCATAAAAGTCTTTGGTCATAAAATTTAAAATCCTTTAGTTAATAGTGATGGTTACATTATTTAACATTGTTTATAGAATTGTAAAATATTCTGCAATAAATTGTGCAATACATTATAATTTGCTTTTGTTATATCTAGGGTGGGTGTATTTCTTATAATTAAATGTTTTCTGGTCATTTGCTCTGTCCATGACAATGATCTAACATATTTTAATGTCCTTGGGCTTTTCCATTTCTACAATAAAATAAATATCTTTGGTAATGTCTATTTTAATTAACCTTAAATATGGTATCGCTGAAACATATTAAAAATGGAAAAATAAATTTACTTTTGTTGCTCCTGTAACTTACACGTCTTCATATTTTCATGTTTATAATCGATAAAATTTACTTTGCGAACATTAATCTTAAATTTTGCATTTTAAATTTGTTAAACTTATTGTTCCTGAAAATTGTTATATTTATAGCTCATGCATTTTATAAAATAGTTTATGTAAAACTTGAAATGTAATCTTCTTTTTCAAATTATTATTATAAAATTATTTGGTCCATAAATAAATGCTTATGTATGGTCATATGAATATTTCCCAGGAAGCAAAGATTAAATTAACAAGGGTGTACTTACTGCTTATAATACACTCATATATATGTGTAATATATATTCTTATGAGTGTTAATAAAATAGATCCAGACCAAAAGTAACATCATGCGCATATATCAAATATGTGTGTATAAATTACCCCTCAAAAGTAAGACGGGCCCAAACATATACACTAATAAACTAATTTAATGTGTATATGTTTGAGTGCATATGATATATATAACTATCATTTTGAGGTATTGAAATAATTAATATATATTGTATATTGATTTCTTATAATTTTCATGAAATGAACATTGTCATAAACTAATATAAGTAAAAATTATTTTACTGGTATTCTAAATTTTGCTTGGTAGAGTATGCCATTTATGTCTTCTGTAACTTATATTCTGTAATTTGAGTATTTATATATTGACTCACCTTATATGTTGAATTGTATATATTGAGATTGTAATAGTTTTAATGGTGTTGGTGTATTTAATATACTCTTAAGTGATTACCATGACGTTAATATTAATACGAGAGGGATTCTAAGGCATGAGAAACTAAGAAATTTGTGATATCGAATATTTGCATTTAAAATGTTCAAAATAAGACATGTTGGAGAACTTAGTTACTGAATATGTTTTTTGTTTTTTTTTCATAGTACTTCTTTTTAATTTATTAATATATATATAGAGAGAGACTGTAAATTATTTGAATTTATTGATAGCTAACTATGAAAAAAAGAATTGAAAAAAAAAATGATGTTGAGAATATCACAGGCCTAACATTCTCATTCCCTGAGTTTTAAAATGACTTTATAATAATACATAATGATATTTTACATCACATTTTAAATTAGGCATAGGTAACCCTATATGCATTAATTAACTATGAAACATCAATTCACAGCTCTTTAGTCAAAAAATTGTATATTTGATGTAAAAAGAATATTGATATTATACCTGTAGCTTACCCACAATTTGATGGGATCCCGAGGATAAACTTATGATCCACTAAGTTGAAACTAACATAGTTTTTGTCCTTAACACTTAATTTAAACTACACAGATATATTGTAATATTTCAATACTTTCTTGTATTCTATTTACATGTTTGTGGATAAAAGTGAAAGGTAAATAAATAAATATAAAGACAATGGTTTCAACTTTGTACTGAGTGAGTTTACCCTTGGACCGCTAATCTAATTGTTAGCAAGCTATAATTTTGTTTTTAAGGTAAATGAGACAATACATGTATATGTACAAATTCCTCCATACACAACTTACCTTACATTCCAAAATTTTTATAAATTAAGGGGAAAAAGTGATCCTAACTACATTTATAAAAACAAAAATATTTGTTTTACAATTTTTATACTTTTCATACCACCTCGTCTGAAAATGTACATTTTTTCCTAAACATATATTTAAAAAGTTTAAGATGCTAGTATTAAACATAAAGGCCTGTAATAATATCTAATCATGACCATTACTTAGTAAAGATATAATTTATATTCTCATTTCAGTTCATATATTCTTTAAACTTAATAGCCTTCTATGGTGCATGTGTATATTTTATTCATCTATTATAAATCAGTTTTACTCTCTCCGAGAAAAAGATGTTTTCCTTAACAGTAAGAAAACTTCCTCAATCACACAAATTATCTGTTATTAAAGATATAGGAAAGTTGTTATCAATTTGGCTGATAATGTTCAAATTTTGTATTATAGGAAATAATATATATATATTTAAAAAATGTGTTCAAGTGCAGGAATCTTGTTTAAAAGATAAGTGACTGGTTTTAACTAAGTAGTGAATGTCGTTAGGTGGTTTAGGATCTGATTGAAGACTGTTCATACAATCCTGGTACAAACTCAAAACACATTTTATACTATACACTTATAGCAAATATCCATCCCCATAGTGATGAATAATATTCATTTTCAATTTGATCTAGTTATTTTTGTGTAATACAGAGCAGATTTCATAGTTTGTAAGTATGACACCAGAATACCAATTTAATCACACACTGTTGCTAGTTGTTAATGTATGATCATATGAATTAACATGGTTGATATATGTATTCATATGTGATTCATTAGATGTCAGTCATCCATTCATATGTAAATTTTATTAGTGTGATATAAAATTGTGGTGCTCTGATTGTATATTATGCTCATAAAAATTAGTACTGGCCAGAAAGAAAGATTTGGCGAAGTAATAATAGTGTAAAAATTGTAATTTAATAACTTTCAAATATTTCGTACATTTTGCAATGAAAATTATCGTTTGAAGGCATACGTCCATAGGGTGTTATATGCAAGATTCTATTTGCGTTCCTGTAAAAAAAAAAAAAAATTAATGGCGAGGTTGGATATGTATTATAAATCCTTCAATATCATATCCATTTGTTAATATATAAGTATACTTTTCTTGCATCAAAGAAAAGGCAGTGATCTTTAATAAAATACGTAATTGTAAATATAAATTATTATCTATTCCCTCGGATTGAGGACTGCTTTCTTCAAGTTTTATTTGAGAACTGTCATTGGTTTGGAATAAAATCAGATCTTCCACTAAAAAGATATTATAAAAATTTAAAAATACTTTTTTCCACAAAATTAATATGAATGGTGTATTAGTATAGTATGAGTGTTGGGGAAAAATGAGAATACTGAGATTATGATGATTTGTTGAGAGAGAGAGATGATGTATATTATAACTGAAGTGATTGTTCTGAATGGTGTAAGTTTATGTATGTGTGTTTTGCGCATATGCATACAATTTATATTATATTTTTCATTTCAAAATTTCATATTTTCCATTTTGATAATTTTAATAGCAACTCACTGTAACTTTACAACGATAATATAGAAAAACTACTATGTTTTGTGAATATTAATGTACAAAAAAAACTTAATAATTAATAAATCGGAATGTGATAATGTTAACGTTTTGACCCCATGGTGCATGTTATATAGCATTTCAATTTTAGATAAAAGTCACTAATTGTGTCAACATTCAAGGCACACAGGGTCAGGTTTACTATTCTTTTCTACAGTTTAATCTAGTCAATCTTAAATACTGTGTAAGAATACGATATACTTATATATTAGCTCATTTGATCCATACATCACCAAATTAAACTGGCACTAAACAATTATATTAAATGAATGCCTTATTCTTTTCGTTCTTTAGTGTAAATACGTTATTTAAAAAAATATATATGTTTATTTCATCAATAATATATAATTAATAGTCTGTATATAATGTGTCAAATATCACAGAAAAGCATTTGAGCATAGCATGGTAGACAAGTTAGAGCAATATTGCAGTTTTATAAGGAAGAAAACTGAGAATATAAAGTGATGAAATAGATTAAAGTATCATATATTGGTTACAGGAGGCCTATTCATTTATTGTTATGGTCTTTTTCCTTGATGTTGTTTAAAAAAAAAATGTAATTAAAGCTAGTCTTTTCATATATTTCTTTTGTATATGCATTTTTATCTGCAGTGTGATCATACAAGAAATAAAATCTCTGTAACAAAGGGATGGGGGTCCTTTGACACTCCTCTTCTTTCATCTCTTTGAATTAGGAGTATAAAAATATTTCAATATAGGCTGTGTATATGTAGTAAACTGTATGAGAGTCTGCTGATTTGTTCTAAAATATTTTTTTTTCATCAGTTTTAAATATAATTTTATTCAAACAGTATGTTTTTTGTTTTTTTTATCAATGGAATACACTTTAGATGTTATTTAATAGATATTTGACACACTCCCTCCATAAAGGCCATACAGAGTGTGATATTTTCTTCAAAAAGTTTTTTTATAAATTAAAAAATAGCAACCTTTAAAATTTTGTTTCCTATTCCTCAAATAAACCAATTTTTTTCATGTTTTAGTGCAATATACATTTTCACTTAGTAGTTAATTCCCACTTTTCCATGTAAAAATATTTAAATTTAGACTACCATTTCACCAGTATTTAAAAGAAAATTAATTAGAGTTTATATGCTGTTAAGAATAGCACATCTTTGAGACCAAGTGTATAAATATTTAATTTGGTCATTGTTATTTGAATGCTCAGGTATAGAACTTGTAACTGTTTTGGTATGTTTGAAATATTAGCTCTGATTTAGTAAATATCAGCACAATGGTTGCCACATGTAAATATGTACAGTGTTCATGTTTCATGCATTTGTTTCCTAGTTGTTTTCAATTACTGTTTTCCATGTATTAATATATTATAGTATTGCTAGTAAGAAAGCTAATTAGGAAGCAAATGCAAGACACTTCTTAAAGTGTAGTAATTTATATATAATTGGAATGAAGTCATTTGAGGAAAATATCATTAATAAGCATTATTTTTACTATTCTGTAATTATACATGTTAGGCCCATTATATGAAATGAAAGATTCTAAAGTTTCTTTTTAATTTTTTATCCTATTACATAATTTACTTATCTGTAATTTTTAAATTTCAGTCAATATATAGTTAACTTGTACTATTATTTTAGCCATTTAATTCATGATATTGAAATAGTGTTCATGTCACACAGAATCCAACAATTGTATATATTTTGAAGTTTTTTATATATATTTTTTTCCATGAGCGCCATATTATTTGAAAAAAAAAAATGGGATTTGTATTGATTTTTTTTTTATATATAAAGAAAAGTTACCTACAAAGCATGTTTGAGGCAATAAATATGTGAAAATGGGCACTTTTCACATTGAAATGAATATGTAGGAATATGTGTGTATAAGTCCAATTATAGGTTCAGTTTTAGGCATTGTTAGTAAATTACCAATTGTGTATTGTCATTTAAATTTTATGTACTGTGTTACCATATAGGCTCATTAGTGTAGATATCCATAGAACCCTTCAAGTACTTGCGCTTCCAAGTACGTTGTAGCACAAATACCAATATATTTATCCGCTATGCAACAACATAGTTTTATGAACACCATATTTTTTTGTGGTGATTAAAATTATTTGTGATTAATGATCACATAATTTATATTATATCTTTAATTCTTTACTTATATATAAATTAACAAAAACTGCAGGTAACTGCTTATACATGATGATGCAGTTATTATGTTATTATCTGGCTGTGTCACTGAGGATACTTGATAAACATGCTCCAACATACACTCACATAAAAAAAAATTAAAAGTCAGTAGTTATGTTAAAAAGGGGCATTCATCAGCGTATCCATGTCCAATAAATGTTCCATATTTAGAGTGATGTATATGTGACATGATTTCTGCACCATTTTGTATATTTTGTTTCAATATCTTTCTCTAACATTCTTGCTTAGACTTAACAGTAATGTCTTATTGTTTGCTTATATATTATACACAAATATCGTAACTACTTTGTGTCTATTAGTTGTCTATTTATATTTTACCTATTACACTGTAATTATTAAAATGAATGTTTGGCTTCCTATGTAAATTTCTTAATTTTTACACTCTCAACCCCATTTTTGGAGTGATAAAACCTAATATTAAGAAACCTGATAGTTATGTAATTAATTGTGCATTTTGATTCTAATGTTCTGTGTGACCCCCTAATTATTTGCTATTTGAAGACCAATTATGTTATGGTAAATTAAGATGTTTCTAAAATAAATTGTTACTAATTTGAAGAATTGTTAGTTGGCATGCTGTTGATGTATCAATTACCCAATTACATCAGTAGCATACCAATCGGATAAATAGTGAGGTAAAATTTCAAAAAGTATCTTTCCATAACAAACTTTGTTGTAATTGCAATATTTGTACTTTTCCATGTTAAGGACTCACAATAAATTATTTAAAAAATTGATTTTTTTTTTTAATCTTGAATCCCAATTCTTTTTATTGTTGGTAATATAATTGTCATACCTAGATAATCTCTTGTTATCTAGGTTGTAATAAAACCTATGTCACTTAGACCTTCATAGCTGCTAATAATTCAAATTATTTGGCTGATGTTTATAATTAGCATATATAATTACTTTAAACCAAATCTTTCAATCAGTCAATTGACCACCTCATTGCACAACCAGCTATTATTGCCATGTTATCCTGTCATACTGAATTGATTCTGCTGCTGTATTTTCCTCAATAGTTTTTGCGCATATACCGGCGCATGTAGCTCTTGGTTGATAACTTTGTCTTTCATGGCTATTAAGTCTTGGGTTTGAAGGAATAATGAGCCACTGCGCAACCACATTGGTGAAGCATCCATTTTAACTCCCACTGTTGATAGACTATGGTAAAAGCTTCCATGGAGCTCTTTAATGTTTTGTTTATCAATCAGGGATTCATGATTTCCTGATAATAGAAAAGGTTCACCACAAAGCTTTAGGGCTATGTAGCCGAAGTCTAATGTTGCAATAGCTGAGATGGCCCTTGGATGTTTTGTCATTTCCGAAAAGGTTTCGGCATGCTTTTAACAGGGTTGAGAGCCCTCGCCCTCCTACTTTTCTTGGAAGTTACATTCTTAACACTGAAGGTTTCGAATGGGGTTTCCTCAATTGTACTCTAAGATAAGAATCCTTAGCATCTAGGTATGTATTGTTACATTTTCAAAACCAAGGGAATACGATAATGCCTAAATTTCCCAGGTATTTAAAGCTTTTATGATTTTTTTCCCTGAAAGATTAGTTTTGAGGATAATGCCAACGGGTCATTCCATGTCAAATCAACTCACTGATTCAGACTTGATGTCTCAGATTTTCACGGTTTTTGGTATGCGATAAAATATCATACACTTATGCAAAAATACCAAATTTCATTTATGTAGCAAAATGATTTTTGATGTTATAAATTTTTAAAAATTTCATGTTTTGGCACCTTTAAATGCCTATAGGCTGGTAACCAGTGATGATATACTCCTGGGAGTGGTCTCATTTCAAAGCTGTTGAATGGAAATTTAATATGATGTGCCACAAGATAGGGATTAATTTTTTAAAAAATTGAAAATTCAATTTTTAAATTTGAATTTTTAAAAAAGTGGCAATTTTTAACATTTCAAAAAAGGATCAAAAATAGTTTGTAGTATCTTAATACATATTCCACAATTCTATCATAGGATCAGAAGATACAGGGCTTCAGAAATACAAATTTTGTGAAAAATACGAGAATTATCATAATTTCAGAAAATTTTGAATTGTCACTTAAATGAAACAAGCAACGCATTACAATAAATCAATAAGTGGATATTACTTTTACATTTATTTAATGGAGAAAGGTAGCATAGACACTTACCATTAAAAATCCAGTATTATGAGTATTGTTAAGGGTTAACAAATCTGTTCGAGATTTCAATAATTGGAAGATGCATGAAGAGAGGCATGAAATTTCTTGGAGCCTCATTTAGTCACAGCTTTATAGTGCCGGTTGACCATTTGTTTTCCAGTTTTAATTTATTCTTAAAGGGTCTCAAATACAAAATTATGTCAGATACATTCCTAATGTGACCATTCCAGCAGTTGCCTCATATCCATAGTTTGGTACTTATACAGCCTTTGTATGCTCGCTCTGGCTGCTAGTGTTTTTACTGTGGCCCCCAGCCCATCACATGTTTCTTTGCCCTGTGCTGTTGCAGAAAAATGCCATTCAGCCTCAGCTTCAAAATCTTGCTTGAGATTAAACAAGTTAATAAAGTTCTTTTTATTTTTGTATTGGGCCGCAGAGCCATCCAAAAAATAGATTTTTTGGTAGGTCTTTGAAACTTGCATTTCAGATATTCCATCAACCAGTTTTGTGGTTGAGACAGTCTGATATTATTACAAAATTTAAATTTCACTACTTGTAGGCCAATCAGCTTAAGTTTTCTTTTAATGAGAGGTTTTCAAACATATTACTATAATGTAATCATTACGGGTTATTAATACATTAGTATCCTACACACTGCATAGAAAAATTAGTAACTAAAAAATAAAATTTTACTAATTTGCTAAATTTTTCACAAAATGTGTATTTCTAAAGCCCTGTATCTCCTGATCCCATGATAGAATTTTGGGATATGTATTAAGATATTACAAACTATTTTTGATCCTTTTTTGGAATGTTAAAAATTGCCAATTTTTTAAAAATTCAAATTTAAAAATTGAATTTTCAATTTTTTAAAAAATTAATCCCTATCTTGTGGCACATCATATTAAATTTCCATTCAACAGCTTTGAAATGAGACCACTCCCAGGAGTATATCATCACTGGTTACACTGGTCGACAAGGTTTTTTTCACAAGAGATCTGAATAGTGAATCTAGTGGCATTTTCCATCCTGAATTCAAATATGTAGTCAGAATTTTCCCATCAGGCATAGTTTTTCTGTAAAAGCTACTTTTCAAAATATGATTTTAGCGTTTTCTTTGACCTGTCATAGGAACCGTTACCTCATATGTAGCTATTTTACTCAAGCTGTATTATTGAAATTATTTGCAATGTCATGCTGAAGCGCAATAAAACATGACTGCAGGTTCATTGTTGTTGTTTAGACATGCTCAGACCTCTTTGGCATTGTGATGTGTCAGTATTGAGCTGACTGTGAGATTGTTGAGTACTGAAATATTTCCTTCTTTTCTGTTTAGAACTGTATTGTGTATGTTGTATTTCTGTGCTTTATTTTTTCATCATGCCAAGAAATTGTGTAAATCATGCAGATAATTTCTGCTATATTTGTGGTGAGCTGACCTTCAAGTCTCAGAGGCGAAATTTGACCCCACTTGTAAAAAAGTGTTATAAACTTTACTTTGGCTGTCAAGTTGGTGATTTTGATAAGAGCTGGGCCCCAAATACATGCTGTGTTTCGTGTGTTAGACTGCTGACTGGGTGGAAAAATGGTACACATCAGATGCCATTTGCAATTCCCATGATTTGGAGGGAACCGAAGGATCATTTAACTGACTGTTATTTTTGTTTGACAAATATTAAAGGAATCACATCTAAAACAAAATATACAGTTAAGTATCCAAATTTGCAATCTGCAATGAGACCTGTCTTACACAGTGAAGAGTTCCCCGTACCAGTATATGCAGATACAACCTTAAGTGATAACTCTGGTTCTGACCTGACTGAAACTCCAAATGATTCAGATGAAAATAAAAATGATCTTACATATGAAGCCAGTAGCTGTTCATCAGAACCATACTTTCCCAATCAGCAAGACCTTAGTGACCTGATTCGCGATTTAAATCTGTCTAAACAGCAAGCGGAAGTGTTAGCTTCCAGACTCAAAGGGTGGAATCTACTCCAAAAAGATGTAAGAATTAGTAGATATCATAGCCGCCATAGTGTTTTCAAAGTATACTTCTCCGAAGAAAATGGTATTGTGTTTTGTAATAATATTTGTGTTCAGTTATGGAAACTCTTGGGCTTTAACACCGGCCAGATGAGTGGCGATTGTTCATAGACTCCTCTAAAGTAAGTTTGAAGGCTGTGCTGCTACATATTGGCAATAAACTTCCATCAATACCGGTAGCGCATGCCGCTGATATGAAAGAGACATATGAAAATATGAAACTAGTTTTAGAGAAAATACAATATGGAAAATATGAATGGAATATCTGTGGTGATTTAAAGGTCATTGCTTTATTGCTTGGTTTGCAACTTGGGTTCACCAAATTTTGCTGTTTTTTGTGCGAGTGGGACAGCAGAGATAAGAAGTCTCACTACGTTAGAAAGTCATGGCCAAAACGTGAATCTCTTATCCCTGGCCAGAAAAATGTGGCATGTGTCCCTTTAGTGAAGCCTGAAAAAATATTTTTACCTCCATTGCATATTAAGTTAGGAGTTATGAAAAATTTCGTCAAAGCTATGGATAAACTTTCTGATGGATTCTTGTACTTGAAATCGAAATTCCCCAAAGTCAGTGATGCTAAATTGAAAGAATGAGTTTTTATAGGACCTCAAATCCGATCATTAATGGCAGATGAACATTTCGAGGGACTGTTAAATCCACTGGAGAAAGCAGCCTGGCAGTCTTGGCAGTCAAAAGTTTGTGTTGCAATTTTCTTGGAAACCATAAAGCAGAAAACTATCGTGACATAGTGGCTGATCTTCTGCATTCTTATAAAGCTATGGGATGCAACATGTCTTTAAAAATTCACTTCTTGGACTTCTTCCCCGAAAACCTTGGAGCTGTCAGCGATGAACACGGTGAGCGTCATCAGCAAATTTCTACAAGGCAAGTGGAGTTCCAATATGCTGGCTGACTACTGTTGGACTAAAATGAGAGACGTTCCAGATGCAAAATATACCCGAAAATCACTATCTACCACTTTCTAGGTAAGTCAGAATCAGTAGTTATAATTTTGAGTTAGATAGCTAGTTACGGATTTTTTGGAATATTATAAAAAATTCAAATGAATATTACACAAAACTCCTGCCCGATGGGGAAAAACTGTAATTATATTTGAATTCAGCACGAAAAATACTTTTAGAATCTGTTATTTTAATTCTTGTGAAAGAAAAAAAGTTAAATTTTGTCGACCAGTGTTACCAGCCTATAGGCATTTAAAGGTGCCAAAACATGAAATTTTTAAAAATTTATAGCTTCAAAAATAACTGTGCTACATAACTGAAATTTGGTGTTTTTCCATAAGTCCATGATATATTGCCGCATACCAATAACCATAGAAATCTGGGACATAAAGCCTGAAAACCTCCCAAAACTGCGTTGATTTGACATGGAATGACCCTAACTCATCTTTTAAATTTATTTTTGCTAAATTTTTTTTTCTAAATTGCTTTTTTCTTGCCTCTTGAATTCCAGAAGCATCATCGACACCCACACACCATGAAACTGTCCCTGATTAAAAGTAAAATCCAATTTTAAAGATGTATGTGTGTGGTGGAGGGGGGGCCAGGCCCAATACCAACGTAATAGGTTAGTGTAACCATGATTGTAGCCTGCGATGGAAAAAGGTTGGCCACCTCTAAATTAGCCCTCTGTTATGAGAGCTTGGAAATGTGATTTGGTTAAGTGTGTGGACTACGGGTGTAATCCTAAATAAAAAAAAATAAAAAAATTGAAAAATATTATTGGAATTGTTTTTTCATTATTTTTTAAGGAGTTTGAGATTATTAAAATCTATAAATTGAAGATCTGAAATAACTTTTTTGTAGAAAATTTTCTTGATTTCTTCACATTCAAGGTGTTAATGTTGCAAGACAAAACATAAATAGCATAATAAGAAATCTTAAAATTGGTGGACCAAACTACATTGTTTCTTTAAATGTATGAGGGTCTGCATTTCATAAAAGTAAATTTGGTAATATAAAGGAACTGGGGTTATTTTAGTAAATTTTATTACATCAAACTAAACAGTTTGTGAAGAAAAATAACTTGTCAAGCTATCTCCACAATATTAAAGAAGTATTTAAATATTTTTTTATATCTGCACAGATTAAAATATAATGACAAACAGTAGGTCACTTTTATCATTACATAAAACATATGTATATAAGGCATAACTAAAATTAGGACAAAAAATATTATCTTTGGCTCAACATGGACACCATAAAATATTTAAACTATTTATAATTAATAAAAGAAAATACGATATAAAAATAAAATCAAATTCCGATAGGAATAACATAAATAGATAAACATTACTTTTTAATAAAATATATAGCATAGATAATAGTGTAAATGGCACCAAATATTGCAAGATTATTAGCCTACAATACTGATATTCTAAAAATATACAGGTAATCAAAATTATGAAAATAGAATTTAAAAATACATATTTTTTATTTTTTTTTTACCGGTAGGTATAACTTATAACAGAAAACTTGAAGACCTAACTATACAGGTGAAGTTTAAAAACATGTAATAAAAAATTTAAGTTTTAAAAATATGGCGTATGTTCTTCATCAAAAATGGATTGATGTTGAGAAACAAAAATTAATTAATAAATTTGCTATTATAATTTTTAAATAGCTGACATGTCGACTTCATCCAGGTTTACAATAAAAATAAAATAAAACCCATTAAGATGTATTCCTAGTAGAATAAAAATCTATAACTGTCTAAAATCAAGACTAATTTATTATGAAATAAAAATATAATGAGATTGTTTTAAAAAAATGTAATTCAAGGGCCTATTAACCCATAAAATCTTTTATTCCATACAATTATTTTTGTTAAATATAAATATAGGATCAAGAACATTTTTTTTAAATACATACATAATTATGAATTGACAGATAAGATGCACTAAAGCAATAATCCAATGTATTTGGGCATTATCTATATTAATTGCGACTGAACCTGATTCGGATAATCAAATGTTCTGAAAATTGGATAATGCTCGGAAATTAAGTAAGAAGGTACAACAGTAGGTAACCAAAATCAAAAATTATCTTTAAAGAAAATGTGTACATATATATATGGATTAAAAATTGAATTGAAAAAAAAAATTAGTAAAGTAGTTATTTGTATCTATTTACATAAATATATATCACCCATTTTTTTCACTCAAAAATCTTAAGTAAATACATTGTCTTGAGGGGATAGAGCATTCCCGAGCAACATGTAGCACAGGCAATGAAGGCCAAAAATGAAAATATGTCAGGAGTAATTACCAGCTGAATTTTTGCCATTTTTTAGTACTTACTAAAAGGAGTATTTTCTAAAAAGTCCCTCCCCTTTGCACTAACCCAGAGACCCCCCTTGAACCTCCAATTCGAGACTCTTCTGATTAATGCTCAATACTCCACTATTTTTCATTTGATATTGATGCATCTTGTATCATTTTGTTCCTCTTTATCTATTCTTTAAAAGATGTTTATAATTTTTTGCATGAAAATGATACGTTAGCTATAATTCACTAAAATATTCCAAATTTTCAATTTGAAATTTATAATTGAATTAGTTTTTAGGGAACAGAACTTTCATTTCAAATAATACCCAAAAATACTTCAAATAAAAGTTGTAGCACATCTCGCTGATTCAAAATATGTAACTAAAATTATATTTTGGGGGCGGGGAACCCTAACAGGTGGAGAAGAGTAAACGTGCTTAGAGCACTTGGCATGATGAGTATTCAGTTAAAGCGGCCTAACTTGCTATTTCTTATTTCTTCAGGCCAAGAGTCTTTTTAGTGTTGTATCCTTTAGGGAAAAATCATTTATAAAGGTATGTGCAGAGTAAAAAAATAAATATTTAAATTAATTATAATTAAAATAATATTTTCGTTTAGCATTTTTTTAAAAAACATTTTTATTAGTACAGTAACTTTGTCATGAAGGGGACCTAAGTTGCATCAATTGGAGGTTTTGTTTTTTTCTTGTATGGAATTTGAATGAGATGCAAAAACTTATTTTCCTACCTTGGCAGCCCCCTAGATCACTTTTGAATTTCCAAAAACATGTAAAATGTTTGCACTTTTTTTGGTTTTTCCCTGTTTTGACCAGAATAATATTTTTGACAAAGCCTATTCTCAATATATTACAATATTGAATTACCTACAATATATATGAGACCAAAACTAGCTGAGTAGACTAAATAATTTCTGAAATACAGATTTTCAAAGTTGGGCCATTATGTATATTTTCATGTTTCATCATGTGCTATATTTCAATAACATGTCTGGAAGTAAACATTTATTAAATGTAATATTTTGGAGGGGAGTGGTGAAGGAGGGGGAAGGGGGTTTGGCAAGGGGGTGGTCACCGAGGGAGTGGAGTTGGAGGAGGTGTATTTGTTAAACTAAGCATATTTTGAAGAAGGTAAAATATCATATAGAAGAGTTACTTAAAACTGAAATCGTTTAAATCTTTACGTCAAAACAATTACTGGAATTTGGCAATTTTTTACATTTTGGCAGACAAGTGAATTATGCTCATGTTCCAATGTCTGCAACTCGAAGAGGAATACTCCAAATGAAAAATGTTCCAAACATTAAATTCTGAGTAAAACAAACTCATAATTTCAAACGAAGCTTTCTCGGGTGTACTCATTAAAACGTGTAAGTATTTATTGGGCTTAGTAGTATAAAATTCCTGATGTTTTTTAAATGTCTCCAGTTTCTTGCAAACTATGGATTACACTGTATTGTATATACTTACCATAAGAGGGGATACTAACACAAATAAAATGATATATTTGAATTAAATAGGTTGAGTGGTTTAGCCAAAATCGAACATCAAAGATTGGTAATTTATCGAACATCAAAGATTGGTAATTTATCGAACATCAAAGATTGGTAATTTTTACTATTTTTGTAGTAACTATAAAATAAACAAATAACCTTTTAAAACAATACACCATAAAATTTCACATCGAATGAGTTACTTTAAATAAAAATCGGTCAAGGCTTGGGACCTCCATTTTACATCCTATCTGAGGGACAGCATAGCCAAGGATTTTTTACTCCCATTAAAAAATTCTTAGGGCTACCTCAAGACATGAACTCACAACCTTTAGTATTGTAAGTTGCTATGCTATTGGTAATTTTTACTATTTTTGTGGTAACTATTTGGTTATTTTGCAGTTTTTTGTATATAACTCGAAAACATTTCACCGCTAAGAAAATTATATGCCTTTTAAAACAATACACCATAAAATTTCGCATCAAATGAGTTACTTTAAATAAAAATCGGTTAAGGCTTGGGACCTCCATTTTACGTGCTATCAGAGGGACAGCATAGCCAAAGATTTTTTACTCCCATTAAAAAATCCTAGGGTCACTTCAAGACATAAACCCACGACTTTTAGAATTGTAAGTTGCTATGTTCACCACTACACCACAGGTGACCTCAAAAATATTGGGAATAAGTTTTGTCAAAAACGTGCCCTTCATTGATCACATGGGGAAAAATTGAAAAAAGGTCAAACATTTTGAAGTTTTGGGAAAATATAAAGTGATCTAGGGGTTTGCCAAGGTAGGAACTTTGGCTTATTAAATTTTCTATCTAAGTCACATCCCACGCTACCACCACTTATACCCCCTTTATCACAAAGTTACTGGACTACTAAAAATATTTAAAAAAAAAAAATTAAATGAAAACAATTTTTAAATTAAAATTAATTTAAATATTGTTTACTCTGCACATACCTTTTTAAATCATGTTTTCCTAAAGGATCCAATACTAAAAAGACTCTTCACCTGAAGAAATAATTTAAAAACAGGGAATTAGGCCGCTTTAACTGATTAAACATCATAGCTGAATGCGCGCTTTATCTGCTTCAATTGTAAGGGTTCCCCGCTCCCGAAATATAATTTTAGTAACATATTTTGAAACAGCGAGATATGCTCTTCATCACAACTTTTATTTGAAGTATTTTGGGGAATTATTTGAAATGAAAGTTCTGTTCCCTAAAAACTAATTCAAATGTAAATTTCAACATGAAAATTTGGTATATTTTAGTGAATTATAGCTAAAGTATAGATTTCACGCAAAAATTATAAAGATCTTTTAAAGAATAGAAAAAGAGGAACAAAGTGGTACAAGATGCATCAATATCAAATGAAAAATAGTGGAGTATTGAGCAACAATCAGAAGAGTCTTGAAATGGAGGTTAAAGGGGGGTTGGGGGTCACAGGGTAAGCGCAAAGTGGAGAGGCGGTGATTTTTGAGAAAAGAGTGTTTTTAGTAAGTACTAACAACTGGCAAAAGTTCTGCTTGTCTCTAATTACTCCTGACGCAAAACCTTGGCCTATGCATGGCAATGACATGGGCTAATGGTTATGCACAACATTTACAGCAACAGGTTTTGGATAGGCTGAGTTATACTGTAATTTTAACAAACAGCATAATTGATTTTTTCATTATAAACAATTTTTATATAGCAGATGTGATAGAAATATTTTTGAAAATAGTTTTAGTTAAGAACCATATGAGCTAGGTAGTCAAATCCTCATCTAGTAAAACACCGCCAGTTCTACTAAAAACATGTGTTTTGGATTATGTTTTAACAGTACTATAAAAAAATAGTAAAAAAACTGTCATAATTAAAACCTGAATGATTTTTTTTTTTTTTGTTTGGTTTACAATGGGTACTCTAGTATTTCAACTTTTTTTTTATAAAAAAAAAAAAAAAAAAACTTTTTTATAAAAATTAGTTTTTTTTAATATTAAAATTATTTGACATTGATTTCACACAGATACGAAATTTCAATAGTGCCATGTTCATAGTATCAGGCCTTGAACGTTCTAAAGAAATGTTTTCCATAACAGAATATTGCACTTTTCACCCAATCACATTTAAACCTCAGCCTGTTGAACAAAAAGAATGAAGTGTACAGGGACAGAGGCATGCTTATAAGAGCATAGTTCTGTCAAATGTCTATCCTGCTTCATCAATTTTCTTTAAAAATGTGAGGTATTTTAGACAAAACTTGCTTTGCGCCATTTTTTTACAAGTATGTATTAATCTCCCTTCCTCACTCCTGGCCCGGGAAAAATAGCCGCAAAGGCTCGGAAGGGAGAAAAAGAAAGTAGATACAAAGCTGGAAAGTTCAATTTGCTGATACGGTGGGAGAAGGACTCAATTGGAGATGCTCAAGAGTAAGATATACTCTAAGCTGTTTGAGGACTTATTGATGTTCAAGTAATGCATTGGATGGTTGCAGACACCTTAATCAAAATTAATGTTGAGGAAGCTATTTATATTTATGGAGATACATAATCGTGGAACATAAGAGTGCCACTTCCGACCAGCTAATGCAAAATAGTGCATGGCCCCACACAGTACATGCCAACCTGAATGAAATTGGGATTATGCTCTGTGCATTCAGCAAGCAGTTTTTAATCTGATTAGAAACATTTGGGCTCTCGTTAAATAATGATACAAATGGTATATTCAAGTCATAACTCACTTGAAGAATTGAAAACCGTTGTTCTTGGAGGGAGGGAATACTTTCCTGAAGATTGTGTAAAAAATTGTAATTTTTTTTCATAGATTTGAAAGCCCTTATTTGTACCAGAGGAGAATACATTGATCACAAAAAATATCTCTTTTTCCTGTTAATTGAAACTATTTTTAAAATCATGTAATAAATATTTTGATTTTAAATAACTTATCTTTGTATCAAAACTTTTTAGGTAAGCAGAATATCAGTAAATATAAATAAATTTTTGAGTGATGAGCAAACATTGTCCAAAGCTCCATTTTCAAATTGGTCCTGGTACACTTTCTTCTCTTGATTTTTCATTAAAATTTCTTTTGATGATTTTTATCTTCATCCAAAAAACAAAAAAATAATTAGAATTATAAATAAAACAATGGCTTTTCTATGATCAAAGAATCTAATTTATTATAAAAGCTAAGTCATTTAATAAATAAGAGACATGAAATCCTAATGACTGATACAACAAAGGAGACTGAATTACCATTAAACTATCTGAAATAATTAGCCTTTTTTATTCAAAACTTTAGCACGAACCAGAATCTATCACTAACTCTTATCACCGATGCCTATCGAGAGTTTTTCCACGAGCTCTTGGTCTAAACCTTAAGAGATTGTCTAATACAGCTTAGACAATTATTCAAGTTTGTTGAACCAATATTACCCCAAAAATTTCAAAGTTACCCAGTTGACAGTATTTTAAATTTCTGAAAAAAAGGGTTAAAAATTAATTTATAGGTATATGGTATTATAATTAAAAAATCATTTTTGTATAAAAAAAAAACTATTTTCATTTCATATACACAGGGAGGAGGAAGTATTTGCAAACCTTGTTTTTTTCTTTATAAAAAAATTGTTACTTTCACAATAGCAGGGTTTTAACTAACTAACATCCGAGATGTTTATAGCCTGGCATACTCATAAAACCCATGTTGAAGTTTATATTTATCAAATGTTTATGAAATACCTTTAAATAAGTTATAAAACTTAGCTAAATTAAAAGAAATGGAATAATAACAAAACAATTATAATCATTTATTTCATTTCATCATTATTTTTTATTTTTTTCAACTGGATGAATTTTCGGCTAAAAAGGAGCTGTTGGTGGTTTAGTTATACCTTTTGTATGAGCTTGGAAAGTGGAAGTCAAAAGCTGAGATCTAAAATCCTAATCAATACCCTTCTATAATGAAACGGATGAAATGGGAGTTTGCATTGTTTCCCCCCCATCGCAACATTTTCAGTTAAAAAGGGCATTGATTAATTTTATTAGATTTGAGCTTTCAACTTCCAATTGCTACTCTCGCTTGTGTTAGCATATAGAAAACAATTCTGTTAATATATTAATATATATATATATATATATATATATATATATATATACACACACACACTCTCAACAGCAAAAAAAACCGGACACTTAATATTTTTGATTTTAAATGCTGATTATGATGAATGTGTTAGCACGGAGTAGATAGGGTCTATGTCTATTGAAATAATCCCTTCAGAATTAAATAGAGCAGATGATAAGGCATTAGGTATTACTTTGTTTATGTTCATTTGTAATCAGGCTGTTACACCATATTCAAAACTTCTCAACTGTAAGTAGATTTTTTTACTTTTAAAGGGTTTAATTTGTTAAGCACCCATTTTCTGTCATTAATAAGCGTTGTTTCTCTATCATATTCAAGAATAATGGTTCTATCAAATGGAGGCGTACCCCGAGCCGATGCATTAGCAAGAGAAGGCCGCTGCATCCGTTATATTGCTGTAACGCTTGGTGTAACTAGGTCGACAATTTATGACGGACTTCTGTGTTTCCGGGAGACAGGCAGCTACGAGGGGAGGCCTGGCAGTGGCCGACTGAGGGCCACGACTCGGTCAAATGACCGATTTATGACGCTCTCAGTATTGAGAGATCGCCATTTAACTGCACCTGAGGTTTGGGACAGGCTTCAAATGGCAAGAAGTACTGTTGTTAGCTCAGACACTGTATGGCGGAGACTGAGGGAGTATGGAATTAGAGCAAGACACCTCGCGGCGGGACCCCAACTCCTGGCAAGGCATCGGATAGGAAGGCGTTTATTTGCTGACCAGCATATTCATTGGACTATGGAGCAATATGGAGCTGTTTTATTCACAGACGAGGGGAGAGATTTGCTCAATGTACTCTTCGCAAGTCATAGCCATTCCAAAGGCAATCAGTTATGGTTTGGGGAGGAATAAATTTCCACGCCCCTACCGAGCTTATTTTCATTGAAATGGGGCATTGATTGCTCAGAGGTACATTGAGGGAGTACTCCTAAAGGCTGTAATCCCATTTAATTGGTGAACAGTTCATTTTGATGTATAATATGCCCGACCGCACACTGCAAAAATTGTTACCAAATACTTCTAACATGTGGGAATCACAGTTTTGGACAGCCTTGCACGATCTCCCGATATCAATCCAATAGAACATTGGTGGGATTATTTAGGGAGACGTGTCTGGCATCGCAATCCTCCTCCTAGGACGTAAGGCAGCTTCAAATTACTCTTCGTGAAGAATGGGATGCTGTGCCGGCGGAGTACGTCCAAAATGTAATTTCTTCGATGCCTGACAGGGTTAGGGACCTTCGCCGTGTAAGAGGGGGTAATATCCCCAGGGGGTAATAAGAGGGGAGTTTGTTTACATAACCTTTAAAGAAACTACTTTTTACAAATAATTTTAGAAAAAATCGTATGTACTAGAATTATGGGTAAATATAAGGGTGTCCGGTTTTTTTTCTGCTGAGAGTATATACATTAGGTTTATATATATATATATATATATATATATATATATATATATATATATATATATATATATATTAGGTTTTTTATTTTTATGTATCGGGTTGTATGATAATGTCGTTTTTTTCATATTTTTAAAATTGAATTTATTTTTACTAACAACAAACATTAATCAATAATGTAACCTTTTGCCATCTTTTGTTAAGTTGAAAAATTCCACGTTCGAAGAAGTCTTGATTTTTAGAAGCGAAGAACTAGTCCAACTCATTTTTTATAGCCTCATCTGAATCGAAACTTTTATTATTCAAATGGTTTTGAAGGGAGCGAAACAAATGGTAATCTGATGGTGCTAAGTCAGGGCTATAGGGTGGATGTGGCATCAGTTCTCAATTGAGCTCTGTTTATTTTTGACGGGTTGTCAAAGAGGTGTGGGGTCTGGCGTTATCATGATGGAACATCACACCTTTGCGATTGGCCAGTTCAGGGCGTTTTTTCTTGATCTCTTCTTTCAATTTCGATAGTCGACTACAGTAGACATTCGAATCAATAGTTTGGCTTCTTGGAAGCAGCTCAAAGTAGACTATACCCTTGCAATCCCACCACACAGAAAGCATAATCTTCTTTTGGTGAATATTGGTTTTGGATGTCGATTGTGGGGGCTCATTTGGCTTGGTCCATGATCGTTTTTGGACTACGTTATCATAAACAATCCATTTTTCATCACTTGTTATGATTCTTTTTAGAAATGGGTCATTTTGATTACGATTTAGCAAAGAGTTGCATATGTTAATGTGTTTGGTGAGGTGGATATCCTTTAACTCGTGAGGAACCCAAAAATCCAGTTTGTTTACGTAACCAAGCTGTTTTAAGTGCAAGTTAACGGTTGAATTCGATGTCGAGCTTCTCTGCTATCTCTCGAGTTGTCATATACCGGTTAGTTTCGATTAATGCCTTTATTTTGTCGTTATCAGCAGTGGTTGGACGACCAGTATGTGGTTCATCTTGCACATTAAAATTTCCTGAGCGAAAGCGAGCAAATCAACACGGCTCCTCAGCTGGCGTTCAGTAAGGCAGTCCTCACCATAAACTTCACATAATTTCTTTCGAGCTTGCACCGCATTTTTGCCCTTTCGGAAGTAAAACAATAAAATATGTCGATAATGCTCTCTTTGATTATCCATTTTCAACTGTATTTTTAACTAACTCGTTCCTTACTAATGACACTCAGATATTTACAAAACAAAGTCTAAAGTCTTAGCTTATCTTATCATCTACATCTTTTCCAATCTTGTCTACTTCATGAAATATACAGTTCAAGCTATCTATGGGAAAAAAACGACATTCTTTATCGAACAACCCAATATGTTACATAATTTATGTATATATATTATATATTAGGTTTTTTATTTTTCTGATTATTTGTTAAATATAATTAGGTATATATATCTTAAGCTTTTTATTTTACTTGAAAATCCAGTCACTGTTATCAGTATTGAACCTTCAGCTTTGTCAGGCCTATTTATAGTTATAAATAAATATTATACTTAAAGTAAAATCTGGTAAACATTTAATACAAAATATGATGAAACAGGGAAAATATCTTAGTAAGTTAAGAAATTGCAATTTAAATAAATTTGACTACAAATGAAGAAAACTTACTTTATAAGCGTAGATTCTTAATAGAAAATAAAGTTTTTGTTTTAGTATGCTTGTTCTCATTAGGAAACCTACTTCTATATATTCCCGGATAACAATTTTTGAACTACAACAGAAAAAGGAAATACAAATAGTTATGAATGAATGAATATATCTATATATATATATACACATTTTATAACATCAAAAAACTATAAGGGAAACATCATCTTTAAAATAACTTATAATATAACCTTACAGAACATAAAAACATATAAGTAAACTGTTAAATTTTTTCAGCTGATGTAAGGTACTTTCCAAGCAGATAGTAAATGAATCAATAAAAGAAAATGAATCATTCTTTTGTCTATCTTTACAGAAAGAAAGAGAAGAATTATCGTGATCTTTTAGAACATGAATGGCACTTCATTTGAGTCACTAACAATATCTCGCACAAGTATACATTGTGTGCTGTGTGTACATACAGTAGAGTTTCAAATATACAGAATTAATCAGACCATTGATTATCCAAATTTTTTACTTTAATCTAAAAAACTGATTTTGGGTAAACATATTCCAAAGTAAAAAAAATTAAGCATAATTGAAAAAAAAATTTTTACATAATGTAGATATAACTTTACATCATAAGCATGTTGTGGTTTTTTGACTATTCATCATAAATTTTAAAAGTTATTAGTACGTATAAAAGAAGGGAATGGAATACAGCAATATGAAATATCATCCAAGATTCTATA
Organism: Aelia acuminata; assembly: GCA_911387785.2. Taxonomy (NCBI): domain Eukaryota; kingdom Metazoa; phylum Arthropoda; class Insecta; order Hemiptera; family Pentatomidae; genus Aelia; species Aelia acuminata. Next base: position 129,980,787 of record OU426980.1, on the reverse strand, counting down.
ATAGTGAATACATCGTACCTGGCACTCATAAGAGGGTCAAGACGCCAATTAGTAGTAAAACTTATAAAACAATTTCTTAAAAACTATGCTGCAGTAAAATTAAATAATCTTTGAATTCCTATTCACTGTATTTGTAGTAAAGATTCTATACTTGAGTTTTTTTAATACATAAGGTTACATAAAAAATTAAAATTGTTATCCAGCTGAAATAAGTGTATGTGCTTTAAAACTAAGAAACTAACTCATTGATAGCCGTGACCCGTTATTGAAAATTATGTTTTTATTCTTCTTCTTCTTTCCCTTCCTCCTTTATGCCTTTCAGCGTGGAGGTATTGTATCTAGCCATCGCAGCCAGGCATCCCGGTCTCTCGCCAGCATCTTCATCTCTCCTAAGGACTTCCCTCTTGATCGTCCCAACCTGGCAATGTGGTCTTCGTAAGACAGTCGAGGTTTACCCCTAGGTCTTTTTCCTCTTGGTCGGGCTTCATAGAAGCTTCTGGGTTCTCTATATTCGCCCATTCTGCACATATGACCATACCACCTTAGTTGTCTTTTCTCGAGTATTTGTCCCAGTGGCTCGACGTTTAATTCTTCACGAATTCTTTCATTGCGTACGCAATCTCGTCTGGTTTTTCCTGCCACTCTTCGGAGATACCTCATTGCAGCTATGGTTATTCTATTTTTATGTTTGTTTAGAGTTACCCAGCTTTCACTACCGTAGAGCAATGTTGGAAGGTACACTGCTTTGTATATTCTTAATTTAACATCTCTTCCAACTTCTCTCTATCCTATGATGGAATTGCAGATATGGAAGTAAATATTGTTGGCTTTTCTAATTCTATTGTTGACCTCATCGTCAATATTCCCATTCCTGCTTATTATTACACCCAGGTATGTATAATCATCGGTCTGTTCCAGTGACTGGCCATTACATATTACATTGGTTGCCTGAGGCTCTCTCCCCAGATGTAATATTTTACTTTTATCTGTATTAATAGATAGGCCTTTTCTTCCTAATTCCTCTTGCCATTCAAGTACAGCTTACTGTAATTTGTCCTGAGAGTCAGCTGCTAAGACTATGTCATCCGCATACAACAAAGCTTGGACTTGGACATGTCTCAGATTCAATAGTCCCACTATACTTCTGGCTGTTCTCCTTTTGCAGATTTTATGTATTTCGTCCATAAAATTTACAAACAGCAAAGGCTTAAGCTGTTTCCCTGCTTCACTCCCTGTTCCATGTCAAAAGGTCTGGATTCCATCCCATTTATTCTTACAATACCTTTTGGGTTTTGGTATACTGATTTGACGGCATTTATGAGGTCTTCGGGAATATTCTTAGCCTCTGGCACTCTCCATAGTTCATACCTTGGGACCGAGTCGAGTGCAGCTTTTATATCCAGAAACGCCATGTACATATTTCCGTTTCTATCCCAATGTTTTTATTATGTAATTTTAAATATTGTTAATAGATTTATAATATTTTGTTTTAAATAATTTCTCCTTTTAACATACAGCAAAGTTTGATTTGTTTATAAAATCACCTCCTGCCAAAGCAGCTAAGAATATCGCAAGCTCTGGTGCTGTGAGACAACACTAAGGCATTTTTTAAAATACATTAGAACCTTTTTTAAGATAGTTCAATTTAAATAAAAAATGTGCATAACATAAAAGTTTAGTAACATAAACTGTAAAGGAAAGATACTGAGGATGAAAATTAAATTTATACAGAAAAATAATTAAGGAAGGATACTGTTTTAGATTTGAATCAATATCAGTAACCCAATAAAAGCGCCAACATGATGTTTACAAGCAATAATAAAAAATCAAGATGATTCTTCTTTTTGTACCTTTTCCTTAATTTATTTTCAATTAGAAATACAATTATGACACAATAAACATAACTCACTAATTACTAAACATGAGATTAGTTCAATAAAATAAATTAAAGTTACCAATTTCAAATGTTTCCTTTTTTCTTTTTCAGAAATATTCTTATTCTGAAGGATGTGGTCTAATAGTTGAGCTAGTGAATCCCTTGATTCTTCATTTTTTCTAATATTCAGCGAATCTTTGATGGGTTGATGAGAGGATGAAACTTTCTGAAATCATATAAAATTAATTTACTGTATATTTTAGGGTAAATTCAAATTACATCTTATCTTAAGATCTTATAAGAGAATTAAAGAGTCACTGGGACAGTATAGATTTACACACACAGAGGAGTATATATCTATGAGGGCATATAAAAAGGTATGTTTATTATTTAAATGTAAAAGAATCTTCAGTCTCAATATGCGCTTTATTGCTTGAGTGATGGACATTTTGTCCATATTTATTAAAGGTGATGAATATGGACATAATGTCAGAAACATCCAACCACACTGTAAACAATAAAAGAATATATCGAGACTGAAGACGGGATCATTTAACATCTAAATAATAAAATTAAAACAATCAACCAAGATAATATGAGGAATGTTTTTATATAAGGTATAATTATTATTTTATATTTTAATTATATTGTATCCTTTTTCGGGAAAAAAAAAAAAAAGTTGTACACCTCTAGGAAATAATCCAGTTCTTACTAACAAGGAAAGCACACTGCTGATGGGTCACCAATTTCAACCAAACTTCTTTTGGTACTTCTAGGCCAAAAAATATTTGACCCATGTCGGAGGGTTCAATCCAACTTACTCTCCAATAATGATTTTATACAAGTTATTCAAATGTATAATAATTCATGGAAACCAAAAGATACTTTAACACATGCCGTGCCCACGAATACGCAATGTGAAAAGAAGACTTTTATTTTTTGTCCCAATAATTTAACTCTAACTAACTAATTATAAAATATATTTTTTACAGCAATAATGCTTCCCAAGGTTTTTTAACCCATTTTTTCCAGCTTACCCCCATTCATTTTGTCCCCATGGCACAAAATGAAGTAACTATGGAGTGGTATGGTGAATTTCAACAGTAAAAGTTTTTTTTTTTTAAATTCTAAAAATAGGTTGTTGCTTAAATAAAAAAGGTTGCTGGTAAAATGAGCCAAAATTCGATTATCATCCATCCAACCAATTCTACAGACCTCTCTTTTTAGACACCTGGACCACTTTTTAAGAGATAAAAAATGTCATAATTAAACTTCGATAGAAAATGTGTCTTTAAAATTTACTAATGACTAAAAATTCTATTCACAGATCATAAGAAAGTTATGAACAGAAATGTATTGGGAGTAATAGAGAGTATTTTGATTAAAATAATGTATTTTTATTTTAAAACATAAAGTAATTAATTTCCTGACAACCCAATAACTGACTTGTTTCCTTACAAATTCATCTATAGATCTGTCTCAGTTAGGAATTAGTCATATCTGTTAACCTTCCGCCCTCTTTCCCTTCACTTCTTCTCAATACACCAAAAATAAGCAATAAGTGACAATTTTTTCAAAAGAAAATTTTGAATTCTGATAGTTACATCTATTTACCGGAAAATTTGCCATAGACCCTCTCCTCCCCTTTCCATCCATATTCAAAATATTATTGTATATTGTAATTTTTAGTTTTCATTCTGACGATTGTTCCATAATGCTGATTAGGTTATTCTTAAAACTATATTTTTAATCTATAAATAATGTCTGCATATTGAGTACTTGTATTCCTTGTTCCTTGTATCAGTCCGGTTTGAAGTTAACTGGGTGTTCAAAATTGTTTGTAATGGGGGCAGGCTGGTAAAAATTTTGTCTGAGGGGGGAAGGCTGGTAATACCTCTTAGCACCAGGATAAAAACATAGTGTATCCACTATAATAGTGAATAATATTACTTAATATAATACTAGGTAATTTGGAAGTAAATGGTCAAATTTCACAGTTGTACCTATTTCAAAAAAATCTAATTCATTTCAAACTACAAATAGATATAAAATTCAAATAAAGAAAAAAAAAAAAAGAAAAAGAAAAGTCTTTCTAAATTTAGTCTGAAGTATATATTTATATATATATATGTTTAAGAAATTGCTAGTATTATGGTCATTAATTCTACATTTACACTTATTCTAAAAAATATTTTATAACAAAATACATACAATAAAGAAATTCTAACCTTCAATTCTTTTTCTTTTAATTCATTTTTTATATTGGACAATAAATCAGCAGGTAATTCAGCAAATACAGTTTTGTAGTTGATAACAATAAAAGTTAATATATTATTAGCTGTTGAAAAATCAGGAGAATCGATATTATCAGCTTTAACTATACAACCTTCAAGCTTTGATAGCATCTGGAACAGCATACATTGAAATGTTAAGACAATTTAATTTTTCAAATATTTTATTTTTCATTTATACATTCATATACATTTATATTTCAAAATAAATAAATAAAAATCAAACATATAGGGTGTACCATATAACAACCAGGAAACTTAAAAGGTAAATTCTACAAATCAATTGTGACAAAAAATATTTCATGATATGAATGATCTTCAGGGGTAATTTTACTAAGAAAGAAATTGTAAAAAGACAAAAATGTTATTTTATGTTTAACTCATTATCTATATCACTTGTCCACATTAATATATAGTTATTTAATTTATTATTTTGGATATTTTCCTTCAAACAAAAGCCAGTATAAGAAATGGAAATGGTATAAGATACTTACATTGCCTAAAGTAAGATCAGGAATTGACAAATTTCTTGAAACTTTATACAAAAGTAAACACAAATATTTTAATTTGGCTCGACTGGAGGGAGGAAGAAATGTCAAAAATAACTGAAAAATATGACTTCCTAATTCAACAACATTTGGATCCCATTCCATTTCTTGATAATGATCTGATTGAGGATTTCCTGAAATGAGTCATAATTTATAATAATAATTATGAGAAAAAATTATTTAGTTTGAATAAAAAAAATAATAAATTAACTTGCCATAAGAACTTTCTACATCACTTAATTCTAGTTGAGACTCTGACAAAGCTGTATGAAATGAATGATCATCATCAGAAATTGATTGATTATGTTGAGTAATCTTCATGAGATTATTTAATGACTCTAAGGCATAGTTGTAGTCCAGATTATTTTGGGCTAATAAATTTATATCTTCTAAAGAAAATGATAAGCCATGATTAACATAAATAAAATTATTGCACTGATTTTCGTTCTCTTTTTGTTTTATATCTTGTCTAAATTTTTTCTTTTTATTTAAAAAATCATCACTTTTATTTAAAAAAGGAGTATAATTTTTGGCTTCTCTTCCTTTATCAGGAGTAAAAATTAGAAAACCTTCATTCACTATTCCCTGCTTAACATCAGCGAATTCACACTTATTGATAATATTATCGATTGATTTCAATGGCATCAAACCAGTTTTAAACTTATTTCTCTTATATGAATCTTCCTGAGAGATATAAGAAGAAAAGATGTGTGAATCTTTAAGTGCAGGGATACAGTTTTCACTATAAGCCATTTTCATTCCTTCATGATTACCATGATCATTTTTCTTCAAATGAATACTGTCTACTGAACATTGTGGAACAACCCTTATGGTTGGGTCATCTGAAGTAAATGCAGCTTCATAACAGTGATTCGGAGGCAAAACTTTATCGGGAAGATACATATTATTTTGTTTTTGCTCGATTTCGTCCCTAAAATTTAAAGTGCCTTGAATATTCTTTTGAGGGCTTTTTACTGACTCTATACAATTTAAATACTCTAAATGATGAAAAACTGCAGCGTACAAATTGAAATTGAAGTCATCTATAAGTGGTACATCTAGTGTTTTGAAATAATCAGTTATAACTTGAAAGGCGTCCATTTCAAAATTTGGATAAGTAGTACCACAATAATCTTTGGATGTATCTGAAATATTAAATAAAAAATATTAATTAACAAAATTATACAAACTATCTATCAATTTAAATGTTATCATATATTTCTATAATATAAATGCCATGGATGTCATCATTTCCGAAACCTCCTAGGTAATTAAAAAAATGCCTTCTAAAGAATTAAAATTCATACTTTGATAATTCCAATGTATGGTATTCACATTAATTTTCCTGCAGATACAAAGAGATAAAAAGGATATTTTGTCCTTAATTTCTACATAATATAATTGTAGAATAATTTCAACACAGTGGTAACAAGCAATTGACACTAAATAAAAGTGATATTTTTATCCATTTCAACTCATTTTAGTTCCAGAATAATATTTCATATAAACATAGTTTGAGATAAAAGCTGGATCACTATAACCCATGAAGGCTTGGGTTCAGTACGATGTAAGGAAATACTGTTTCTTGGTCAGCGGTTGTGCAAGGAGGTGATTTAATTGTGATCACGCTCGACTGCCAGAGTTTTCCCTTAATTTTTCAATTAAGGGGATTTCATGATTTCGGAGGGTTTCTTGACCACCGATATTAAAACATTAAAATGGCATTTTAGTAAAAAAACAAGATAACCTATATTTTTGCTGCAGATCATGTCCCCTATCTCTGAATTATTTTTTTCCGATTTTCATTTTTTTGCCATATTTGGAAAAACACATTGTTCTAAATGTTTTAAAATATCAATTTTATCCTTTTTTTTTTTTTTTTCTTTTTTTTTTTGTCTACTAGATTATGACCCAACATGGTCACAATCGTACTTAGTATTCCAACCGTAAAAAAACCATTGACAGTATAAAAAAACCAAATGGGGTCAACCATTGACAGTAATTTTTAATAGTTTGATTTGAAAATATGTTAATAAAACGGGTAAATAAAATTCCCGCATTTTCGGTTTAAAATTAAAAATTCCCATATAATTCCTGCATGCTAGACACCCTCTGTTAGGATAATTAATTTTAGAAATAACAACTGTTCACCTGATCAGTAATATCTTTAATTTTTTTTTTAAAATAATAATGATTATTTTTTTCTAATTTATATTAATTATTAAAGTAATCGGAGTCTGTGTTGTGAGTCGGTAGGGATCAGACGTGTTTAGCGCTGTTCTCTTAAAGTTAGTTGCTTTTTACTGAAAAGATTGTTAAAATCAGTGATTTAGAGTGAAATCTTTCATTAAAGTGAGAACAGTTTTAGTATTCATAAGGTTGAATAAAAAGAAGTCGGTAAAGCTATAAGTGTGTGATAAACAGTAGAAAATTTGTGCAGTGCTGAAGATAGTCAATGTTTTACTTTATGATCGTAAATTTTACTGTTTTAAAGTTTACTGCGAATCGAATTAAATTCTATAATTATATTACATTTCACCTCAGTTTAGAGTTTTCCTCTAACAGTGAAAACAAATCATTGAACTAAAAATAAGCCCTAGTTAGTGTTTCTTTAGAAATATAAAATGTCTAATAATAATTTGGACACTTATTTTTCACCGGTGGTGGACAAAAGTAAAAAAGTTAAAAGCCGTGATGCTGAACCAGAAGAAGGAAGAAAAAGGAAATTGTCAGAGGATTTCGATGAGGTACCTATTAGTAGCTTATCTTTAAATCAGCTGATGGACTCTTTAGGCACGTTAATTGATAAAAAACTGCAAGCAGTAGATAAAAAGTTGGAAATTGTGGCTACGAAAAATGACATTGCGGTTTTCTCGGATCAAATTGAACAATTGTCTACAGAAAATGCAATGTTAAGAGAAGAGTTGCAGTCACAACGTGAAGCTAACAAATTATTAGCAAAACAGATGGAATTTATTCATAGAAAAATTAAGAGGAATAATATTATTATCAAGGGTATGAATGTTGGTCCCACCGAGGATTGCACGCAACGTATTAAACAACTCTGCACTAATACCTTAGGTATGCCTGAAAATATTATGATAAATCGAACACGATTTATAGGCAACCCAAATATAAATAAAACTATTATTTCGGCAGAATTTTCTAACGAAGCTGAAATAAGAAATATTTTAAGGGCATCGAAATTATTAAAAGGAACAGGTATCACAATAGAAAGAGATCTTACTTTCACTCAAAGGCAAACAAAAAGGAAACTGCTATACTTAAGAAAATGTATAAAACAAAGTAATTCAAAAACATCGGTGGCAGTTCAAAATAATTTCTTATGGGTGAATAATCAAAAATTTTTTTGGAAAGAAGAAAAGGGTCTAATGTTTGGAAATGAAATTGCTCTAAAAAAATTAAAAGAGATCACGAATGTCGACTTATCAGAACCTATAAACAAATTGTTAGCAGAAGAAAATTCTGAAGAAAGAAGAGTTCCTGATGTTTCGTCAAAAATTGCTGCAAATCAAAATAATAATAAATGAAACAAGTCCGTCTGTCAGGTCAAAATAAGTGAGTCTTTTAGTATAAATAAGAATGTTAATTTAAAAATTTTATCTTTTAATATAGGTGGCTTGGCTAGTAAACTGATCTGTAGCTCTTTTCTTAGATTTGTTAAAAAATATGATATTATAGCGCTATTTGAAACATTCTTAGGTGAATCAGACTGTTTTAAATATCAAAAATACTTTAGTGAATTTAATTTAGTGTGGATTAGTGCAAATAAAGCTAATAAAAAGGGTAGGACAAGTGGTGGTATTTTGTTAGGCATTAAAAATAATTTAAATTTTTTCAATGTGGCATGCAGGTTTGTAAGATATGGTAATTATGACCTGATTGAAATTGATAGTGCGCAGGAAAATTTTTTTATTATACCCGTTTATTTGAATTATTCTTTTTGGGATGAGGATTTTTCAAAATTGCTAGATTTTCTTTTGTCTTTTCGCGGAAAGTACCTATTAGTAGGTGACATGAACGTGAGGCTGGCAGAAAGACAGGTAATACCAGAACCTATTTTTCAAGAGAAATGTTTATTAAACTTTAACCGAAAATCAAAGGATAAAGTTTTGAATTCCAGAGGTATATCGTTCTTAGAGATGTGCGATGATTGTGAACTAATTATATTGAATGGGCGTACAAAGGGGGACCCCAATGGCGAATTAACATACATCTCGGGGAGAGGTAGCTCAGTAATTGATATCTGCTGCGTAACGGCACCTATCTTGAGATATATCAAAAATTTTGAAGTAATTCCTAAAGTTTTTACTCAGCATATGCCAGTTGAAGTAGTCTTGGAGTTCGATCAAACTGGCGATTTCCAAAATACCCCACAACTCCTAAACAGATTGAGATGGTCATGGCAAGATGAATTATATTTTAAATCAAAATTGGAAAGTAAATTAAACTATATAAAAATAAATGAGATAAGGGAATCAGATTTAAAATTGGATCAATTGTTAAAAGGTATTGTGGAATGTTCATTTTACGGAAAAAAGGTAAAAATTTAGGTAAACAGCCTTGGTTCGATAGCGAATGTATGAAACACCGGTATAGGTCTTTTAGTTTTTTGAGGATATTTAGGAAACGGAGTAACGATTACAATAAATTTCTCTATTTGAAAGCGAATAATGAATATAAAGAAATGGTTAATAAGAAAAGAAATATGTATTATAAGACCCTTAAAGATAAATTCAAACATATTAAAGATTCAAAAGATTTGTGGGCATTAATAAATCAATTTAAGAATAGAAATTTCATTAATGAATCAAATATTACCGGTGAGCAGTTTAGGTGTTATTTTAGTTCATTGTTAAACCCTACAATTAAAGGTTCTCCAATATTGTACGCAGCGCCTTGCTGGGAAAACGTTGAACTGGATAAGAAAATTACGCTAAGCGAATTGAAAATTGCGATGGCAAAGGGGAAAAATAATAAGGCCCCGGGACTCGATTCTGTCCCCTATGAATTTTTCAAAAATTTACCAGAAATTGCCCTGGGGCTAATTGTCGATTTATTTAATAATTATTTTAATACCGGTAGAGTCCCCTTGAGTTTCACCGAATCAGTCATTTATCCATTATTTAAAAAAGGGGATGAACATAACGTAGAAAATTTCAGAGGGATATCTTTCATAAATGTAATTACTAAGCTTTTTACTGGCATTCTGTTGGGACGTTTGTGGGATTGGGTGAACACTAACAGATTGCTGAACGAATTCCAAGCGGGATTTCGACCAGGCTATTCCACCGTTGACCACATTTTCAGTTTATTTAGTATTGTAAAGTTAAATTTGGAAAAACGGCGTAAGGTATATGCATTTTTTGTTGATTTTAAGGCGGCCTTTGACTGTATAGATAGGGAGGCATTGTTTTTTAAATTATCTAATTTCGGAATGTCTAATAAATTTCTAAATATCATTAAAAAACTGCATCTGAACACGAAATCGACTGTATATCATAAGGATGGCCTTACAGATTTTTTTGAAACCTCGGTCGGCTTAAGGCAGGGTTGTCTTCTGAGCCCTCTGCTGTTCGCATTGTTTTTGAACGACTTGCACGATACTCTTGAAGAAGGAATAGATATCGCTGGAGTAAATATCAGATGTCTACTATATGCAGATGACGTGGTAGTATTGGCCCCCTCTCCAGTAAAATTACAGAGAATGCTAAACAATCTAGAGGGTTACTGCAGTATATGGAACCTGAACATAAACTTGGCGAAGTCCAAAATAATGGTCTTTCGCAATGGTGGTAGGTTGACCAGATTCGAGAGGTGGAACTTCGGAGGGGTTCATGTCGAAGTGGTCAATGAATACAAATATCTTGGTGTGATTATAACTCCGAGACTGGCTCTGGGGCGCCACTTTTCCGAGAGGGTATGCCATGCAAAATTTGGTTTGAATTCAACTTGGAGTAACTTCATTGTTAACAAAAATATACCCTACACGAGTAAACTAGAAATATATAAGTCGATATAGCGGGCAGTGGTTAGTTATGCAGGGCAGGCTTGGGGTTTCGATTCATATGATGTTTTGGAGAAGTTTAAACGTTATTTTATAAAAAAGTTATTGTTTCTCCCGCGATTCGCACCAACATATATATTGGCCCACGAAACAGGAATAGCATCCATATACTCCTACACTCTAAAAATGCATTTTGAATATATTTTGAAGGTTCTGGATATGCCGGACAGTCGATTACCTCGCATCCTCGCGAAAGAAGTAATTAATAAGAAAGTATATTGGTATCGGAAGTGGTTGGAGTTTGAGGATTGTTTCAAAATTAAACTCGATCTGTTAAATGTGGTTGACCTGCGGCGGAAGTTGGCCTCTGTCAGTCAGGGGATAGAGAAAGAAGAAAAACAAAGAAACCTAGAAAAATGCATCCATTCGCGTTTTTATATCTACGCGGGCTTATGCACAGCAGGCACTATTTCGCCGTATCTCGATGACCGTTATGATATTACAGTTATCAGGACCATCTTCCGCAGTCGAACCGAAATGTTAAATTTAAACGTAAAACCATGGGATAACGAAAGTAAAGATGACTGCCCAGTATGCCATGGAGGGGAGAAAGAAGACACGTGTCACTTCCTGGGGACCTGCCATGTTTATGGCGAACTAAGGAAAAAATATTTCGGAAGGGAGGTTTGTACACCAGATGAATTATTTACTCTATTAATTGGAAGCAATTGGATAGCACTTAGCCGTTATGTCCAGCAGGCCACATTGAAAAGAGCTCAGTGGATTAGCAGGTAGGGGATCATTGGGGCAACCTTAAAGATATTGTATTCATTATATTTATTATGATTATTATTTTGTGTTAAATTATTAATTATTTATTATGATTTTGTAAAACATTGATGTGTATTATAGTATTTATTTATAATTACAAAATCTGAAACACAGACCTCGACAGACGGAATTTTCCATTGTCTATGTGTTTTGTTAATTTCTCTATTTAATGATTTGTATTATGGATTTTAAAATAAACACGTTTTCATTCATTAAAGTAATCCATAACATTTTTTTTTTTACTAGATATCACAAACCCTCAAATATATTTTTCTCTTTAAAAAGCATTGACTATTTTTGATAAGATAAAATTATATGGGCATTACTTTGTATATGTGTCTCTTGAGTGCGGCCTATTTGGCGAGGTTTACTTTGGACCAATTTAATTAACATGGATCCCATGGGAGTTTATTTACTCCTTAAGAGTGAGCACAGTGAATGGAAGTCAAAAGTTGGGGATTAAATAGAGCTAATCCGAGCCCTTTTAACTGAAAAAGACGTGATGGGAGTTCGATAACACCATTGTCATATAATATCTCAAAACAGACCATGCCCAGGAGCCAAAGTAGTTATATTGTATTATACTATCATAGCAAGGGACACAAAAGGGGGAAAAAAATGAATAACTTACATTTTATGAGGTCATAAATAGCAGACAATATCCAATCAGGTAGTTCAGTATTCCATTTTACCTTTTGAAATTCTGGGTCTGCATTTACTTCTACCCATGAAGGATTGACGCCTTTAAAATCGGTAATTTTGTAAATGTCAAAAGGCTTTATTAATTCAACAATTCTGCAACAATAAATAAATTAATTAAAAAACAAAGACACCCTTATGATTATACACCTACATATTTTGAACGAAAGAAGCACTAACTAATCATTTAATCATTACTAACTATTTTATGTTAGTATAGAAACATATAGTATAGTAAAACAGATCTTACAAGAAAGAAAGAAACAGGCACTTATACCAGGTAACACATATTTCTAAGCAGAGTTTGAAATGGATATTAAAAAAATCAAATCTGACCAAAATTTTATCTGGAATTTCAAAAAAATCATTTTATGATTTATATCAAGCCATTTTTATTTTTGATCATAAGTTGAAAAATCATATCCTCCTGATCATTATATTTGTTTAAATATTCTCAATGATATATTTTGAGTCTGCAGTAGTAGGTGAAGAATATTGTTACCATCTCTTGGCAACAGAACATCTTTAATTCCAAAATGCATTAGAAATTTTGGCTACAAAATATATATAAAGGTCATTTTCCTAGTGTTTATAACTGCGGTGCTATTCAAAACGTCTCAAGATTGGGATCTGAGGTGTGCCATATTTTTAAGAATGAAAGAATGGTATTTAGAGGATGGAAAAGGCTTGTCCCCGATGTTTGTTTACCCCCCCCCCCTGATATTTTAGTATTTTGGCTGTTTTAAACCATTAAAGGTTACTGAAGCTTCTGGCTAACAGCAGGAATACTTCTCAGGTAACAACTCGTTTTGCTACCAAATGTTTTCAGTCAGCGTGGGAATGCTTGTAATGCGATGTGAGGCAGCATACAACCCATGTCTTGGTTGCCTGCATGTAATCTGAAAATAGTAGTATCTAAATTTTTTTGTTGCTTTCTACTTCTAGAGTTCATAGAGAAGTTTCTGACGGTCTATCACTTTGTCAAAAAGCTGCTTTATTAAAGTAGTAAACGAGAAAAAACTATTGTTATATAATATCTTGTGTCCTTCCATCGCCCACCTCAATAGTAGGGGAAGGATATAGTAGCTGGTGGAAGATAATCATGTTGAAAAATGAGATAATAACTTAAGGAAAACCTAGGCAGTCAAATCTCATCTTTTTCAAAAAGGTTCCTACCAGATATTTCCAAAATCCATGTTTGGTAGAGAAAACTGCTGTTACTAACTGCATTAATCATTGATATTCGAAAAAAAATTGGATAGCTAACTAGTCCAACGCTGTCAAAAACTTGTGTCAGAAGAGAAAAAAAGATTTTTTTTTTAATTAAAATTAATAAAATATCTTCGAGGAGGACTAAATTTATGCTGGTAATAACTATTAATTTTTTTTCTCCCGAGATTAGTATTTTGCTATTGTTGAAATATAAAATTTTATTTTGCCATAATTTACTTTAAAAATTATTTAGTTTGATTTTAAAATTTAGATTTATAAAAGGACTGAATTTCTAATAATCGATTATGAACAGGTGTTTTAGAATTTGTTTTTCGAAACAGAAAAAAAGTGATTTAGATGCTAGAGTATGAAAAATTGATAATGAAATAGATTGTTTGTGTTTAAATTGGTTGGAATTTGTCTCTTCAAAAATGAGTGAATTGGTGAGAAGCGGAATTCAAGGAGGAATGAGAATAAACCAGGTTGTGTGGAAGAGTAATGAGAATACCCTGAGCATGAACCACTTGAGCTGCATGTCCTAAATAAATGCAAAAAATCCTTTCTGGGGTTTCACTTGCCATGTGTAAAAACCGAAAATTCCAAATAAAGATCTGATAAAAATTAAATCGATGGGGAAAACCTCAGGGACAAGAAATGCTGATTATAACACTTCAAGATTTTGACTCAGCCTCTTTTAAAAAAGAATCATTTCACCGAAAGACGATCATCCATCAGTAAATGATTTCTGCCTGATGGAAGAAGGCCAAAATCAATTCTTGATGGAATGCTCAAGAGGGCTTGGCTTCAGTCGTGGAGGTGTGAGCAGGAACTTTCCATCAGTATAAATGGAGTGGATTCCCTTAGATAAATAGCAAAACGTATCCAACCATCTGTATCTGTCTAGTGTCCATGATTATTAGCAAGGGACCTGAATAATTTTATGCTCTTCAATAAAGTTCAGTGTGATGGCTGTTGAATGATGTAGGATATTTGTCAGTATGAAAAACATACTTAAAGCGAAGACAGTACATTTATTTATTCATAAAAAGAATAGGAACTTTATTAAAAACATATACTACAAATTTCGTGAGAATTTGATGTGTAAAGTTATACCACTAATAATTATTTTTCAAAATTTGGGGGGCATCGACTGCTTGGAAGCAACATTATCAAAAATTGATAATCACCTTGAGGAGTAGGCTAAGCACCTATAGGAGCTGAGCTCCGAAAATAAAGCACTAAGATCCTGAGTCAGGGACCTTGAGGTGAGATTAAACAGGGCCGAACAGGGTCTGCTTCGTAGATAAGTGGAGATCCGAGGCATCTCCATCCGGGCCGGTGAGACTCCATCGGCACTGGTGGCCAGTGTGGGGGCGGGACTTGGCATAAAGATTAATGTCAAAGACCTCGACATGGTAGAACGGCGGAGACCCAAAAAAGACGACCCCAGACCACCTCCTGTCATTGCACATTTCGTTAGGCAGTCAGTGCGAGACAAACTAATCCAGAGAAGAAAGGTCAAGAGGGACTTTTCCACCCGGGATATTGGATGGCAAGAGAACGACTCCCACCGTATATACCTCGGGGAAGAAATGACCCCCACGAACAGGCGTCTCTACTGGCTTCTACTGGCGTTTCTTCTGGCTCGCTCGTCAGAAGAAAGCGTCGGGCAAATTAAAATATGTATAGTTCGCGGCAGGCAGGCTGCGTTGCCGGAGGGACGACGGCCACCCAGTTATCTTCATCGACCAGCCCAAAGACTTGGACATTTTCTCCTGACCTGCTGGCTCTCCTCTGGTCGCAACCCGAAACCCATAACGGACTTGGGTCTCACAAACTCTCTTCTTTTCCCTACAGACGAAAATATTTTTCTTTAACTGTATCTCAATTTCTTTTCTATTTTCTATTAATCTTTATACGAGTATACCCTTATCTTTTCTGTTCTGCAGCGATCAATCAGTTTTGTTTTATATCGCCACCAATATCCATTATTGTTCCTCTCCACTTCAACCCCTACATTCCTTCACCCTCCTCCGATCATTCCCATTAATCAGTCCAAATGAGTAATATCCTTTTATCCTGCCACGTTAATTCCCAATCCCTCCCAGCACATTATGAGTTCCTGGACCACTTCCTCCATAATTTCTATTATATCATTGCCGTCTCGGAAACCTGGCTAAAACCAAATATCCCATCCTCCTCATTATCCATCCCTAACTACTCTCTCATCCGTCGTGATCGTGAGGACCGAACTGGAGGAGGTGTTGGTCTTTACGTTTACGATAGTATGAGGGTAAAAATCCTCCTAGAATCTCCTTCCTCAGAAGTTCCTCATCCGGAATATCTCCTCGTTGAAATTTCCTCTGATGCTTTCTCCCTCCTCTACGTAATAATTTACCCCCCCCCCCCCCGCATACCAAATTTGATCCTTAATTTACCTATGTCCCATTATACAATAACGTAATCATCGCTGGCGATTTCAATATAAACATGCTCTCTGATTCTCCTAACAGATCCTACCTAACAAACCTCATTCATTCTCTTGACCTTTTCATAGTTCCCTACCAACCAACCCACCACACCCAGTTTACCAGCACCTGGTTAGACCTTTTCATAATAGATTCCTCCCATAACCTACTGTCTTCCTCACAGCATCCAGTACCTTTTCTTTTAAGTCATGACCTCATCAAAATTTCATGTAATATCCCAACACAAAAACTATGCCCTAACAAAATCTCCTGGCGGAACCTCGATTCATTAACCTCTGAAAAACTAAATCCTTTTTTCGACTCCCTTTCCCAATCCCTAGAACCTATTTATTCGTCATCCTCCATTGATGAAATGGTGGAATGCCTCTCATCCTATTTTTCCACGTTCCTAAACCAACACGCTCCCCTCAAAACCCTCACTTTTAGACGTCAAGCCGCTCCCTGGATAAGTTCCGAAATCAGAGAGCTGATGAGGAAAAAAGATGCCGCCAGAAGACGTTTCCGACCCACCCGTTCCGCTGAAGATTACTCCTTTTTCAAGTCCCTACGCAATCTAACCCAATCTTCCTTACGGCGTGCCAAGGCACAGTCTTTCCATAACTCCATATCACAAACCCACTTTCCTAAGTCCAAATGGAAAATCCTTAAAAAATTATCAGTCGTCAAATCCAAATCCTGTACTCATTATCCTATTGATCCAGATGATTTAAATTCCTATTTCGCCAACTCACCATCTATTCCTCACCCCTCCTCATACTTTTTCATACGAACCTTCAACCCTGATAACTTCTATTTCCTAAATATCTCGCCTGAAGACCTACTTTCCTCTGCCCTTCAATCCAAAACCAATGACTATGGCCCCGATCAAATCCCTGTAAAGATTATTAAATTATGTCTTCCTGTCATCTTTCCTGCTCTTTTACACATCTATAACTTTTCCTTACAAAACTCCGTTTTCCTAGAAGCCTGGAAAAAATAGATAGTCCGTCCGTTGAACAAAGTACCAGTTCCCACTTTAGCTTCCGACTATAGACCTATCTCCATTCTGTCTAACCTATCCAAACCGCTTGAAAGAATTGTCCACTTTCAGCTCAATGACTTCCTTGAAAGAAATGCTCTCCTAAACCCTCTTCAATCCGGTTTCCGTTCTCATTACTCCACACAATCTGCTCTGTTGAAGATCACTCAGGACATAAAATCACCATCCTAATTCTCTTTTATGTTCATGATGATATGATTTCACAAAGGCGTTCGATACCGTCAATCATGAGATCCTCCTTTCTAAACTCCAAAACCTGTCAAACAGCATCCTGAAGTGGTTCCTATCCTTCCTATCCCAACGTTCACAAACAGTTCACATTCCTGATAAACCCCCTACCTCATCTCTTTTACTAACACGAGGTGTACCACAGGGATCCTCTCTTTCTCCAACTCTCTTTTCTGTTTACATTAACGATCTCCCCGAGTCCATCAACCATTCACAATACCACTTATACGCTGATGACCTCCAAATTTACCTATCCTTCCATCCTTCCAAAATGCTAGAGGCAATCCGAAAAGTTCAAGAAGATATAAACAGCATCAACGCCTGGGCAGACAAAAATGAGTTAAGACTGAATGTACAAAAAACTAAGGCAATCCTAATTGGCTCCAGGCATCTTCTTAATTCCCTTCCTTACTACCCCTTACTCCGCCTTAATAATCAAACCATTCAGCTCCAATCCTATGTCAGAAACCTTGGGGTGGTCTTTGACCAGCACTTGTCGTGGAGTAATCATATTTCCGAAATCACCAGAAAATCCATAGCTATCCTCAAACAGTTCCTTAGATCACGTGATTGCTTGTCCCCAAAAACTCCTAGTTTCCTCTCTTATATTTCCCCATTTTGACTATGGCTGCCTTGTATACGGGGGACTGTCTGGCATGCATGAAATGAGGTTGAAGAGACTAATGGATTGTTTCATTAGATTCATCTTCAGTGTCCCCAGGTGCTCCCACGTCTCCAGTTGGTATGCAGAATTGAAGTGGCTCTACCCAGTTTTCCGACGGCAATACTTCCTAGGTGTATATCTTTTCCAAACCTTCAGAACCAAGAAACCTCCTTATATTCTCAGTTTGTTCAAACCCTGCTCCTCTATACATTCTCTAAATACCAGAACCCAAACCTCTAACCTGTATATCCCTTTTTACCGATCTGCCTCCTTTACAAAATCCTTTATCATCCGTGGTGCCACCTTCTGGAATTCATTACCTGTCTCTATCCGAAAAACTTCATCCCTCACATCCTTCAAAACCCTACTATTTCATCACCTCCTAATTCTCCAATCCCCGATGGCTATGTAAATATGTAAATAGTGAAAACAGTATTAAGGATATATCTATTTGATTTTTATTATATCTCTTAAGCTCAAAAGCTGACACCAAAGTTTTGTACTCTACATCCAAATGTTGATCTTACATTTTTTTCTTTCAATATTCTGTCTTTGTTATCTTTATTTTATTGCTTTTCTCTTTTGTGTCTACCTTATATTTTAATTCTTTATTTCTTTTTATTGTTTTTTATTATATTTTTTCCAACTAGTTTTAGTCCTGTTACAAATCCCATAGAAAACAGATATAATATTGGCTTAATTCCGTTCAAAAAATCAAGATGAAAAATGTATTCTTTTAGGTAATTTTATCAAACATAGTCACTAAAGAAACTGCAAAGTTAGTTTTCAAAGAAAAGTAACTTGTTTAATTTGAAAAATGTTAAATCATATAATTTAAAAAAGAGAAATTTATGTTCGTACAGCTTCAGCTGCATGTTGACAGATTAACACATTATCATGGTTCAAGATGTCTAAAATGCCATTCAAAACAACCATTTCATTAATTCTGGAATAATTAAATATTTTTTGGTCTAGAATAACTTCTGTTTTTTTACTAAAGTGAAAGTTTCCCAAACAGACATTTCTCTATGATGGACATTATTTGATTACCTGAGACTTTACTAATGATTTTATTAAGATGACTAATCATGCTGTTGAGGACAAACAGTGCGTGATTTTAACAGACACTTGTTATCCGATAATTACAAAAACATCACTGTTTTGAAAGAGATAACTTGAATCTCATAGATATTGGCAAGAAGTTTAAAACCAAAAAGCCTGGATGACAAGAGAAATAATGAATATTTGAAGAATACAAATTAATGACTCTCATATGAATCAAAAAATGATTAGGCAAAACAGAAAAATTATCCTTATCATGGATTATAAAGCATCTCACCCAAAATTTCATCTCTCTAGCATTAAAATAATTGTTCTACCACCAAATACAACTGCAGTCTGTCAGCTCTAAGATCAGGAAATAAAAATATTGTGATTAAAGTGTTTACGACAATTAGTCATAGTTTTTGATTAATAATTTTTTCTTAGTTTCAAGGTTTCTTTTTTTTTTTTTAAGGTTCATTCATATGTATATTGATACAATATATTTTTCCACAATGGTTTTAAATGATTGTAAATGTCTGATTATATGCATGTACATTTTTTTTTGCATAATAATACCATTAAAAATGCATAATAGTAATGTACTTCTTTGCTTAACAATCTGTTTTTCTTCTTTTTTTATCCCTTTAATGGACACTGATCTCTAATGGACTGAATACTTTTCCTTAAAGTGCCAATTACCAGAAAATTTCACTGTATATTATTTTATAAATTGTTGTAATGAAAATGGTTGGGAGTGTGGTCAATTAAAACACATTACATGTAGATTAACATATATATTGTGCTGTTTCAACAGATTCAGGTGTTCATCAACTGGATGACTCACTGGATTTATATTTTTTATGAGGTAAATAATTCGTCCGATTAGCCTTAGTGGCATAAAGTGACGTTAAAACAAACAAACAAACAAGGTAAATAACAGAAGTTCTTTACATGTAAAAAATTTAAACTTTACATGCTAAATTCTTACAGTGAGTATAAAGATTAGTATAGTATACCTTGAACGTAAACAAATTTTTAAAATGTTATTTATAAATTCATTAGGAATGCACTTTCTAAAATAAGAAAAGAAATAACTAAATAAGCATAAAATTTCAAAATATTTGAGTCAGTTGTTTGAGAAACTCAACATGTCCATCGATTCAAATTTATGGAAAGGCGAAAAAATGTTTCTAATGTTGCACAAAGAAATACTTTGAACCTAAATTATTTTGTCCTATATATATCGCTTCATTAAAAATTGAATTAGAAATTGAATATCTTTGATCATATTTCTTGGCATGCTAAGAACTTCCAAATATATTAAAATGAGAATCGACTTTGGTGGATATGTTGGGTTTATCAAAAGACCAATTCGGTGATAGTTTTATTTATTTATTCACTTTTCCAGTATTCATCAAATAAAATGAACATTTTTCAATTTAATTTTTACCAATTTAATAAAACTAGAAGCATTAATTATAGACACTTTAAATTATTCACATTCTTTTACCTAATGTAAAATGTAAAAAATTCACAATTTAAGCAAAAAGGCACATCCCCGGCCTTGATGACGACCTGAATCTCAGGCCGAAACTTCGGCACAATATATGTTAATCCACACCGCACCTCCGACCATTTTCATTACATTAATTTCTATGGTCAACCATCTACCTTCATTACTTAGCTACCGTGTAATAATAATTTATTTATTATTCTCATTTGTATTGTTGTCAAGCCTTGTTTTTTTTAGTCCTGATAAGGACTTATAAAAAAGATTGGCAAATATTAAATAATACTTTACTACGGTAAGTTTTATTTCAACCTAAATCCCCAACAATCATTTCCTTAATTTTATCTATAGTAGATTTTATCTGATTTCTTTTTTCTTTCTTTAGTACTTACTAAAAGCTTTGACAAGCACTTTGTAATATATAAATATACAACCATATTTTTTGGTTAAAATTATTTATTTTTTTTCTAAGGAATTATTTTTATAGGAACATGTTTAGTTCCCAAGAAACAATATAAGGACCCCATTCTTCTTCTGAGCGAGGCAATTTAATATAACTGTCGATATACAGGTTTGGCAAATCGGTTTTACGAGGGTTAAGCAGATCAGTTTGAGACATTTGTAATTTATCATCCTTCCAAATCCAGTTTTATCTTCTTTTAGGGGTAAAACCCCTTTGAAGCGCAGTTGCAGCTTAGTTGGCATTCCACTGGTATTCAAACTTGGTCAAAGATGTCCTGTCAGTAGTTGATGTGACAAGAGAAATATTATATTTCTTAGCAATTTTATTATAAAAATATTCTCAAAAATCTCACCTTCAAAGTTATGGGCAATAGGGAGCAGCCGGCCTTTCGAGCCTGTTGGCTGTAGCCAAGCTGCAGGAAGGTCAAACATAAACTGTCGTGTAGTCCTAAGCAACAACATTAGTCAGTAAACTACTAGAAGGGGTGACCTTCAGGGGTCCAAGAAGGGAACTGGCAATAAACATTTGCTGAGGCCGCTACGCCTGACGAAGAGTTAATTAACAGGATTTAATAATAAGTCAGACAGAATGGAGAGGTGAGGGGGTCTTCCTAAAAAATAAATGGTGATTGTGGAGAAACCAGTAAAGAAAGGGTGATAATTCGATTGACGTGATTGTTGGACTACTAATAATATAGGCCAGAAAGGAATAAGGATGAGGTATTTGGACAAATTAATTCTTTTGTGGCATGGGTGCTGAGAATCTTTGCCTGACTAGATTGTCTAGGAAAGGAGGCAAATTATTAATTTCTGACTCGATGGAAAAACAGAGGCAGGTATGGAGAGAGTTAGGGTATAAGCAATCATGTTTAAATAATAGGAGAATAAGGAAGTAAGCAAAATATCGCTGAATAAATCTCATGAAATTGGGAATAAGATCATTAAGTTTGTCAGCAGAGCGTTAAGGGATGAGGAAATTGCCCATAGAATGTTTTGTAATTCAAAGTAAAACTTCCCATGGAAGCCGATATAAATATTGAATTAAATAAGAATCTTGAGATCATTATTTTAGTTAGTATTATAATATATCATATTACAAAGTTTATAAAAATATTATGATGGGATAACCTTTTGATAATAGCAAGTTTCCAAATTAAACTCCGTTCTAATTTAGTGCAAGTATGTTTCTCTGTTTCAGCAATGCGTTTACACATTTCAGTTTTAACATCTTTTGAAAGATTTGAAACTGAAACTGGTTGTAGAGGTTTGAAGTTCACTAGCTGATCAGTAAACCTAAAAACAAGGTATTTATTCAATATTAAAAATTAATAAGTAAGGTTCCATTAATATTCCATTTCAAATCATTTTAATTTTTAGTTGTACCAGTACACTTCAGATTGAATGTACAAAAATGTTTAGTTTAATTTCTATTTTATTAAACTAGGTTATTATCTGAATACACATTATAACCTCTGTCTTAGAAATCTCTCTCACATTCAAATGATGTAGGATTTGCATTCAAACCAAAAGATGAATACAGTAGCCCTAAAAACTGATCATTTATATTTTCATTTTATGAGAGCAGAGCTCAAAAAGTGAGAACACCTATATGTAATAGATGTTCTCGCTTTTCATGCCAACTAAGAATTATTTTAAAGTTTGCTTAGGTGCCACCTATTTGCAGCTAATTTGAAAGTCGCAGTGCTTTTAAAATATTAATTACTGTACAGGGTATACTAAATAAGAAGAAGGAAACTTAGGGGGTTGGTACTACGCCAATGGTGACATAAAGGTCCGATATAGATATGGCCTATCTCTTTTCCCATGCATTTCCATGAAATTTAAAACCTTTAGAAGAACTCTTATATTATTTAAAAACATATCAATTTTCCCAGCTTCATGTAATAAAATAAAACGAATTAACAAGTTATGATCCCTTAAAAATTTTACTATGGTTGACCACTAAGATAAATAAAAGTTTATAACACCTAATATTTAGGGAATCAATGGAATATTTATGACAGACTAGAAAGTCAGTCTTAACTTAATTTTCTGTTCCTTTGAATATTGAAGCAGATGTTGTTTATCATTTTAAATCATACTCTATAAGTCATTTTCAATTAATAACCCCACAAATGATGGTATCTTTATAAATTTTAATTTCCTTAATAATTTTTATTTCACTTCAGTTTTAAAAATTAGAAACACTCGTATAGAGTACCTTTGGTATAGTGAGTAATTACAAAATTAAATATCAAGTATAAAATTTGAAATTGGATAATATATTTAAAAATATTTTATTTTAAAACTGCACTATACACCAGTATTTCAAAAACCTTAAAAAAGAAACATTAAAAAATTAAAAAAAGAGACACCATTTTAAAGTTTATTGATGTCTCCAGCTCTTTCAGTGACTAAAATTATAAGTGGTTCATATGGTTAACTAGTAATGTGACCATGTGAAACATTTTTTCATCAACAAAAATGCACAATGTCTAATATTATTATAGCTTTTAACATGGCTTCTTGTTTATAATAAAACAAATTAGACTTATTGCAAATTTAGTGCTCAATTTATTGGTGAAATCCAAAAAAATGTATCTCTTTCTAATTTAACTCCATAAGAGATTTTAAATAAAAAATCAATGACTGCTAGTTAGTTGAAAATTCACAAAAAACATAAATTTTAAAGAGTGGGAAATAGACCATGCCTTTATAGAAACGATTTGGAAGGAACTTGGATGTAAAATTGCTGGTAGTTAGTTCCAACCCAATGTTTGCTTGCTACCAGAATAGGGGAAAAGTAGTGGCAAAAAACCGCAATTCTTGGAATAAACAATTGGGTTTCATATTTACACAAATAATACCTTTAACTTCCTCATCAACATATTTAGGCACACATTGTTATAAAGAAGCAGGGTTGCTTACGAGGGGAGGGGATGATGTAATTAGCACCATCAATTTTTTTCAATAGGAGCACTGAATTATTAAAATTTTGGAGAGAATCATATTTATGGAGTTAGGCCACTAAATTTGGGAAGTGTGGTCCCTCCTTGCCATGTGAAGAAGTATTTTAATTTTAAATATATAACTTTTTATGATAACTAAAAAGATAATAAGTTGATCGAACTTATTTCTACTTTAACTTACATATATATGAAATATATAATAAGGAAAAGTATTACTATCATTAAAAATTTTGATTTTGGTTTTTCGGCGGAAATACACGTTTTGGGGTATTCTGAGTCAAAATAACCAAGTCTCGCAAAATGGACTGTATGTATGTGTGTGGTCATACTTGTGACATTAAACTAAATCAAAACTTATACCATAGAATTACTAGCCATCAAAAATTCTTTTTAATTTTGTATAAACATGGAAAAAAAAATTATTTTTAAGATGAGATTATTGTGCCAGAA
The DNA here is from genome assembly GCA_911387785.2 of Aelia acuminata. NCBI lineage: Eukaryota > Metazoa > Arthropoda > Insecta > Hemiptera > Pentatomidae > Aelia > Aelia acuminata. Next base: position 129,956,447 of record OU426980.1, on the reverse strand, counting down.
GGCATGAAGTGCCTGCAGGCCAAAATTTTTAACGATTAGAAAAAATATATGGAAATCTATATCTATAACCTTTGATGAACAAAATTTACATTAATCACAGCATTCTTAAATATTGATATAGATAGAGAAATATTAACTGCCTCTAGCTGAGCAATAATATATCAGTGCCATTTTCATAAATAAGTGCTCAAAGTTTGAAAATCAAGTTCCAATTTATCATAGGCCACTATTAAAAACCTCTTCAAATAATTGTCTAAAACTTGATTATTCAGAAACGTACACTGATCATTTAGGCTCAGACTGGACTTATTTATAAAATCCCCTTAAAAATATTTATATCAAATAAAAAAATTCAAACGAAACCCCAGATTGAGATGGTTTATTTCTGGATACAGTGGATACTCAATATAACAAGATTCTGAAAGTACGAAGGGGTTCTTTTGCAGTTTTTATTACTCATAATGCTGAGATATGCGAAAAAAACAAAACAAACAAATTTAATAAAATATGTGTTATTACATGCTAATAAAATATGTGTTATTACTTGCTAATAAAATATGTGTTAGTACATGCTAATAAAATATGTGTTATTACATGCTCATGTTTCTATTTTTTTATGATTCATGCATCTCTACCCCATATTATGGCATGTACAACTCTTAAATAAGGCACTATCATAGGTACTACCAGTAATATAAGAATGATCCACTATTCAGTATCTTTTAAAATTATCGCATAAACATGAACAAAATATCACTCACAGACCCACATTTACTTTTTACCTAAACAAACTAATGTAACCTTTATAAACAATTCTTTGTATTTTGGATGATTTATAGCTTGTGCTGGAAGGAGGAATTTGCTTATGTATTAACTATATCAGTGTTTTAATATACACTGATGACATTTTGTTGATTTATGAAGATAGGGTTTACACCCCAAAGAAATATAAAACTTTTGGCAGCTTTTTGTGAACTGCAATATAAGGGTTGGCTAATAACAATACATATTTGAGTATTAGGGACTTTTCTACTTTACTCCCCCTATGATTACTTATATGGAACAGTTACCTTAGAGGTTTCTTTCAAATTAGAACACATGATCAATTAATATGAATTCATTGTAAAAAAGTTAAAAGGTTAAGTGCATATATTTCTCATTTATTGTTTAAAAGTTAATAATGAACGGATTTGAATTGTATTCATACCTCGGAAAAGATGATAAAAAAGCATTGCAAATGTTTCAGGAAGAAGGTATAATACATACAGCTAGGAACTTACGTGAAGCTTTTTTTTAGTGAAAAAAGAGGATTTCGTTGGCGGTTTTATAATTATAAATGTCGTCGTTATAAATTATGTGAATTTGTATGAAGAAGGAGAGGATTTATTCAAGGTTTTGTTAAAAAAAAATATTAATGAATTTTATACTATTTAATTCATTTGACAAGTGTTTACAATTTGTATTTGGTTATGTATTAATAAAATAATTTAAATATACATGTGTTTGTTTATGTAAGGTTAATTAAAAAGTAACAGATATAGAAAGTAATCATAGGGGGAGTAAAGTAGAAAAGACCCGAGTATTATGCTAAATTTCCATCTTTTGCTAACTGACCTCTTTAAATATCATATATTGGCTGCTAAAATGGGTTAATTCTTAACAAGAATTGGTCCTTTTTTTCTTAAAATATGATCACAGAGAATGGAGAAAAAAGATGCTTAAAATTCAATTAATTGAATTTTATGCATCTCAAGTCTGGGTTTTCCGATATATGACAAATTAGTTATAATTTTAAAATTGTTTTCATTTTCTCATGCTTGATACTCTGAACTATATGGATTAATAGGAAACTACTTTAGAATGGCAGATTTTTTTACTACTACTAATAAATTTATTTATTTTCAATGTAATATTAGTGTTTACTTACTGTACCAGCAATTGATTTTATATATTTTTTATCAAAACTGCTGATGTAACAGATATTTATACCACATAATTTTTTGTAAAGCATTTAGCAAATTATATACTTACTCATACAAGTATTTATTACTGTCATAAAAAGTTGTTTTAGAGTGGCTTAATGAACAACTTTGAACCGGTGTTATTAAGTTAGCCTTCAGGAACTGCCTTAGTAACCGACAACATTGTTCACGTGAAATAGAAGAATTGAACATTGGGTTTGAACAGAGAGCAGTTAGTAGCAGTGTTACTGCTTCATTGCCACTAAATGAATTTTTATGTTTATGAAACCTGTGTCGATGCTCTTTGAGTACCATGTTATCACGAAACAAAAGAACTGCCTCATTCCACTGAAAAATAAAAATAACAACTATACTGAGTTTTCTATTATATCTATACAACTATGTCTATTATTCTATTCTAAAAAACTAATAACGATAACTTCATAGACACATAAAAAATAGGTAAAATATTTTACAATTACGAACTACTAAATATATCAACTAATGATAAAAGTCAATTTAAAATGAGAAAAAAAAAACACTGATGTATTATGAAAAATAGTTTTTACAAATAAATGTACAGAAGTATGTACCATAACAAAAAAGTTTGGTTGTGTGGTTATGGACCACAATAAAAAAAGCAAAACACGGATAATGTTTTTACGAAGAATGTACTTTATGATGATCATAATTTATAATAAATTAACATAAAATAAAAGAAGTAGATAAGATTTGGTCAACATGTCACCACTATAGGATGATATTACAATAATACAAAATAATTTCTCTCATAAATCTAAAAACAAACAAAGTATTTATAATTTAGTGAAACTAATGTTTCTATAAGATTTATAGTGGCTGTTATTATATGTTTAAAACTTCAGAAAAGCTTGCAAAGTTAACCCAGCAGGAGTGATCAACTTATGTTCCCTGCGAGTAGTTCAATAAGCATTTATTTCATGGTAGACAATTTTAATATATCTACGTATAATTGTATGCAATGATGCCAAAAAAGCCCAAGATTTAATGCTATTTTATGATTTTTTTCATTGAGGATAATAAATGAAAACACTTTTTTGGAGTTGGAAATTGAATTTATTTAATAAAAATTTCAATATTTAACAAATTTATATTTAAAAAGAAATAATTAAATTTTATAACAAAACACATGTAGAACAAAAGGAAGATGATTAAGTACATTATAAAATTTACTTACTGCAAAAGAAAAACTGTTTAGACAGAACTCATGAACTCAAATTCTCGTAACATGCATTAATAAGTGCAATGTTCATTGCAAATAGATTAAAAAGATTCTACCCATCTTTTTCTTTTGTTTCTCAAGCACAAATAGCATAAGTTTGTATTGGCTATTTCTGTTTGCTCCTGCCTAATTTCTTATACCCGACAAGTTTTTCTAATTGAAAGTCTTAAATCAAGAGATAAGTTTTTTATCATGGTTCATGCCAGTATTTATAAATACTGGTGTCTTCGTAATGAATCCTATGTATTAGATTCTTAAATAATTTGAGATTTGATTCCTACAATATTGAGCAGTGAAAAAAAAAAAAAAAAGGGGACGGTGGACGGTACGGTTTTATCTACCTCAGAATGTAGTAGTGACTTTTAATTAGTCTACTACATATACACCATATTTCCTTCAATTATAAAAAGTAATACTTTATGGTATAATGGTAATAATTATAGTTGATAAGAGCAGAAAATCCAAATGGCAAATCAACATGAAGATTTTAGAAAAAAAATTAAAATAAAACTAGATATAATGTTAGCAGCTAATTCAAGCTTACACTTAATTATTTTATCAGGGGCTGAAGAATCGAGATTTCCTAAAAGATTTAAGATGTTCTACCCTCAGCTCACGGTTTTAGAAAGAAATGTAGGTGTATGGGTGAAAAAAACGCTCAAATATGAAAAAAAGGAATCATGTGAGAAGTTTACTGGTGAAAGGAACACTCAATCTTATCTTTTGCGAGGCCAGAATAAAACTTAATTGAGTTTAGGTAGGAGGTAAACATTGAAGAAAACTTGAACAAAGGGTAATAACAACATATAAAATAGACAAAAGAATAAACAAACAAATGATATAACAGAAAAATATAGAAGTTTTTTTTTAACTATATGGACAAAAGTCCCAAGTCTATACCTCTCAGGGGTTCAATATAAGCATTTGGATAAAAGAAATTAAAGTAAACCTTCAAACCTTGATAATTTTTATCTCCATTAAATCTGTTTTATGCTAAGCTCAATAAATCTATTATTTTGATATCTTAAAAGCAATAAAACATTTTTAATTAAGATAACAAGCAAAAATACTATGATTTTAAAGTAATCAAAAATCATACCAAAGCTGTGGCTCTATATGGTCCGCTGTAACAATCTGTCATCCTGGAATAACTTTTATTACCGAAAAAATCACATTTAAAAACTGATACATTAAATATAACAACAGGTAGTTGTTTACAAATTTAAAACTAACGGTCTTTCAGCAATTAGGTAATCGATGTATAACAGTGAGGTTATAACTGGTCAGTACCTCAAGAAAACACCAGAGAAAAGTAGACATAGCTTGTATTTTACAAAATTGAATCAATCAATAATTTTGGGTATTTGGGTGATAATTAAAACAGGAGTGGATTATGCGCCAATTTTGGGGGGATTCAGGACCCTCCCGGTCTAATACTCGCACACTGCCTCTCTCCTTACAGCACTTCTGTTTTCAAATTTATTTATGAGATTATTTATTTAAATCAAAAAGGACTGCGATTTAAACAACTACAAGTGCTTTGGTTAGGGTTTAGTAACTAAATAATTACATTATTCCTTTGAAATTACAAAAACAAAAATACCCAAAATAATTATATTATATATTATATATTATAATTATATATATTATATTTCCTGTATAATAATATATATATTAAAACCAGATATGACACCTTTATGTCTCTCTCTCTATTTATATATTTATTTGTATGAATGTTTCCTGGATCAAATTTCAGTTCTTAATAAATGAAAATTAATCCAGTCAATGATTGCTTAAAAGAGGGGTTAGAGTGCGTAGGTAATATGGCAGAATTTTCGACTTTTTTTTTTAGGAGTATTTAGTAGGCGAACATAATAAAAGTTCTTGCCACTGTCAGGTGAGCTGATGGCTATAAGAAAGTGTGGTACTATTGTACTATATTACTTCTTACCGTACCCAAGATGGTGCTGTTTAGTGCTGCCCCGATCTCAGATGAAAATGACCCATTTGGGGGTTTATTTATCTCAGAAAAGCGAGCATAGCGTGCGGGAGTCTAAAGCTGGAATCTAATAAAGCTGATTAAGCCATTTTTTTAATTGAAAAGAACGCGGTGGGAGTTCGCTCAAGAGCGTGCTTAGGAGTGGGTGCTTAAGGAACTGTATCAGGGTTGGTAATGGCAAGGTTTGGTTGAATTTCATCTATGGTCATTCTCATATTGATATTTTGCCTAGCAAGATCTTGGTGCCGGGAAAACGTTTTTAATATATCCTTCATTCAATTGATATTAATTTATTTGTTATCGATATTAATTTACATATTTATTCTATGTGAGATCAACAAGCCTCCTCGCAGGTCTCACGCTAAGTACCGCATTAGTGCTAAGTGTGAACTTAACTTTATAGGGTATTTTACCCTAATAAATCTTTGTTACTTTTAATTAATTAATTGTCTTTGACCTCATGATCTGCAGCTCTAGTTTTTCTCGAGAGACATCCTATTTTAAAATGACTTAAACTCCCACAGTGAACACATTTCTCACCATATGCTGTGCAATTCCTAGGTCCAAGTGATACCGCAATCTCTTTATTAGCTTTGAGACTTTTGGATGCAGAACGTTTACCTTTCTTTAACTTAGTTGTATAATTAACATGAGCTTGCATCCATTCCTCAGGCATTTTCTCACTATAACATTTGCCTACCTCAGCTGCTCGACAGATCTGGGTCAACTCTGCCAATGTTTTGGTCTCTTTAAGCAACGCTTTTTGCAGCTTTGGGTCGCTATGATTACGAACTATATGATTTATTCTCATTATATCAGAGACTAATGTTGTACAGTCAGCTTCGGAGAAGACAAAATTGTATTCAAGTGCTTGACTTTTTAACTTAGATAAATTGTCAAAATTTTGTCCCAGGGAATGTTTCAGTTCATTAAATTTATAAGATTCCATAGCCAAATTTATTTTAGAAATACAAAATTAATTTCTTATCTAAGTAATTATCATATGTTACAATTATAATTAAATTTAATGAAAATAAGATTATTACAATTAAAACACACTTTAAAAAAAATAAATATAGCTCTTATTATATTATTATTTTAAAATATTTATTTATATGAACTAATAGTAATTTAAAAATGAAAATGAGGTCACTGGTATCTTACTCCCGGGAAAAGGCACCGAAAGGGAGGCCCGGCAACAAAGTTGCAGCTACCTGGCTTCTTCCAACAGACTTGGTACAAAGGGTTGGAGCTTCTCACTTATCCATCCTTTTTTTTTTCTCTCCAGTTCACTTTCAAGAAACATTTTTTGTCGGTTTTATGCGCATTTTTTAAATTTATGCAAACGTTAACAGTATTGTCCTAGTTCCTGGTCCACACAGTTGTTTCGGCAAACTGGAACATCTGTATCAACCATTTTTGATGTTTAGATTAGATTTTTAAAGACCCATTATTATGGGAAAGGAACACCTTTCTTTACTTGTTGATAGGAACCACAATAGATGACAAAAGTTTCACCAAGTTATTTATAAATACTAAAAACTATTAAGCTATTCATCTTTTTGCATTTATAAAAATGTCACCTGTGAAATAGCGTTTCATTTTTTGGGAGCGAAGGCTGAAGTTTTAAATACAGGACGAGGGAGAAGCTTTTGTTTCTTTCTGCTTTAAAGGATATAAAGCAAGCGTTTATTAACAAAAGCCGAATTGTTGAAACGGAAATGGGCGATTTGATCAATAGCATTGATGTGCCTTTATACTGTGCGAACCTCACCCTCGAACAGCCTGTCCCGAACACTTCTTCGGCTAATCTAAATAAGACACGAACTCGAACAGGTACTTTATCTGTTCGGGGATAGCGCTAATGTAGCCTTCGGCAGTGGCGGTCCCAGGGGGGGGGGATATTGGGGATCAATCCCCCCTCCCCGAAATTTTGACGAAAAAAAAATTAGTGAGATGAATTAAAAAAATTAATTACGCATCTAACTTTTACGAGTTTTCTAGGGAAGTGTAGTTTAATTTTGACTAGAATTTTTCATACAGAATTTTGTATATGAACTTAATGTATAAGCATAAGCAAATAAAGTGTGCTATTTTTACGCTGTTTTTTTTTTCCTTCCTACCAATCTCCTCCCGATTTTTTTTTTTGGAACCGGGCCTGGCTTTTGGGTTCGTTGAGGTAATCTCTAGACCTTCTTTTTGCATTTTTCTGACGTTTCTTTTATCCATAATAAGCCAGAACAGCCGCTAGGTCCAATTCAGTCCTCTTTGTAATGAAAAATGTATTAAGGGGCATAGGTGCGGTCACACATTATTGTTCTCTCGACTTCAGGTTTCAGTGTAAATAATAGCTGTTCGTAGTACGCCGGTACGGCAAGGTTCGGTGGATTATCTAGAGGGTGAGGTTCGCACAATGTAAAGGCACCTTTACGCCTTTACTGTAACCATTTTTCATTTCATTGACAAAAAAGGGAACGACTGGTTATTCTTAATGATTCTTTGTGTCTTTAAAATTTGTTTTATCAGCGTTTTCAGGGAATATAGATTCCTAATTAATTGAAAAAATTCAATGGTTTAGGAATTTTTATTTTTGTCCGCAAACATGATATAAAAATTTTAATGTTGTCACCTTAAACCATAATACACAAGTGCTTTTAACATAGATACGTTGATATACTCTGTTTAAAATCATATCCAGTACTTCGTTATATTAATATTTATGACATAGATGGTACCTAATCAATCAAAATATTAATTTACCTATGCCTTGGTAAAATGTATAACCGTATAATTTATAATATATATATATATATATATATATATATATATATATCCTATACATATATTTATATACTATAATTAAAGATATATGGATTTAGATAATAAATAAATTAATGAAATTATCTGGCGGGTAGAAGGATGAAGGTGGTGGGAGGGGGTGGTTGCTATTTCGGTTTTTGCCGGTCCTGGCGGAGTATTTTGGGTAAGAGCTAGGGCAGTCGGTGCAGTGTCGATTGCCTTACGTGATGCCCAACATCATCTTCCTCTTACTCATCGCTTCATCACCGTTTTATATTTTAGGTAAGTTATCAAAACAAAGCATTTAGGTTAACGTTTTCCCGCGTTGATGGTATCACTCTCAGACCCATTTTATACTTCAAAATCACATCATGGTTATTCACATTATTATTAATTAAATAAAACAACTGTATAAAAATATTTATCATTATTGTATTTTTAACGAATACCTGGAATCATTTTTTTTATTAATATTAATCGTGTATCTTAGTGGGGAAAATTCTAGTAATATTTATTTTTAGAAGAGATATTAAATTTCTTTTTTCTCTTTTTCTTTTTTTTTTGGCTGCTAATATTCACGCCCACGGCCTTATAGGATGTTTTATTTCTTGAATTTTATCTCTAGAATGGAAATAAATATAACTCGTACCAAAAGATTTAAAAAACAAAAAACAATCTGCTGAAATTTTAATTTGATTGAATGCGGTCTATTTAATCAATATTTTACCGGGAATATGAGAAGCGATTTTTTAAAAGAAATAGTTGGTATTTTTAGGTTTGTTTGATATTTGATAACATGTAAACTAACAAAAAATGATGTAGTGTCTCATATGTATGGTTGTTTTACACTGTATCAACACGATCTATAAGGAGATAACAAAACTTGTGACTTTACATAGATGAGATCATTATAATAAACTTAAATTATATCCGTTCCCACGATAGTTTGGTTATGATAAAAGTTGTTTTTCGAATTTAAGATTCGTTTAAATGTGGAGATGTGCACTTATTAACAGTCCATCGACAAACTGATTATGTATCAGTGGAAAATTAAAATTTGGTCCACTGTATCATTTTACTTTTATTTAAAATTTTATTATATTGCTAATTAGGCTAGTTCTGTTTTGTTTAGTGATAATTTTATTCAGTTATAAAAAAATACAAATTTAACTTGTAATATAATAAGTGCGCCTCTAGATAATAATTTTAAAAAACAAAACAATGAATCTTATTGAGCAAATATCCAGAAAAAAAAATCATGTCAATATTTCCATCATTTTGTAGAATTAATAAATAAACTAAACTAAACTATAACTGGCATATACAATTTATATTGATTATGTACTTTATAGACATTTTTTAAATGAATAAAACAATGATGGGAGAGTTATACATTTCATCTCTTTAAGAGGTATTTGTATTTTTGATTGAGTTTTATTGCTTGTATCTAATACGTTTGTACGTAAATATTATTAAGAAATCATAACAAAGCTAGCTAAGATATGAACTTTCTAAACTAATTGTATCATGTAGCAAATAGCAATCGATTCATCGGCTTGTGTATAGCAACAAACAAAAATCATTTTAGTCTTCATCATGGGCGTACCCAACGGGGGGCAGGGGGGGGGGCAGCTGCCCCCCCCGGAAGGCTGTGTGCAATAATTTTTTAAGCTTTTAAGGCGGGAAGCAGTAATGGAATAATTTTTTTCAAGCAAATAATTGTAATAACTTAGATGATAAAGCACTGCTATAATTATACATAATTTTGGTTTCATTCACCTTTTCCGTGGTAAGATGTTACAACCTGAAAGACCATAGCTTGCCCCCCCTAGTTTTGATCCTGGGTACGCCCTTGGTCTTCTTCCAGTTTAATACGAATCGGATTTATGGAAGAAATTTCTTATATTTTTGCAATCATGAAACATTTTACCCCTTGTATTTTGTAAAAAAATTATACTTGATCCCAAATTTCCTGGGATTATATCTTTTTATATTTGCATTGAGTTTATCAAAGTGAGGAAATACTCCAGGACACCACCTATTTCTTTTGATCACTGTTAAGAACTCGTACTTAATGTTTAGCTATTTATGTTTAGCTATAATGTTTAGCTATACTTGATGTTTAGGTGTTGAAACATTTAGGATGGTTTAAATAGTTTTACTATACCTGAAAATGGTGATTAAAATTTAAAAGAAAGCAATTCAGTTATTTCGTTGCTGTATACAGGATATACAAGTCAGACTTGTAAATGGCCGGTTGGCTAAAACGTTGTTATTGGATTATTAAAAGAAATTGATGGAAGTATTTCTTGACTTTGATAAATCCAATTCAATATATTAAAATTTAATTTATTTTTTTAAGGCTTAACTGGAGAACTTCAATACTTGGCCTTACATTGTTTAGAATTTGAAATATTCATTCTTTTAATTTATACATTAAATCTCAAAAATGTTCATTATTTCGATAGCAATAAATGTATACTTTTACTACAACAATATTACTATAACCGTTGACTCCTTGTGGACCATAGAGCATCTACAAGCACCAGCGAAACCACCCATGAAAATTTTCGGGTGTTGGGTGAATTGGTAGGTTTTTAATACAATTTATACTCTAATATCCTTAATAGCTACCTCAATCCTTCTATTAGCAATCTTAATAATCTTATTGTGGATATGGTTGTGGGTGTGGTCAGAGAAAATACTTATCTGTTATTTTCAACGTTTCGAACTGAATTTTGATCTTCATGAGGTCTTCAGTAGATGTAAAGTAAATTTATTTTTTTAAAATATCACTAATTTTACACTGTATGACTAAGTAAATATTTAGAATAAGCTTGGTAATCTTACCATCAGCTCTAATGACATCAAATATTAATTATCTTACTAAGCATAATAAAAACTACTTAAAATAATTAAATAAAATCAATTTTTTAAATAATTAAAATAATCATACAGCTATTAATATAAAAATAGTGATAACTAAATAAACGGATTCTTAGTTTCAAACACATTGAGCTCATAGATAATCAAAGATATATGCGAATGCTAATTTGTATATCTGTACAAGGCATCATAATTTGGGCTCTTCAACAGCCGAAGCTGTTCCTTTTTCTTCAGATTCTTTTTACATTACAATACATACATACATTTTTCCTGATTTCTTTCAGTATAGAGAAATTAGGGCCGGGATAGCCGAGCGTGTTTGAGCGCGACCCACTTTAGCACGCTCGAATCCGCCCTGGGATGATTGACTTTTATTTCGTGGAGGCCCACGGAATAAACTGGACCTACCCACCATGGTTAGAATAGGTTGGTTACACCTCTAGAGTAACCCCCCGTATGCCACACATAGCAGGAAGGGGTAACGAACAAAAATAAAAAAAAAATAAAAAAAAAATAGAGAAATTAAAAAGAAACGAAAAATTTGTACTAGCAACATTTGGCACCATTATCTATAATTCAAGGTTTCTTCTGAACTTTAGCCCTTCAGTCCTCTTCCTCGTAATTATACTCAAAAAGCCAATGTCCTTGGAGTTCCTCACTTACGACAGCTGTTGATCCCCAAACCTAAGCTGTTTATAAATTGTGTGGAACTGAGTTGATTGTAAAGCTTCCTATATAGTCCTCTTCGCTTTTCTTCCAAAGCAGAAATAATGTTGCAGAGTAATACCCAGCTCTCATTTACAGACCCTCGGAAGAGAACTGGCGTTTGTATGTTTGCCAGATTGCAAACTTCAACTAGGTCTTTGTAATGTGCATGTACCCCATACTTAGCGGTAAGTACTTTTTCTTCAAAATTCCTGGACATGGATAAAGATGGTGTCAATATGATTCCTAAGTACTTATGCTCCGAGACAACATCAATAGGTACTACTTTATAAGCCCACATCTCTTCCTCTGAACATCCCTTCCACCTCTTCTAAAGACCATTATCTTAGAATTTTCCAAATTTATTTTAATCACTGTAATTTGATAAATAGTTAATCATTTATGGCAGCATTTTCTCGTCTTCACTCAGAAAGACTACATCATAAGCATAAAGTAAACCCGGTACCACAATGTCATCAATCTTTATTCCACTGCCAATATATAGTCTAATAAATAAAGAGTAAATAGAAGAGCGCTTAAGTAGTCTACTTGACGGACTCCAACCCGCACTTCAAAAAACGATGTTATTTTATATTTAATATAACTATTATCCATACCGCCGACATCAGGTCTTTATTCTTACAATCTCTCACAGAAGGCCCATAATAGTATTTAGTATTTAGTATCGTTAAAGAGATGCATGAATAGTCCGAATACATTAGCTGTGAATATTCAGTAACAAAATCTCGAAAACCTTTATTGGAATTTGCGAAAAATACAGTTGGTCAAAAAAGTATTGTTACACATAACATTTCTTAGATATCATCTTAAAATAAAAAAAAAATCCAACATTTTTATTTGATAAAAGGTTCCCAGAAGTACACCATTCGAAAAGAAATATTGAAAATTTACAAAACGATTTAATGTTTAATTGAGTTAATCATCTTATTGAAAAATAACTCCTTGATCCCCAAATTTTCGGCACAGCTTTTTCGCAGCTTGTCGCAAAATGTCTACATATTTTTTAGCATTCATAATATCACCGGTAAAAGTCGACATAAAAACCCAAACTTGTACACTCCTACCTCTATGTTCAACAGTGATCCTTACAGTCGAACTCAAATCTCAGTTTTCGCCAAACGTACTTGCAGCCATTAAGAACCTAAAATGTATTTAGTTTGATTTGGAAATATATCATGATTTCAGAATTCCAGGTCCTTATGAAGATAGGTTTAGAAAAGCCCCAATCTTGTTTTGCAGATCACCTTCGTAATAAAAGGGGGTTTCCTTTGGACCCTGCCATAGTAATTATATTAATGAAAAACAGTTCTTACAGGTTGTAAACAGAAGGTGGTATTGGAAGTTGACGCTCCCTCTTCTGTTATCCTGACTGCCGATTATGTGACATCTTGCTGAACAATCCGGTGTAAGCTCTTTTGTTCCCTCTCACTAAATTTTGATAGCCGTACTGAACGGCGCTTTTATTAATTATAGTAAAAGTACTAAGAATAGATTTTTTCAATTAGCCTCTAGACCTCAGCCTACTGCTTTCGAAATTGTTGAATGCAGCTTTTTTTTTGCTTTCATCCGTGGTCTGATGCCAACTTTTGTGAGATTCATTGCTGTGTAGAGGCTCCTATCTCAACTACTTCTATCTACACAACTCAACTTAATCCCATTGTCTCTATGTATTGGGCTGTAGACCGATTACGTTCTGTAAGCAGTTATTTGTTGGATATTCTTCTCCATCTGTTGGCAATTTGATCCTTGTCTTTCCTTTCATTCTTTTTACCATCATATTAGTAATAGAAAAAAAACAGAAGGTGTAATGTCGCTACACAGTTATAATATGTTTATAATATGCACTCCAACCATTTTTCTGTCTAAAATTAACTAAGTTCAACTAATCTTACACCATTATATATCACATATTTTGTTTTCATTCATGTTCTATGCGCTTTGATTCTATTGCCAGAATCTTAGTAATTCTCTCAATATCTTCTTCATTGCTTCCAAGTACAGATTTTATGTATATATATATTTTTTTCGGTTGGCGTATTAGGCCTATAGAGACCTTTGTCCGCGCAGTGTGGTCTTCTTACGGAGATTTGCTTGCCGGAGCACAGCCTGGAGGGTGTAGCCCAAACCTTACATAGCTGCAAGCCATGGTCACTAGGGTGTCCCTTATATAGGTGAAATTTTTTTTTTTTTAGATATCGAAATGCATACCTCCTATTTCTTTTTAAAATACCCAGACGTACTTAAATACAAAATTTCATCTTCCCACGTCAACGTTAACCCATGCCGACAGAAATCTGAAGATTTTGAAAATTGCTGTTTTTAACCCTTTCGGTTATATAGCTAAATCAATTGAAATATTAATTTTTTTATGAAATATTTATTAAAAGAAGATAAAATTACTGATCAGGCAGGATATTTTCTTTTCTTTATTCTCTTTTTTACAGTCTGGATACAGATTTCTATGCTCCTGAACATAGCGTAGCAAAAATTGGTTTTGGTTTTCCTTTGGAGTGATAAAACATATGCAATTCTTGCATAAGTTTTGCCAGCTCTTTCAGCCGTATCATTAACTGCCCTTAAAGAAAACACTTTCCTTTTCGCCTCTGAATAGGCAGCATATTTATCCCATCGTCCCGTCGTTTTCCAGTTGTCTCTAAACATTTTGGATAGTGGGATATTAGGGTTACTTGTGACTTGGTGGTTTTTTGTTTCGAACACACATTTTAAAACCAGTTTGTAAACGTGATGGCGGCAAGCAAAGAGTAGTAATTCCCTGTCTAATTTTTGTTCCAAAAGTAAACAAGCTCCTTTCAATCCCTGCATTAGACGCAGTTGTGTCAAAGCACATTATTAGTACTTTTTCATTGAGGTTCCAGTCATAAAGTGCGTTCAACACAGCTTTAGCTTGATCCTGGCCGGAAGAGCTCTCCACTTTGGGTACAGCCAGAAGTTGTTCCTTTCTTCCAAATGAAATCAGAATTGGCAGGCGTTCTTCTTTAGAATTTCTGAAGTCAAGTCCAGGTAATAATTTTCCATTCCAGTGAGCGGTCATCATTTCAGGCATATTATTCTGAAAATCTGATTTTATAGATTCCGCTCTATCTTTTCGACTCTGTGTGCGAATACGTTGAATAGACAATTTGTTAATCGGAAAATCATCACAGCTAAGATCTAGTGCTTCTACTACAGCCTGAAATATATAGACAGAATCCCTTATGCTTAATTGGCATCTATCTAAAGCTGCAACTAACTTAGGCGTGATAAAGTCTTTCCTTCCTCCTTTTTTAGTAGTTTGAAAACTTACCATTTGAGAGATGGATGCTAAGGGTTCCTCAAGGCTTTCATCAGAGCTGGTAAGTTGATCGTGATTTCCTTGCGTTTGAATAGAATACTGCGTAGTAACAGATGACGATAAACCTCCGATACACATTTGCTCACATATTTTTTTCTCTTCATTCATTTTCCTTTGTCTTGCCCTTTCTTCTTTTTCAGCTAACTTTTTGTCTACGAGTACACCCGCTAAACACCCTGGACGCCCTATGTAAAAATATTATATCTTCTTCAATTTTCATCCGTTCCAAAGCGTCAGCGGGTGCTATATCAAATAAATTATCTAAATTGTTCTTAAAGTCCTCCTCACGGCACTTGTAAGTATCTTGTATTTTTTTGAACTCCCTCCAAGCATGGTGAAGATCCACAAGTTTTTTTTACACAGTTAGGTATAGCTCTGGTAGGGATTCTAGCTTTTTCCCAAAAATATAATACACTCCTGAATGACGAGATTAGCACTTTCACTAACAGTCAATTTACCTTCGCGAATGCTAAAAAAAAATACTGCAAGAACTTGACGATAAGACGGTAACTTTGCGCCTGCTATTTGATAATTTACGTCACAAACTTAGAAAACATATTTTTTATTGCTTCTTAATTCCACTGTCCTTTTTTTTTAATGTAAAACAATACATGTTAATCGCGAGAATAATTGAGAAAAAAGGACATATGCCGTGAAAACGCCACTACTGCCGCGCAACATGTGTGAACATGATTCGGTGCAAATCGGCACGGGTTATCGTACTCCAAATAAGGTAAAAATTTATTTCTGAGTGTTTTAGAAGCAAATGAACAAAACTATCACCTATGCGTTAGAAATTTATAACTTTGAAAAATAAGGGATGCCCTAATGGTCACCATGGTGCTGCAGCAGACTGCCCATAGATCCATAACCATTCCGATTGGGGCCAATTTGACAGTTTCCTTCCCACCGATGGCTTACGCTCTCTCGGGATCAAGGACAGTGAAAAAATGGTCTAGGTCTAAGGATTATGGCAGCTCGGAGGACCTATATTTCTTACCTTGAGGCATACCGTCCTTGTACCATACCTCCTGGCGGCTACTGACATCCTGGTAAACCACACCGCGATTCTCAATTGATACACAGGGAAGGATACACCACTACGCCCGGTATATGTATATATATAATGTTTTTTCGTGATATTTTCCATATCTAACAATAAGACTAAACAAACAACAAAAGATATACCATAAATAGATCATAATCAAGGGCGTGTCCAGGATGAAAACTGGTGGGGGGGGGGGGGGGCAAGCCATAGTCATTCAAGCTGTAAAATCCTCGAACAGAAAATGGGAATGAAACCATAATATGTAATTGTTATAGTGCTCTTTTAAGTATTACCATTAATTGCTTGAATGTTTTTTTTTATTCAAGTTACATATATTGATGTATATATATACACACAGATATTTATTACTTACTTCAAACAGCACCTCTTTATTTTCAAGTGGCGATAGAGATGGGTATCGAACCGAAAAATTCCAGAACCAGACACTGGATTCCTCACCTACTAATTATAAAAAAAGAAAATTTTGTTTTTTGGCTGAATCAGATAAATTTTGGCTACCGGCGGGCGGATCCATGAGAGGGAGGGGACTTTGCGGGCATCAGCCTTCTCCTATGGGTAGTTTTTTTTTTAATTGAAGAAAGATTTTAATTTAAAGTTATTGATACAAATAAAGCCTTAGTACGACTAGGATAATGATAGCTGGGCCATTCTATGTTAAATCATCCAGTCGAAGTTCAAAATTTTACCTTCCCCCCTCAGATTTTGATAAAAATTTGTAGGTATTAAGTAAATACGGAATAAAGAAAAAATGCCTAACTTTACCCAATTCCAACAAGTAGTTTCAGAATTATAATCTTTTGAACTTTTGAGATTTTTGAAGTTTGTATGACGACTTGAGCTCAAAACCAACTTGTACGTGTTAAGATTTTCCTCTGTAGAATGGGTATTAATTGAACTGGAGCTTTAAAAATGTATTCATTAATTCTGCATTTTATACAGAATCAGATGATACCATAAATATTATAGACATAATTTTTCATCATGGAAAAAAATTTCTTAAATATAAAAATTTATGTAATGATGTTTTTTATTCATGGTCGTTGGTTATACAATTAAGATATAATTTTTATCTTCTAATTAAATAGTTTAAAAATAAAAATTTATATATTTTTTCCAAGTTGTAAAACAGTCATCGGAAAATGACATGAGCGAAAATCTCTCTCCAACCAGCCTAAAATACTATATATCAATAGAAAGAGGATAAAATTCTCTATAGAATGATGAAATAATATGAGTGGGTTATTGACTTTGGTTAGTGGATTTGAGAATCGTCTAATTTAATAACAAACTACATTTTTTTTTTACCTGTGCTTTAGCCCGTTGAAGCTCCGTATTGCTACTTTTGTCTTGTTTTGGCAGTGGTAGATTTAAGTTTCAGCGGTGTTAATGCTAATCTTTTAAGAACTTCATCTAATTCATCTTTCACAACTTTTCTTTCAGCAACTTGTAATTTATTTTCTTCATCGCTTCGATTGCGTCCAACATTTTCTTCTTCATTTTCATTAGGTTTTAGGTCATGTATTAATTTCTGAAAAGCAGCTTTCCTGGGACCAAGATTTCTAGATTTTTTCTATTTGACATACTTTGCTTTTTTTATTGTGATTGCCCTGAGATTGTGCTTTTTTTTGTAACGGGAACTAGATTTCTTTTTCTATTGATATATAGTTCATTAGGCTGGTTGGAGAGAGATTTTTGCTCATGGCATTTTTCGATGACTGTTTTACAACTTGGAAAATATATATTTTTATTGGAATAAATTTTTGTGTGAAAGAATTTTTTTTTCACGATGAAAAATAATCTCTCTAATATTTATGGTATCATTCGATTCTGTATGAAATGCAGTATTAATGAATACATTTTGAAAGCTTCAGTTCAATTATTACCCATTCTACAGAGGAAAGTCTTAACATGTACACGTTGTCTTGAGCTCAAGTTGTTAACGGAACTTCAAAAATCTCAAACGTTCAAATGACTACAATTCTAAAACTACTGGTTGGAATTGGGCAAAATTAGGATTTTTTTCTTATTGCCGTATATACTTAATACCTACAAATTTGTATCAAAATCTGAGGGGGAAGGTAAAATTTTGAACTTCGGCTGGATGATTTGACGTTGAATGGCCCAGCTTTAGATTTGAAGATACTATTTAGATTCCTTCGAAATTCTACTTTTCTACTTCTACATTCCGTTATTTAAAAGTAGAAATTATTGACTTCATCTTCATTTAGACTATTTCAGTGAAGATATGTCCTCGTTAATATTAAATATAGTTCAATTATACATTTATATTAAGGTTTGGTCAGTTTAAAATGAAAAATGATAAAAAAAAGTGCTAAATAAATAATATAAACAGGCACTTTTGGGTAAGTGAATTTCATCAAAAAGTTTTACATTGCATCCTGGCCAAATACCTAACTTAATTTCAGTTTTTTGCGACTATGTAGTCAGTTGTAGATATATAGGCTGCTTCTCATGCAAACCACGCGCCGAGAAACATAAGATTTTGCCAAGTTTGGAATCAGGGGAACTATTTTCGCTGAAAACACGAAAAGTTTCATAATCGCAATAATAACCATTGTATGCTGTTGAATGGGAGGTGTGGGAAGGAAAACTTGTGAATGACATTATAGCAATTATTAAATCAATATACTCAATCAGTTGATGTTCTTCGTTCTGAAATATTATTCTGCAAAAAAATATTCAAAACGTGTGTTATCTTTGTTTCTCAATCGAAAATTAAAATTAAATTAAATTAAAATTAAAATTAGTAAATGATTATAATATATTAAATTAATATTTCATATTAATATTCAATTACACGATAAGAATGCCAAAACTAATCAAGGTATTATTATTTCAATACTATTATACAATTTTATACAAGTGTGAGATTATAATTGCCAATGATAGTTGAAAAAAAAAAAGAAGGACATGTATGTGTTGTGTTTTTAAATTCTCTCTAAGTATATAGTGGCTCTTCTAGCATAATTAT
This sequence comes from Aelia acuminata, assembly GCA_911387785.2. Taxonomy (NCBI): domain Eukaryota; kingdom Metazoa; phylum Arthropoda; class Insecta; order Hemiptera; family Pentatomidae; genus Aelia; species Aelia acuminata. Next base: position 129,937,402 of record OU426980.1, on the reverse strand, counting down.
TATTTAAAAGCAGACTTTTTTAAATTCTCGAGTTTATGCCTATTCTATCTTGGCAATTGGACCTTACCTTCTGGCTTGTTTCCATAACCCAGTCTAGTCTACCAAGAAGCCTAATATTTGTTTTTTCGAATTAAAGCCGACATAAATTTTTCTACAGTATTCTTCTGATACATTGCCGGCTTTAGAAATTTGGCGCCCCCGGGAAATGACGTCATGAGCACTTCCCATCCCACACAGACTCACAAAATTAATTTTTCAATTTTTATATTAATATGTATATAAATTTTGTTTCATTCAACATGCATCTGATTCTGTTCCTTTAAAATTAAAATTAACTCATGTATAAGGTTTTTATATTTTTTTCCAACGATTTGCTTTCTTCCTCCGAGCGCTTAGGGGTTGATGAAATGGCGGAAAAGTACTCTATTTTAAAGTTTTAAGAAAAATCATTTCCTTTTCACTTTTAATAAATATAATAGCAACCTAAGATATTTTACTATTTTCATAGTAAGTATTTTGATTTTTAGACATGTAGTGATTTTTTCAATCCCCATGAATTAATGCTTGATTTTATTTAATGTAGACTATTGATCAATTATTTGAACAGTTTTAGCAGCGTCTCATTGCATCTGATAAAGTAACTTTAGATTTTTATCTGGTTTGCCATTGTTTTATAACTTATTATATCCTTTTATTTGATTTTTATATAATTAATTATAATTGTTAGGATTTAAAAGAAAAAATCTATCCTCTCGATAAATTAGGATATGTTTTAATTTTCTATTTAAAAAATAAAAAATTAAAGACAAAAGCAGATTCTTTAGAGAAATGCACTATAAAATTATGTTTATTGGGGTATGAAAACTACATTCAAAATGTATAAATTTAACCTTTACAAATATTAATTTGTTAGTTTATTTTTTATCTTCTCGCAAAATTATGACAGCTTTTATCAACTTTATTGAATTGATAAACAATTTAATTTTTATTTTCTTAATCAATTTATTTTTTATTTTCAGAATAGAAATTTTACAATTTTTCCCCCTAGATCTACGGATGTATGTATATCTAAAACGTTTGAAACTATTGTAAAATAAAATACACGACTGTTGGGTGAAATAGGGTAGCCGGCTAATCCGAATAGCACAGAAGTTAAAACTATAAATTAATCTATAACTAAAAAAATATAAACATTAAATTAGAGTAAAAAAATTAATTATTTAATGAAATTTACCCGACATATTTTTGTAATAATACCTGAAATATATGATATTTTTTGAGTGTACAAAAGATTTTTCGTTTTTAATATTTTCAATTTTTTTTTTAATTTTGCCAGCATTAGAGAAAATATAAGACAGCATGACTCCTGAAACTAGGGATGTGACATCGAAAGCAAAACATCTATGTTTTATATTCAAAATATCGATTTTGATAAAACATCGAACAAAAAACATCTGTTTTTAAGAACATCGATGTTTTTTAATGTATATTTTTAAACATTAACGTTGTAAGTGTCCAAACGTACTTGATATCGATATTTTTCGGCATGTTTTTTGGAGAATAAAACTCTTTATTGATATTATTACATACTGTCTCATTTGAGACAATGGTAATACCTTGTTTTTAAATATCCATTTTTTAACATTAAACTGTTAGCATACATGGATTTAAAAAAATCATTGTTTTTGTTAAAACTTCGATGTTAATAAAATCTTTGTTTTTGTCCAAACATCGGTGGTAAAACATCTTTGTTTTTGTCAGAAAACCGTAGTTAAAAATATGTTTGTTATTGTCAAGACGTCGGTATTAAAAAAGTCTTTGTTTTAGTCAAAACATTAATGTTAATAAAATCTTTCTTTCTGTAAAAACATCGATGTTAAAAGTATCTTTTCGACTAAACATCGTTGTTAGAAAAAACAAAGAGAAAAATATTCCTTATTTTTTCCAAAACATCTAAGCTAAAAGCTCTTTGTTTCCTCAAAGGTTCTACTTTTTGGAGTCGTATTTATAATAATATTCACCTTACAATACAAACTGAAACAAAACAAAAACGACCACTCCATTTGCGTTTTAATCCCTCACTTTTTATTATACATTACTTTATTTTTATTAAAAAAAAAACCAAGAAAGGTTCATATACGCCAAGATTCCAAGAACTATGATTTGGTGACTACTCTCTTTTTTGTATTTATTCCATTAAAACTTACAATTTATGAATGAATTAATTAATTATGATATTAGGCTAATTTTTGAGTGTTATATTTTAATTACAGCATTTATTAATTGTCAGCACTTATTTAATTAACAATAAAATAAGGTCAACTAAAACATCGATGATAAAAAAACATCGGCCTATAACATTGACGTTAAAAACATTGACATCGATGTCGCATATCTAGCTGAAACTAGCTAATGCTGAAAAAAATACTGAAAAAAAAGGCATTTAATTTTCCTTATCCTTCTACCTTTGGTTAATCAGAACCGGTTAATCGGAACTGGTTAATTGGAGTTCCAAGACTAAAAACTTTGTAGGAAATTTAATCGTGATTGAGTTTATATCAATATTATCTTTCTGAGACTCGAAAATTAAGATTAATGCAGCTCATGTTGAGATAACGCTAATTCATGGTTGTCCGAATCTTCTCCGTCCTTCAAATTATACTACTAGGTTCCATTTGAGTGAAAACTTGGCAATGTCTTCCTTGGGGAGTCTTAGAGTATGACTCCTATTTTCTGTCCGCTTTTATTTACTTTTTCTAATGACTTGGTTCTTATCTTACAACCCTAACCACCAGGATGTGTCTCATGCATCTGTATAAAAAACTTTTTGGAATTTCTTATTCCATGGATGTTGAAGTGTAAGTGTTATCATACGACGGTTATCCGATCCAGAAAATTTTGGCATGTGTCTGCTTAAAGAAAGACTTGCTTATTGAAGAGGCGGGTGAACGTCTTCTGGATTCTTTTGTTCAAATATCCAAATCTAATGTGGCTAATATACTTCCAAAGATCTGGAAGCTTAAAACACAACTGCAACAAACGTAGAGCATACAGTTAACCAACCTATTTCAACCAGGTTGAGAAGTTAAGAGATACATTCGGCGGGTCTAATCCGGTCCGACACCAATGGAAATTTATTTCGCATTAGACCCAGGAAATAAATCTGACTAATGAACTCGTATTCTTTTTTCTCTTTTTTTTTACATTGTTGATACGATAGTTGGATAACCACGATGACTTCTATTGGTTAAACTGAAATAAAGGAACTGAACTGTCTCATCGGAACAATGCAGTCCGAATCACAATGCAAGATTCCCTTATCCTAATTAAATAGTCTGTTATGCCTGCATGTGGATTACACTGTTTGTCTAAGTTTAATAGCTTGTTTAACTAACTGTACCGTTAAAACATACTACGAATAAAATCATAATTTTTGTTAGCAATTTTACAATGGTACATTTTCTTTTACATTAGGATTCTGTCTTGTTCACAACGAACACCCAAGTTGAAAAATTTAAGTTGTACGAAATAACGTACTTCTAGGACATACTATTACTTATAGAATGTCTTTTTCCTCCGACTTGCTGTAAGGTTTAGTTTAGATTATCGATTATACAGTTTTTTTTGTTTGCTTTTTACATTTTTTCAAAAACGGATGAAAATAATTCAGTTCGAAAATTCGTAATAAATGAATATTTAAACCATAATTTTTTCCCCGCAATGGATAATAAATTGCACTTTTTTATTAATAATTTCATTTTCTTAATGCAAGTTCCTTGAACTTTCTTGTTTCATATCAAATGGTATCCTAACTTCCCAAAATAATCTTTCACTACTTTTAAATATGAGTCTTATGGAATTGAAAAAATATTGTATGTTGTGACAAATTAGAAAATAATTGTTTGCGGATATTTCAGGTTTTTGTTTTCGAATAATGATTGCTGTTGGTCGAAACAGATATTCAACACTTTTACAGCTTGTAAGGTTGTAGTGGTTGGCTTACAGCTGCAGTAAAACAGTAGTTTCGTAACTCCATTACGCAGTTGAGCTGGATTGAAGCCAATAATCCTATTATGTTCCACTAGGAATAGATTAAATAGTTTTAAAATTATGCTATCATTGACTTATGGTATTAGAACATTGATCAAATAAACCCTTTACTATGATTGTCTGAATAAGTTTGGATTTTCAACATTACAAACAATAGAGTCAGTAAAATCAAACATTTATTATTTGTAAATTCTTTAAGAACATGATTATTCTTCATCAATCTAATTTAAAATTAATTTGATGAAGAAGAAAAAGAATCCGTGAACATCTTTCGGCAGCATTTACGTCTACACATCTGGGTCCTAAAGGTATGTAATGGGGAGTAGTTAAGGTCTAATGCTTTTTATAGTTTTAATAAATAATGAGAATAACTTGTCGGCACACGTAAATCTGGAAACTTCTTGGACCGCAGTTAGGTAGAACATTTGGACAATTTAAATGAATGACGCTATTGTCCTGGCGACGGGCTTCCTAAAAGAAACTGCTAAATGACATCACAGAATCGCAATTTTTGCATATATCACTATTAGTCTTATATCAAGAGCATGTAGAGCAATGACTAATGTGAAGAATAAAGAAATTGTGGAAAACGAAGTCCTACCGTGTTACTATTTTTCATAAATTTGAAAAAATATACAAAGAAGTCTACCTAGATTTTTAATGATAGTGGGAATAAAAGGGAATGGTGGCATTAAAATGCAATATGAAAGCTGTCTATCTCAACTATTTTATATATGGCAGTGAGTTGTTTCACCCAAGTGAAGCACTTACGCTGGACTATAACTGCAGAATTCGTTGCGTTAATATCGAGTAATCCGTGGAAAATCTTTTTCGAGTCAATGAAATCAGTCGACAATCATCTATGTTTTGGATATATTTGAAGAATCCGAGGAGACAGTGTGCCAAATAAGTGTATGGAAGCAAGGCCAATAGGCAGGAGACCACAACGTAGGCCTAGAAGAAGCTATTTGGAACATTTCCAAGAGTCAGGTTAGCAAAGAGTGAAAAACCGGTGAGGAGATGATGGTACTTCTGAGAGATCAAGGATTTTTTATTTTTATTGTTCTACAATAAAATAGAAGATATATAATCCATTCTAACGTCCAAATGGTTTGAACAGGATATGTTACACTTAAGTGTTATTGTAAATAGTTGGAATACATCTTTAGCTAGCTTTTTTATTACAAATATAATACGTTCTTAAGTTACGAAATGCAGTAGTAACACTAATGATTTTGAATGAAAATATGCACGAGTACTATAAAATATATGAGTAATTTTATAGGAGTAGGCACTGTTAAAGTTTCAATGTTTGGTACTTACGTATTAGATGGTCACTGTATAAACTGATCTATTACTTTCTTATCACTTATCTTTTGTTGATGTTTATTTTAAACAGTTGTACGCTTATTAACATTATTTGTATAGAATAGTCTTTACTTTTACAAATACGGAGAAGAAGCTAGGAGTTATTAGTGTCTTAGGTTATCACGGTCGGTAACAGATAGCAGGGACAGTATTATACCTAAGGATACAATTCTTTCATGTTATATTTCTAGGGTATAAAAATATAAGTAATTTTGTGTTATGTGTAATAATAGAAAATTTGAAAAAAGTAATAATAAAAAATATCGGTAAAATATTAGGACAAATTGGTTCTTTTAAATACTGGTTGACATTATTAAATGTCTTTCCTAACATTAAGAAAAACAAAAACCAGATCATATGTATATTTAATTTATAAAATTATAATTATATAATTACAATTTATATCTTTTAAAATCTATAACAACTTGCTTATTAGTGATGGAGGTATGTAGTTTTTTTTTGTTGGTAGTTATTCCCATTTTACTTCCACTTGATTTACAAAAATTCGGTCAATCAAGTTGATCTTAAAATAATTAACATTGAAAAAAGAAGAAGAAGAAGAAAACTTATAAAAATAAAGCTGTGATCCAAGTAGGAATGTTTCCAACTAGGCCAGAATCTTGGCTTCAAAGGCCGCCAGCTGCGTGTGCGGCTAAAAGCTGTAATCATAAAACCAGCATCTAGAAGGCTACTAGAACTTAGAAAAGAAGTTGTGTACTCACATATTGTCTTTGGCACTGGTGCTGCATCGTTTCAATAATGTTAATTTTTTGTTTTCTTAAATAAATTTTGAGCTCGACAAGTCAAGTCTAGTTGAATTTCTCAGACGGTTTCTCTTATGTAAAATTATACTAACAAAGAACGATGTATTGAAACATGGCCGAAATACAGAAATTGTATGACTAAGCTGTTTATTTGAATAATATTGTATTATGTCACTTCATCGATAAGAGCAGTCACATCATAGTTAATTAAATCTTAAATAATATCATTGTCAATTGATTATATTAACATAATTGTGTCAATGTCAGATAATTATATTTTAAAAAAAGAAAAAAAATGTATATAAAGGAAAAATTAAATAAATTTGAACTTAAGGCACCTACATATCCTGGAACGACTGTCCAAACGGACCAATTGGTAACCACCTACACACTTCCCGATCTCCCAAGGTTAATTTTATTTTAAATCATGATAAAAATAAAACATTTTTTAATTCTTTATTTTTCATTTATTACATCAGATACATTTTTATGATGTAGAAAATGTCTTTAAATGTTGATTGAATAACATTCGTTTTAATTTTGTTCATGTTAAATACATTGTTTGGAAGATAAAATAATTAAAGTACGATAAATATCTTTATTGACAATTTCTGGTTCAAAAATTTTTTTCAGAGTAGTAGGGGGTGTAAGATACTCAAATGTCATTTCAGACTTTGAGTGGTCAGTTCAGATAATGTCTGACGTGATATTGGAGATTGGTCTGGGATAAGTTATGGAAAACATAAGGTATCAAGAGGACATGTGTATGTAGCTATCTGAAAATACAAGCTAAGATGGCTTGGGACCAGCTGTGACAATCTACTGAAGGAACCAAAAAGTTAAAAAATATTAAAAATGATACATCTTCCCTGAAGATCTCTGTCAGTAAAAAAAGATGTAAAAAATATGGCATTGCTAGGCTAAGAATTGGCTGCACGAGACTGACGCACGGTTTTCTTATAGACAAAATTACATCACCCAGATGTAAAAAATGCAACAGACAGTCGACAATTAATATATTCAAGAACAATGTCCTCTGCTACTTTTAATGCTGGTCCAAGTTTTCTGACTTTTTGGTTTTCTATTGGCAAGTTTGCTGAAATTAGTTTGGTCGACATTTACTACCGAATCCGGAAATGATATAACCAATATTTACCTTGATGTTATATTTGCCGCTGTTTCGACTCTTCGTTGTTGTCTCTCTTCTGTCATCAGATCTGCCCTGCATCGCTTCGATCATTTTGCGCTCTTGCGCTACCACTTTTGTCTTTTGGATATTGAGCTGAGACAGAGTAAATTGGTAAATTTTAGTGCATTTAAACGATTTTATTAGCCATTACTCGGGTTATTATTCATCCATAGTGTCTTGAGAACCTTATCCGTATTCTTAAGAACCATCATAGAATTTCATTATTCTGAGGAGTAGTCTTGGCCCTATCCGGTCCAAGCTATCAGCTCGATTAAAAGGCGTTTGATTTTCTTGTCCTCGATTTTCTCAAAAGTTTAAGGTAATCGTTCTTTCACTTCAAAAAATTTGTTGGCTCTTTCGGATTGGATATCATCCTAAACATTTTCTGCGTGTTTAGTTTCTAGCCGAGCACCCAAATAGTTGAATTTGATTTCCTCGTTCGTGATCCGGTTGATCGCAAATTTGGCTTCAGCTTGATGGAATTTTCATACCTACCCGATCGATAATATTTTGCCTGTTTTCACCTTTATGGCTTCGATGTGAACCAATATTTCGAAGGGGTTAAAAATTTTAGTTTGGAAAACTGCCCTAGATCACGCCGCACAGAGGGGCGAACTAGGAAAAAAAACCCAAAATCCAATGTTCATATCTAGAGTTCATGTTCATAATCAAAATCTTTCACACAAAATAATTAATTTGTAGCATAATTATAGTTTGGGGCTTATCCTGGCTTAAGATAGCAACGATTGATCTCGGACCGGGATGTATCAGAGAATATATTCCTCTGATATCTTTTGCCTTTTTTTGCCGGTTCGGTAATTATTGTCATTTTTGTGAAAATTTTCGTGGCGCGCCGGACAGTGTGGCAAACGAGGAAAAAAGAACAAAAATCCGTGGTTCATATCTGGAGTTAATTTATATTCTTTTTCATCCTCGAATAGTCAACAAATAAAAAACGATTAGTTCCTTTCTTATCAAAAATTTCTTTTGAGCAGAAATTGTAAGTTTTGTCGTTTTAAGGTTTTAATATTGTCATTTTTTTTTTTTTTTTTTTTATAAAAATATTTTGAGATAGTTACAGCACATTTGAGTGATAGTTGTTTGACAGCTTTTATGTGCGTATGTAGACGTTTCAACAGTATCCATCCAATATAAACGATTAAATAAGCGAAAATCTTTCCCACAAAATAACTAATTTGAAGCATGATTATAGATAAAGCCTTATCCTGGTTTAAGATGGCAGGGATTGATCTAGGACCGGGATGTATCAGAGAATATATTCCTCTGATTTCATTTTCCTTTTTTTGCCTGTTGGGTAGTTAATGTCAATTATGTGAAATACTTCGCGGTGCCCAAAAAATTTTCCGAGATGAAAAATACCGTAGAGTTGACTGTCTCCAATTTATTCAAAAAGCATTAAATCACAACCCCTGCATACCTAAATAATCATGGTTTAAATTTAAAATATAATACGATTAGTGTAATACTCAATGATATCGAGTATTACACCTATAAGTAATCAGGCTGCTTCAGCCTCCTCCCAGAGAAAAATAGTTAAAGTTCTATTTTCGGCAATGATTCTGCTCTAGCTGTTTTTATCTAATCAAAACTGTCTAAATATCAGTATGCGGTGATGAGAAAGGTGATTAAAGACAGGGTTCTCAATATTTTTCCTCAAAAAGTTGCAAGACAGTAGCTTAATTAAAAAAAAAAAAATGACACCTTAAAGGAAATTGAAATTAATATTGGGTTAAATCAAACTAAAATATGCTAAATTAAGTTAAAAGTATGTTCAATTATTTTTTTTAATTATTTAAAATATCTGTTCTTGAGTTTCTTTTATAATTATATGTACGTAAATAATATAACTAAATAAATTTAGTTACAATCCTCGTGTAATTTTCGATCTTTAATCGAATAAAACAATTTCCATCTCGATAGGACAAACCGTTCTCGAGATACAGAGTTTTTTTCCACTTTTTTGCCGTTTTGCCCCACTGTGCGCCGGGGTCACAAAGTATAAGGTCATTTGATTAATAATTTGTGATAAAGCTATTTTTTTTTTAACAATTTATAATCTTACTCAGTTTTTGAAAACAGATATCATTATTGGTGTTTTATCGCCTGGAGCCTCCTCGAGATTCTTAAAAATTTTGAGTATCGATTCGTCTAAAATTACTAATAAGTTTATAAATAACTGAAAATTCAATGTTTCAAACAGTCTAAATTATTTCATTCTTTTTTCATTACAAAATTTTAAAAATAAATATCATTTAAATCAATTCGTGTTGGTAATAATCGATTAACAATGCTTATTGGTTAAGCTCTGAATTCTGGAATTTTCAACAATGCTTAAAAAGCTATACACTTTTTAAACTGCTATAAACTTCGTTTCAAATAATAATTTATTTATAAGTAATTACTAAATTTATTCACCCTTGGATTAATGAAAAGTATTTTAGATGAAATTATTAAAATAATAGATAGCAAATGTATAAATGTATTTGTATTTTATATATTTATGTTCTGAATTTTCCGTTTAAATTCCGGGATTCATCGAGTTCTGGCTGGTTATTATGATTCATTAAATATGGCCAAGGGTGAAAAAGGATGGTTTTACTTTCGATTGGTGAATCATTTGCAGATGTAGGTAAAGCCAAGTGTGGGTTGTGCTGAGCCGGCACAACGCCAATACTGGTTTTTGGCAAGTATTTTCAACCCAATGATCCATAAAGATGACGATTTTCGCACCGTCTTTTTGAGAATTTTTCCTTAAATGGGATTTCTATTGAATTGTTTATTATAACTCAAGAAATAGTTCGTAAAGTGAAAGAATGTATATAAAACTGGCTTTCGGGAACTTATTTTTCACATTATTTAGAGTATCCCTTAAAAATTAGCCAATGCGATTTTTTCTGACATATTTTTATTTTGGAGATGAAATTCTCAAGTATGCAAATCTCTTATATATCGATGTGAAAAATATGGAAGGATTGCTAAACTCATTTAAATTTAGGCGATCCCTTAGGGAAAAATCGTTTGAGGATTGCAACAAGCGTCAGGGAATCACACATCAATTACGATTTTCTTAGTGGATTTCCAGATATCGGATTGTTGACAAATAAGAGGCGTTTAATACTTCTACTACAAATGCGGTCAAAAGTATAAAAAACCTAGGCTTATTCATTGGGTGTTTCTTTTTGTCACCCGCCGACACAATGACATAGCGAATAGCCGAAAAATATAGAAGTTTAATCCATGTAAAGGGGAAACTCTGAGATGTTCGTCGGCAGAAAAGAAGAAAAGGATGATCTAATAATAGACCTCGCATTATGGCACGAAACGTGCGAAAACGATCAAGACACTGAGATTCAAGTTGAGAAAGTGGGCATTTTTAAATGCGGAAAATAAAGAGAGGTATTTGATGAAAAAAACTTTAGTTTAGTTCAGAATAAGGGGAACCATCCCTCTTACATTTTTTTTTTTTTTTAATAGAGAATACTGTATTTCAAAGGTGGTGGTACAGAACATGGCGGAAAGTACTCTTTGTGCACATTGGGGATCCCGCATTATAACGTATATTAATCCTAACTATCTTATGGAATGCTGTGAAATGAAAGACACATTCTGCCCAAATGATAAGAATGCTTCATTATTTTATAAGTACCCTGATTAGCTATTGAACACTTTGAGCTGCTATAAAATTCTATTTTATTCCTCTTACTCTCTCTAGCTTTTCAAAAAATAAATGCATCTCGCCCAGTATTATCAGGCACTCAATATAACTTATTTTGCATGATAGGTAGCCAGCTATAATAAAAATTTAGTCAAGAATATCATTTTTTTTTTTTTTTTTTTTTTTTTATTCAAATTAACTCTGAAAGAGATGGTCAATAAACTACTAGTTGAAAAATCAAAAACTGCGATTCATCTTAATATCATCGAATAAACCTGTCAGTCAGTGAAGTTAACAGAACCGTCAGCCAGGAAATATGTAATATGATATACACAGACAGCCAGGAAATGTGTTTATATGATATACACAGTATACAATGTTCTACTTAGTTTCCAAGGGCGTCCGCATGGCAGGCTGGTAAAATTTTCGTCAGGGTACTTACGATAAGAACTGATAAAGTTCTTATGATCGTGGGAGGGAATCGAGGTTAGGGGGGTCTACCCTGTAAGGCTCAAATAAAACTTATTGATATTATAAATTAATACGACTTAATTTAATTTGTAGTTTTTTTCTCATATTTTATATGGTGGGAGGGGGGGGGGGGGGGCAGCTGCGACAAGCGGGCAGGCAGCCTAGTACTGAACCTGTAATGAGTTGTAACGCTAAAATTGATGTTTGGAAAATTTTAAGATTTATTTATTTATTTATGTTATTTCGTAATAGGGTAAACCATACAGTTATTGGCACTCAGTACAGTTATTGGCACCCCAACATTAACTTAAAGAAATAGGTAAAAATTCCTAGTTTTATTATAAGATATACATCAGTCTTGAAGGGTCCTCCAAGTCATCTATGAAGTAAGACTTTAACAAACTAACCATAAGGAAGATTTCACAATTAAATCCACAGGGTGCCAATAACTAGATTTGGCACTTTTAACGATAAATATTGCCATATTGTAAAACTAATGAACTTTTGACCTAAAAAAACCTCTTGAGTCTTTATGAGGATAGATAATGAGGAGCTATGGGAAGTTTCTATTTGATCCCTTCATAAAAAGTATTTTTTTTTAATTTAACCACAGAAATGTAGTCTTAAGGGTGTCAATAATTGTACGGTTTACCCTATATTGGTTAGATTCCTGCCGAATTTCAAAATGTGATGAATGGATTAGAATAAGAATGATTTAGTACACATGCTTTGTATTAAGATCCGTCCATTTTTCAAGTTGAAATTCCTTATTAATTCATAGTAAACAAATTGAAATTTGATAAGATTTTCATGATTATTAAAAAAAAAATATTTGTTTTAGGTTACACTATAGTCTTATAACATCATTTGTAAATTTTTATGATCAAAAAGTGGTGAAATGTGGCTCTTTCTGAAATTTAAGAAAGTAAAAAAAAAATTAAAAAATATCCAGCTCCAATTATTTTTCTTCGTGTAATTTGCCACGGAAAGATTTTTGTCCCATACTTTATTTTAACTTGACATTTTCAAAATGATTAAAAATGAGTAGTTTTCCATAGTTTTTGTTTAAAACTATTAATATTAATTGTTTACTCAGTGGTAGATGATATAGAAAATATTTCGAAAATTTCTCAGCCTTTTTTCATAATAGTTATCCGATTTACTTTGTTAGGTAATCGCTTTGATGTAATATATAGAATACAGATTGGTTCCGTTCACAATTTCTTGTTTATAACATTACTGTTTGAGATATGAGAAGCGGACATGCTTATAGCTAAAGAACGCTAAGTGGAATTGTTAATATTTCATGCTACATCAGAAATAGATACCCTTCAGTTCCTATAAATAAGCAATTCCTTAACGAAGTACGGACGGTCTGGCAGTTGAAAACAAGTGCGAAAGACAGATAGTAATCACGACGTCCTTTCGAGGTCTAAAATGATTCTACTGTTGCAGTCGCAATTTTTGAATATTCAGTTAAAATGTGTGCATATATACAAACGATTATAACCATAAAATTTTATAATTTAAAATTTCTATGTTTACCGAACCTATGTGATTGACTGGAAGATGCAGGTATGATTTATCGCTATTATTTGAGGACTCTAGAAAATGAATAAAAAAATTTCTTTCTTACATGGATAAGAGTATAAAAGATTAGATGATCATCTAGTCAGTCTAAAAATATATGAAAGATTGGCAAACATATTTACAATACAACTATATGTTTTTATCTTTACAAATACGTGTGTTATTAATAATATATCATATATCATCATATATTGGAAGCCTTCAGCCCACATAAAAAAAAAAAAAAAAAAAAAAAATCATATATATTATTTCTCAAAGCCTTTTTTTTGTCGGTACGTCATAACTTCCTTAATACTTCATCAAATTTCATGAATGAGGAATAATTTTAAAGCTTTCCTTAACCGCTTCACCGGAAAAATATACAAATCGCTTATTTATTTTTCGATTGCGAGTTATAAGCGCAAAACCGCGGTTTTGGTAATAGAGGTTTCTAAATGATGTCAATCTTTTCAGGTTTTCAAGGAGAACATTTTCGGTCCTATACATCTTTTCGATTAACCCCTTCGTTTGCGAGTTGTAAGCGAAAAACTGCAATTTTCAGCGAAAATGGTCGCAGGGCTTTTTCGAAGGTGTCATTTTTTTCAGTTTGTCGAGACGAACATTTTTGGTTACATACACTTTATCGATTGTCGCTGTCGTTTGCGAGTTAAAAGCAAAAACATGCGATTTCAGTCAATAGAATCCATGGGCGGATCCAGTCGATCGTAAAGGGGGGGGCTGCAGCCCCACAGCCCTTTATTTGGGTCTTCTAATCAGCTTTTTTACAATTATGTTCCTTTCTCACTACTAGAAACCTACTTGTTCTGCATATTATTTATTCTTTAACTTGCTTTCTTACATTAAGGAAAGTCAAATTCTATCCTTAAATGGCGAAAAATTTTCCAAAGGAATGTGCTGCTGTGCTATTTATTACATATCCCATTCCATGTAAGATTCCGAAGATTCCATGTCAATGCGGGATATTTATTTTTTAAAAATATGTTTATCTGCCTTTGGTCTGAATGGATGTCTGATGATGAGAAATCACGAAAACAAAGAGACGCTTCAAGTAAAGTATGCCAACCAAGTTTTATTTAAGAAAAAATTAATCAGCTTAGGCTCTAAAATCTTCAAAATATACTAAATCGGAATTTTTATAGGAATTAAAAAATAATTTTTTTTTTTAAGTTTATTTCTCAGGAGAATTTTTTCTCAGCCATTCATAGAACATTTATAACTCTTCAGGGTGTTCTCCGTATTCAATGTTACTACATCTGTTAGAAAGCTGATTTACTACTCTTCTAAAAACATATGACACAGCCTAAGATAATATATATGATTTTATAACGGATATAATAAGAAAAACTCATCAAAGGTTTCTATTTTTTGTACTAATTTATTTTCGGAGGTTCGGTTTCAATTCCTTTGAGCCATTTTTCCAAAATCCCTTAATCTCAGTTAAGTTTCGTTTGGCTCGGTGCAGTCATGTTAATGTAATTTTTGTAATTCTTGAAAAAAAATTCGAAGTCAGGCAAAACTTTTATGCAAACAATTATTTGATTGCTCTGAACATTTGTATTTGGCGGTTTTAAGAGGAACGATAACCGAATATCAACTGTATTCTCTCCTAAAAAAATATTCGGACCCACTACACTACCCAATACACGGACCCACGTTCGAATTTATTTCGGATGGCCTACTTTATAACAGGTTTCAGAAAGACCATGTAAATAGGATTTATAACAATAATAATAACAATTAATAATCATTGGACTTTAATCTTTCCTGGTTATATGTTATTTTTTATGGTCTTTATAAAATTTAGAATTAATATTAAACTTAAAATTAATAATTCCATTGAATAAACTATTTAAATGTTTTAAACATTATTGAATAATAATATTCAAAGTGAAGTCCATTGTTTTCAGCTTCTTTATACTATCTTTCTGCCAGTAATTGGATTTTATACCGGTACCACTTCTTTGGTTGTGATGCAACGAACTCTTCTCAAATTTTCACGTCCTTGTAATTATCAGATCCTATAAGCGGAATGAGGCAAAACGTTTATTCCTTTCATTTCAGTTGACTTTTTTCTTTTGATCAAACGAGAACGATGTGCAGCGGCATTGTCTTTTTGCAAAATGGATTGGTTCCTGTTGACTAAAGCGGGATACTTTGCACTCAAAACTGTATAAACTCGGTCTAGCTGTTCATAGACGGATTTTGAGTCCAGTGCCCTACTATCAGGATCTAGCTCAGAATTCAAAACGCCTTCCAAGTTTCATCAAACACAAAGCATCACTTTTTTCCTTAAATGATCTTGCTAGCTTTACCTGGCCGTACCCACGGCTTATGAGTCCTAGGTTTAAAAAAATTAATCACTTTTCGCCACTTGTTATAATTTTGTCTGTAACTGGTAATTTTTCTTATTTTGAAACAAAATTTTAATGAATCGGTGACATAAGAAAATGTTTAAGTCAAAGGTATTTTCACATATATAATAATAATAAGTTTTTAATAATTTCACCCTCCCTATTTTGTTTCTCTTAAAATAAGGCGGATGTATTATGATAGTCATTAGCGCATTTTTATCAAAATACAAAGATCATATTCGCGAGTTAGACAACCTTAATATGAAAGTAATTTATTTTATTTTTATTAGTTTAATTTACAACATTGTTATATATCAGTTTTTTGCGAATTTATTGCATTTTTCCATTTATTGCGAATTATTTGCAATTGTTTTCCGGCTTTAATAAAAAGATGATGCCGGATATTTATTTCGACAGCTTACGTTTTTTGTTTCTTTTTTTTAGGAAAATTTATTTTTATTTATGTGTATCAAAAATCTAGCAAAATACAAAACAGCTTTATCATATTTTTTTATTCATTTTAATAATAATACTTTTCTCTCACACAAATTCGTCCCTTACAGTGAGATTTTAATGTGGATTATTTTTTTGTATTAATCAAAATTTCGATGCAATAGTTCATAAAAACAGATATATATAAAACCATTCCTGGTAGATATGATGAAACTCCTGTCTACCAGTAATTGAAATATTGTAAAATATATAAAGCGAAAAAAAAAATATAAAGAAATATATATATATATAAGATAAAATTTAGTTAAGTATGTTATTTTTTTTTATATAATATTTATTGATTAGTACGCTGTGTGGTACAACAACCCAATGTATTTGGGCAGCACTGCCTATTATTAAAAATTAAGCATTTCTATCTCATTACAAGAGATATAGGAATAACTAAACATATAATAAATAAACAAATAAATAAATATGCTAAAATATTTATTTATTTTATCTGAACTATTAATAATGATGAACTAGTAGATTTTACTGTAGGGCAAGGTATAGCGGACCTTGCCGCCTCAGTCACTCTACGTTATTTATAACTTGTTCGTCCAAAATTAGATCCGTAGAATTGGGTTTCTGTTCTGATTTAGTGCCCCGACTGAAGTTTATTTAAAAAAGAAATGTTTGAAGGTTTATCTCTTTACGTTCACTGTATTTCCTAAACATTTCTACTATCATTTAACAACTTCATTTGAACCGTTTGAATTGAGAGAAATAACTGTTAAAAGAGAAACAAAAAAATGTACCAATATGAATTAATTTTTATTTTGCTCCCATGTTAAATTGCATTATTTTTCTGCAGATTTTGAGGTTATGTAAATAAATAAACAACTTAATATAAAAGTGATATATTCACTAATATATCACTATATACTATATAATACTAATATATCTAATATATACTATATAATACTAATATATCACTAATACTATTTAATATAAAAGTGAAATATTCACTACATGTAACTATTAACTAAACTACACTGAAAAAGCTTTAGTATTCCACTAATTTAAGAGATGGAATTAATTTTGTTTACCCAGACCTTCATATTTTTTTGTTGTAATTAATAATAATGAAAAATTGAATTCATTTAGGCGTTGATGACAGAAGAGTTTTTACGCTTTTAAATCGAACAAATAAATTACATTCACAACATGTTTATAGAAAATGGAAATAAATAAAATCATAACTGTATAATAAAAAATGTTAAAAATATTTTAAAAAATCGTAAACTCATTGGTTAACACAGCAAAATAAGCATCTTAAGTCGTAGGTATATATACATGATAAAATATTTCTCTCTTACTCTCTCTCTCTCTCTCTCTCTATATATATATATATATATATATATATATATATATATATATATAATATGAATTGACGTAAGCTGACATTGCCGAGAAAACATAAAAACATGGTAAACCATATTAATGTGTTTTCTAAATATTGGTAATTTAGGAATGTTAAGATTATTATCTGTTAATTCTTTTTTCTCCTTTTTTTTTTTTTTTTTGCCCCAGGGCATGTACACGAGACCGAATCTCGAAAACTCGCCAAAATATAGTTATTTATTTTCTTAACCACAAAATCCCCTGAAAATATGTACTGTAGTGGAAATAGTTGGGGTGCGGTCAGAAAAATTACCTCTTATATGTAGATATTACATTTATGATTTTTGCGACCAATGTCGAATTTATCGCAATTCTGAATGTTTTGTGGATCTCTGCATCCTCTCTGAATAGATTTAGAGGGTTGATTTATTTACGAATTTTTTTAAAAATATGAACTCACTTCGAGTTATTTATTCAGACCTTTTTCAGCATTTCATAATTTTTTATACAAAACCTTAATTCTTTTAAAGAAAACCCATATTTTTCTATCTTGCACAGTAGTGGATGTATTATATCCAAATAAACCTAAAATTCTGATTTTTTTTCTTATTCTCGTGATTTAAAGCAATTTGAAAAAATCTGGTGCGTGCGCGCAACACACAACTTTCACTTACCAACTTAGATTAGAAATTAATGCGTTGTGTTAATGCCACTTCTCACTCAATTACACATTTTTCCACATTCATTTCTTATTTTTGTTTTCATTTGCTCTATAACAAACACTAATTTCTTTTATTATTAAATAAAAGTTTTTAATTGAGATAATTCGGCAATGCAAGCATAATACTCCAAGTCGACTGATTTTATAATTCTCGATGTACTTGTTGAATATTTCATTTATTTCCCATGAAACAAATCATTTCCATTAAATGAACAGAAGGGCATTAATTATGAACAATGGTCTGTCATTAAAAGCGTCCTGCGTGGGCTCAACGTGTTTTATGAGTTGACTGAATATTTTTCTTTTTTTCTCCTCTATATGTTTACTTGGTTTTTATCATATCTCATATTTAGCCATTTTTTATTTTTAGGCGTAATGAGAGACAGTTTATTTCTCCATATAAACAAAAACATAGATACTTCATAGGAAACAAAAACAAACAAACAAAAAAGGCCCCTAACCCATTTAAGCCACCTCCCAGAACATTTTAATAATGATAAAGCTTACCTGATATTAAAGAACACCTAATTTTCATTAAACATGACGAATTTGATGAAAATCGTTAAAGCCGTTTCTGAGAAAATCGAAAAAAAGGTAAAAATTGCAAAAATAGTTAAGAAATAAAGTGCCCCCTCCGTTTGAGCAATTTTGGTGAAATGCGGGCTATCACATCCTTAACATATACATACGTCAAATACCCAGTTTGATCAAAATCGTTAAAGCCGTTTTTGAGTAATTAAAAAAACACGTGCAAATGATACAAAATTTATTAAGTAAAGTCCCCCCTCCGGTTAATCAATTTTGATGAAATTTTTACAGTCATATCTCGGGCATATAAATACATCAAATACCTAGTTTTATCAAAATATTTAAAGCAGTTTTTGAGTAAATAAAAAAAACACGTGAAAATGATACGAAATTTATTAAGTAAAGTCCCCCCTCCGGTTAATCAATTTTGATGAAATTTTTACAGTCATATCTCGGGCATATACATACATCAAATACCCAGTTTGATCAAAATCGTTAAAGCAGTTTTTGAGTAAATAAAAAAAAACACGTGAAAATGATACGAAATTTATTAAGTTAAGTCCCCCCTCCGGTGAATCAATTTTTATGAAATTTTTACAGTCATATCTCAGGCATATTAATACATCAAATATTTAGTTTAATCAAAATCGTTAGAGCCGTTTTTGAGAAAATCGAAAAAAACGTAAAAAGTTATTAAATAAAGTACCCCCTCCCTTTGAACAATTTTGATGAAATTTTCGCTGTCACATCGCGGGCATACACCTAAACTAAATACCAAATTTCAGGTTCGCACGGTTTATAGTTTTTGAGCTAGTCTGTTCACACAGACACACACACACAAACAGACCATTTCGCGGGACTTGGTCATTTGGACTCAGGGGACCCCAAAACGTGTATTTCCGTTGAAAACCGGAAGTCGAAATTTTTCACGATCGCAATACTTCCACTTACTATATATTTCATGTATAGGTAAGTGAAAGTAAAAAGAAAAGAAAAAAAACACCCTGATTTCAAGATTCGTTTTTATGCCATGGTTGTAATATTAATGTCGTAATCTGTTTTCTTTTCAGCCGTTGAGTGCTGGAGGCGATTAATCTTTCAAAAATTTAACAACTGTAATTCTTTGAAATTGGCAATGAATTTAACGCTTTATTATGATTCTTGTTTTAATATGGCCCATACAAAAAGTTTCCTTTTATTTGGAACACATGATGATGAATGAGCTTGTATTAGTGGGTTGGATCAAGGTAATAATTTTTTTATCTGCAGTGTCATATCTGTTTTTCGTTCTGTCTAGAATGTTTGCTTGTTAGAAGTTTTATTTTTTTTCTTTGATACACATTTACGTTTTAATGAGACTTTTCTCTTTTTTTTCATCCATTTTAACATGCATAATTGTCCACCTCTGTTCGGCTTCTAGTATAATTAAGTGTTTCTGTTAACTTTGACTGCGTTCAAAAGATTTTTGTCTTTCCTTCATAAACTTATTATAATATTCTAAATAATATAACGTCCTTCGATGTTTGTTTGTTTTTTACCTTGTTTTCAATACTGAACCTAACGAATATTGTTTTTTTTTTTGTATTCATTTAGTTTGTTTTGTTTACTGGTTTTTCACCTCCTATACACTCCAACTAGTGCAAAATGTTTCCTATTCTTCGAGATGCGAAGATATTAGATGCTAACAAATGCATTGAATGCTTGCAATATGTGGTTCATTGTTCCTCAGCTTAGCATATACCATGTCAGTTTCTTGAATAAGACTTCATTTTGATAGAAAAAACGAATAAAAATATTTAAAGATTCCTCACGTTTTATTGTGGTATATCACTGTCTTATTGAGGACGACTCTTCGGAATATACAATTGAAACAATTAAATATATTTTAGACATAAGATGTATAAAATAGTATTTAGGTATATTATAGAACTATAAATATCTCTAAATCAGGTTACGTGCCTTTTATTCTATTGGTCGGAAAAAGGAGGCTTTGATTGTATGGAGTAACAGCAGAAACAATAAAAATAATACAGATTTTCTAGGATGGTATTTAGTGTTATAGGTATTTTCAGATATCTTGGTTTACTCTATTAGAGGGTAATACCCAAATAACAAGTATGGAGGGATATGTACGATGTGTCAATTGGGTGCTTTTTTTTATTAAATTATATCATAACATTTTATTTATTTATATAATTTATTATAGGTGATGAGACGGAAAGTTGGGGAAGCATTCAATCTGGGCCCTCAGAGTCTGAATGCAGGCCCTATATCGAGAAGGCACTCCAAGGGGCTAGCGTTCACGATTCGTTAAGTGAGTAGAAATTATATTATTAATTATTTATTCATTTATTATTACTATTATTTTATTTTTTCTTCTCGGTTTATCACCGATAATGCACATTACAAGAACCAAGGTCAAGGGTAATGCTAGAAAAATTTAGTCTTTAATATTTATAAATTTTCTAACAATGCTCGCAATTTCAAGCAACGCTACATTTTGCATCTGTTCCAGGCTGTTCGGAGGTTCTAAAGCGGTTATGCTGAATTTTTTTGTGATTGCAGAAAACAAGCATTTTAAAACTATTTGGAAAAACCCTAACCTCTTTTCTTCTTCTTTTTTTAACTTAACAGGTGCAGATAGCAGCCACTGGCTTTTTCAACCTCTACCTTTCAGTTTCCTATCTCTTACATTCATCCTATTCACTTCATTTCTTGGAGTGCGCTATCTTCTTCTACTTCTCTTTCTATCTGGTGTATCCTCGTAGAGTCTCATTGACATTCTGATTTCCTCTATCCTCATTAGGTGGCCAAAATCCACGTTTCGCTGGCTTGGATTAACAGTGGTTTTATAAGTGTTTCGTAGATTCTGAACTTAGCGACATTATTTATTGTAGACCCAAGGTACTTGAAGCTGCTCACTACTTCGGAACTGTTTATGAAATTATGGAATGTCTTCGAGGGTGGGTTGATTTCTTCCTTTTGAGAACCATTATTCATGGATCATTATTCATCACACAGTAACTAAGAAAAAGGCTGGTATTTATCTCTGAGATAAATTAATTACTTTGAACGGTAGAATTCGTCGCTACAGTGTAGCAGGATTGACACAAAAATAACACTACTAAACTATTTAAGACAATCAGAGATCATTGTGAAATCTCAATGATCCGCCGTGGAGGATCACTAGCCAGGAAGGGGGAGGGGTACAAAGAAACTGATTGGGTTGTACGGAATCTATCCTGGCTACATTTACCTTACGCTACCCTTTGGTTTTATTGACCTACTCTATCTACAACGGCTCTGTTGTTGGGAAGTTACGTTAAAGAGGAAGTGGGGGGCAGTGGATCTCCGAGCCTGGGAGCCCAATTTCAACATCAAATCGGTCCGAGACACTACCACAACACTTCATTCTCATTTCATATTTTTCCAATCTTGTTAATTTGAGAGGAATTGACATTTCAGTCATTTCATTGTGGTACATCTATACACCTCTCTCCATATGACAGTTTCATATGCTTCATTACGATTAATGAATATGTGAAGTTTTTTGCCTCTGTGAGAAAATTTGATCTATTGTAGGTCGTTTACTCCAAAAACATCCTCGTCATTCACCTTTTAATATACGGGAGTATACTTTTATAAAGTGTAATGGAGAAAACCTTAAACGATTCGCTAGGTCTCCTTTTCATTTTAATGTTGGGACCGTAAGGCGCTCGATCCGAGCCATAGGTACCCTCTCCTCTTCCCATGTTTGCATAACAGACCTGGTTCCACATCGCAAGTTGCAGACCTGACATAAGACAGCTACTGCAATTCTGTATGCACATGACAGTAGTTCTAAGCGGCTTGCCCGGTCCCACAGGTGTGAGCTATTGGCCTTGAAAGTGGACGGCTACTGTCCTGTGTACTCGCATCTTTTCAGTAGCTAATAATTTCAGTATGCCTCATACTATAAAAAAATGAAGAAAAAAGAGGACGATTTCGGTTAGAAGTTGGACGTAAAGGAAAGGTACAACTCATACAATATTTAAAGCGCCTTATAAAACTCCTAGAATTTTGCTTTTGGTTCTGAAGTCCATCCATCTGCAACTTTCATATCAACTCACTCCTGGAAAAAACAAAGGTCAAAAATAAAGTCGAACCGAAAAATGCATTTAGCTAGGTTAAGGGGCAAGCAGCTACAACCGTGCGAGTTGAAGTACTAGTCACATGCGAGCTATAGCCGGTAAAGTGCTGGGGGAAGGCGAGTGGCGAGTGAAAACAAAAGATTGAGTGACTGAAATGCGAGCTTTTGACCTATTCGCTTATGACAGTAACTGGGTCTACACGGTGTGAGTAGTTGTCTTGCAGAAATTAGTGATGCCAGCTCGCTCTATGTAACCAGTCTATTAGTTATTTCAGCCTTAGCCACTTTTTAAAGTTGTGGCGGTGGTATTTCATCTGGACCAAAAGACTTATTTATATTCAGTTTTTCAATGACAGTTTCAATTTCATCCCTGTTTGGCGGAATTGATCCTCTTCTTCTCCTTGTTCAGGTAAGTTTGGAAATTTTATTGAGGAGGCTTCGTTAGTAGCTTCCAATAAAATTTGAATTGTTTATTCCACCTAGCTTGGACATCCTCTATAAGCATTAGAATTTTTCCTTCCTTATTCCTCATAATGCATCTTTGGCTCATGTGGGTTTCGTTTAAGTTAATCTTCTTCAAAAATCGCTGATTATACTCTATTTTGGAAAATATTAACATTTTCTTTGAAAATAATCATACAATATACCCCCATGTCTCCACTGCTGATTTATTTATATATGATTTCACTTTATAAGAAGCATTTATGAATAAATTAAACTTTTAATTCAGCTATGGCTATTTAACTTCAGCTGACCAGCGGTAAAGTGTCTTTATGATACTAAATTTATATTAGGTAATTCTGACTACGCAGTTGATCTATGAATTGAATTATGGACTATTTTTCTTCACTATGAATGAGGATTGAGAGCTTATTTTAGTAGCTTTTTTTTTTTCTCGCCCGTTATTCATTTAGTAACTAAAGTATTTTGGTGATAAAATGATAGTTTGGCATGAACCCTTGGCATCTTCACACACTAAAATTTTAGTTATAAATTGAATTCCTGCCACGAACATTAAATGAGAATTAAGTGTGTAATTTAACCAACCTCTCCATATATTTTTTTTTTCTAGAAACAATAGAATATTTGCTCCGAATTTAAGACAAAGAATAAGTAATTATTTTACGATTTTAGGATACACTAACTGACGCTTTCAAAGGTCTCCTCTTCATATATGGGTTTTTAGACCCACGGAACAATTTCGAAAATTACTACTTTCTCAATGAATCAAAAATTGTATCCTAGTGCTCCGTTCTAAAGTTCTTGAGCCTTTTTCGTGCTACGTGAGTAATGTGTAGTAGAGTAAATAAAATAGTTCCAGCCAACATACTTCGCGTCTTCATATTGACGTATTGCGTCACTCTCTAAAATGTTCTCGGCAGAAATCCAAGTGTAACATTCCATTCCAATGAGCCAACATTATCAGTACCACTTTCAATTTTTAACTATATATATGCATAACTTATGATCGCACTGGCGAAGAAAAAAATGAAATATTGTAATGAAATGACACACTCAATAAAGACTATTTTATTCAATAATATACTTATTCATTTATAACATTGTAGGGGAAAGTTGGGTAAAGTGGGGTACTGATCTAATCGCGATGTCTTTTGGTGCTACTTATCATCTGAATGGTATATTTGTTTCCTTTGGTTGTGCTGTTAGTTTAGCAAGGAGTTCTAAAGTGAAAAATTGTTCTGTTAGAATTTGAGAGTTAAATATATATTTTGAGTGCATTTTTTTTTTTTTGCATGGTGTACTTGTGTGCACTGTGATTGTGTTGAGATGGAGTTTTTCACGACAAGTGTTCTGAATTGTGCGCATTTAAACTTGATGGTTACTTGACCAGCTCTGCAGAACTGTTAAGGATCACAGAATTCGCCCTGAATTACGTTTTAAAATATATTTAATTGTAAATAATTAATTATCATTCGATCAACTATGACAAAACGAATATTTTTGCTCATTGTGGTAATAATTAGAGTTCAGATAAGGACATTTTTTATTTCGTTTGTAATAAACGACTTAACAGTTTTTTATTAACCCTATGCTTAAGTATAGTTGCAATGCTAGATTCTATACAAATTTAAACAATTTTGATACATAGATGTATGCTTTATATAATACTCATGGCAATAATAAAGCATTTTTAAACAATTCAAAAAAGGTACCCCACATTACACGAAGGGGTACCCCACTTTATCCGCACCTTCGGGTAAAGTGGGGATATTTTTTATTTTGTATTTTTATTAATTACAACCGAACCGTTCCGATTTAATCCAAAACACTTAACAAACCTTAAGATGAGTAGTAGAAGTTTCAAAATTATAATTCATATTGGATTTTTAGTGAAAATGAAGGATTCACAAGAAGACAAAAACAATGCCCCCACTTTACCCTACTCTCCCCTACATTATTAAAATGTGAGTAGAGGACCAGATACAATACTATTCTCGAGAATAGAATTAAATACGATATAATTCTACTCGCAACCTTAACTTATATATATATATATATAATATATATATATATATATATATATATATATATATATATATATATATATATAAGTTAAGGTTGCGAGTAGAATTATATCTTATTTAATTCTATTCTAAAAATACAAAATAAAAAATATCCCCACTTTACCCGAAGGTGCGGATAAAGTGGGGTACCCCTTCGTGTAATGTGGGGTACCTTTTTTGAATTGTTTAAAAATGCTTTATTATTGCCATGAGTATTATATAAAGCATACATCTATGTATCAAAATTGTTTAAATTTGTATAGAATCTAGCATTGCAACTATACTGAAGCATAGGGTTAATAAAAAACTGTTAAGTCATATATATACACATATATACACACAAGGATTTTCTTTTTAATAATTCACTGCTTTATCATTTTTAATGTCCCTTTAGATTAGTAATCAGAGAATATTGTCACTTCTTTCTGTTTGGGCTATTGCTGCCTATGAACCAGATCGGGATCTGGTTCATAGGCAGCAAATGGATCGTGTTGTGATTCGGAACAGACAAGGTGGAATACCATAAAATGGAAGAGGCGATCTTTTTGCATGCACTGTATCAATCGATTGATTGAAACCCTAGTGATAAGTAGCTTGGAACAATCACTGTCCTAAACGAATAGATTTTTTTAAACAATTGTCATTGTTTGCAATAAGTCTCAAGGCGTACTTGTTAGTTTTTGAATTCTGGTAACGCTTACATCCACGCATCCCTTCTCTACTGCTACAGCAATCTGCACCCAACTGTTGAAATAAGGATTATGAGGCATTGAGGAAAATATTAAAAATTATTTAATTAATTTAACGCATACAATTCCTGAAACCAGACAAGCCGCACTATCTTCAATCGCTCTTTGCAGTTGTTAGGATTTGTGGATGATCTGGATACTGTGGCGAGATCCCGATCAGCATTAGTGCAAACCAAATATATGTATACTGGGAATGGCAGTGAAGAGGAACTGGTTGTTGGTAATTATAGATTTGAGAGGGTTAATGAATATACTTATCTAGGATTCCAGGTAACACAAGCAAATGATGTCTCTGCTGAGATAAGAAAGAGATTAGTGGCGGCAAATAGGGCGTATTTTGCTCTGCTTAAAATTTTACGCAGCAGATCCATTAGTAGGGGAACTAAATTGGTCATAAACAAAATTCTAATATGTCCTGTTCTTACATATGCTTCCCAAACCTGGACCATGTCGAAAAGCAATGAAAATTACCTAAGAATTTTTGAAAGGAAAATTTTACGACGAATAGTTGGTCCAGTGAGAGATGGAAATGGATGGAGGATTAGGAGGAACAGAGAGCTTTATGACCTTTACGGGGACATATATGTGGTCAGATTCATCAAGCTAGCGAGACTAAGTTGGGCCAGTCACGTTGCACGAATGGAAGAAAACGAGATCCCCAGGAAAGTAGTGAACATGCCCTTCACAGCACTCGTTTAACTGGTAGGCTAAGACATAGATGGGTTAACGGAGTTGTAGCTGACGCACAAAGCCTTTTGAGGATCAGAAATTGGAGAGCGGCAGAACAAAATCGAGCAGAATGGCGGCGGCTCATTGAGGAGGCCCAGATCTACCCAGGGTTGTAGCGCCACGTAGAATAGAATAGAATTGAGTATTTATTTTAATCCTTTAAAATGAGTAATGAATAACTGGTATTCATTTATTCATGGTTGATGAATACTGATAAATTCAGTTAGTCATTGTTCATGAATAAAATATATTCATGAGCTAGGATTAATATAATATTCATCAATCATGAATACCTAATATTCATCAATCATGAATAACAAATATTCACCAATCATCAATCATGAATATGATATATTCATAACCATTATTCACTCGACATTTTTTATAAACTGTAGCGCTATTAAAAGTTGTTCTAATGAGCAAAAACCAGCCCTGAACAGTGGGAGTAGTCAACTAACAGCAAGGGACTAGTATTTGAAGTCGCAAGTAAAGAATTCGACTCAATTTCCTATGGGTATTTTTAAAGGTCTAATGGCTAGAATGGAAAGAGTAAACAAATTGTCAATCATCATTCATGATTAGTAAGATTCAAAATTGTGATTTTTTTTTGTAATCATGATTAATGAATTTATATTAGTCATGATAAATGAATAATTTGTAATCATGAGTAATGAATTTATATTAGTCTTAATTAATGAATAATGAGTAATCCTGAATAATGAATAATGACTAACATTTACTAATGAATAATGGTCATCTTATATTCATGAATACTCCACGACCAGTGATTAATACAATTTACGTTTAATGATTGCGTGCTAAAGAATGATGATTACAATCATTATTCACATTTTTTATTATTAGTCATAATCATGATTGCATTTTTATTTAAATATACCCAACTCTGCCTCCGACTCTCCTCCTCTCATGGGTAAAATTCTGGAAACACTCATTCTTAAACGGCTTTATCCTAGCCTAGATTCAAATAGTATAATCCCACCAGTTTGGTTTTCGATCATCCCACTCCACTATTCAGCAATGTCATTGTGTGGTGGACGTTGTCTCGTCTTCATTGGAGCGCGGATTGTACTGCACTGGAGTCTTTCTCGATGAGGAACAGGCATTTGATTGAGTCTGGCATCCGGGGCTACTGTACAAACTCCGTAAATTCCTACCCCCCACTTATTCCTTATTATCAATTCCTACCTATTTGACAGATTATTCAAAATAAATCACAATAATGCATACTCTTCCCTCTTCCGCATGTCAGCTGGGGTTTCTCAAGGTAGTATCCTTGGTCAAATCCTCTACACATTTTATACAGCTGATATCCCAACCTATCCTAACATTGTAATTATCACATATGATGATGACACCTGTGTGCTATTAGTTAATAATGATCCATTTATTGCATCCCAGAATCTTCAAGCTCGTATAACAAACCTTGAAAAATGGTGTAAAAAAAGGAGATTCAAAATCTACCCCAAAAAATCCCATCCCAGAGTAAAGATAATCTTTACTCTCCGACGTAAACCTACGACCTCCTGTCCTATTTTATCCTTCAATAATTCTCCACTTGTCCCTGTTAAATAGATCCGTTACTTAGGACTCCACATAGATAAACTTCCCCATTGGAATCCCCACACAAGATTGAAACGACAAGAAACCGCTCGACGCTACCGTCTACTACAAAGGCTCCTTAATATGACAGCTATAAGACCTATTTGGGTTTACGGAATCGAGCTTTGGGGCTCCACCAAACCTTCTAATTCTTCTCGTATCCAATCCTTACAATCCAAAATCCTTAATGCTCCTTATTTAGTAACAAATAAAATAATCCACAAAAACCTTAATGTTCCATAT
The DNA here is from genome assembly GCA_911387785.2 of Aelia acuminata. Classification (NCBI taxonomy): domain Eukaryota; kingdom Metazoa; phylum Arthropoda; class Insecta; order Hemiptera; family Pentatomidae; genus Aelia; species Aelia acuminata. The sequence continues at coordinate 129,908,863 of OU426980.1, read as the reverse complement.
TTCGCCGATTTAGCCCAATCCAGATACAAGTCCTTTCATAGTAAACTCCAGAGCCATCAGAACCCACACGTATCCACTCTCCTTGGATTCCAGGCAATCCTCCAAGGCGTCTGAAAAGAAGATGGCCTCGAGATTATTGAAGTTAGATACTAGTTAAGTACTATCAGTGCAGTTTGTCTACATGCTTATTCAAGACATTATTTTCTTTCTTTTTTAGCACATTTACTTAATGTATTATATGCAAATACAGTTTTAAATTTCAATAAATATATATAAAAAATAAAACATAAGTCAGTAACTAAATGTATCTTTTGTTCGTAGACGAACCTAGGGACACAAATGATGTTGGGGAATCTGAATCTCAACAAGAGGACGCAACTGTAACAGAGGTAATTTTGATTGCTAATAATTTAACTTTTAAAGAAATTGTAAAATAAAACCAATTTATTACTGCTTAATTCATAGCTGAAACCAACACAAGAAGCGGATGCTTGGTCATGTAAATTATGGTTTTTCAATTATACTTTATGAATAGATATAACGTAGGTGCAGAGGCATAACTAGGAGAAGTTCTTACTCCATGGAGCCATTATATATAATTTCAAAACAAAGATTAGTATTTTAATTCGTGTTTTAAGTGCGTGTGAATTTCAAAATGTAGAGCAAGAAGAAGATATCCACCAACAACATTTAATGATTAAAGATGCCAGAAGGAGACTTGCGTCCTCAGAGACAGCGTCTGAACATCTATTGGGTATTAGCAAAACCCTGTAATGAATTCACTATATTCACTATATATCACTAATGAATTCAAAGCTATTTCCATTTAAGCCAAATCACTTTCATAGCATTAATTTAGACGCTGTAAAAATATTTGTTGGACCAATACATTTAGCACGTTAAATGGTCTTAGATAAATAAACTGTGCGAGAGTGTCTCAAAGCCACTCGTAAAATCCCCAAAAGTTAAATTTTATGCTGTAACCCTGGTTCAGTTGAAATATTGAGAAAGTTGTCCAAAAATTTGGGGGTTTTTTGGGCGGGAGGAAACTGTCCACCCAATATAAAAAAAATTAAATAAAAATACGATGTTATTTGAGTTTAACCTACCAAATTTAATAAAATATTACGATATTAGTAAAATATAAATATATATGTTGGATCTCTAAAGCTCCATCTTAAGCTACCTCACGTGAATCCTCACGTGACCAACGTATCTAGTCTCGTGAACTGTAAGTCACTATCCAGGCCTGGTACATTTAGAATATTTTCGCTACTGAAAATGAATGTTAATATGAAGGAGTAGATTGAAAACAGCCCCTTGGGCTCCTGAGAGGAGGCAGAAGAGAAGAATGGCCAACAAAATTCGCTGTAAGTCAACTCAGTTAAAATTCACCATAAATTTCAACATGCTGCTTCGTCACCGATCTAATTACTTTATTTTATATTACTCCGCAATTTTATTTTCTACATTATTTATTTCCATCATTTATTTTCATACTCACATCACTAACCAGAATTGTTCCTGTTTTATTTTACATTTTATTTCCCCCTTTTTTATTCATTGTAAATAGGTTAATAGATATATATTATAATCTAAGACGTATCTTATTCAATTTCCCCATACAGTCCACTTAAAGATAACTAATTTAGGGGTTGTGTCACCTCACGATACAAAGTGAAGGCATACCCCACAAATTTTGGTCCTCCGGGCCGGATGTAAACCATAAAATTCGGTCCAGTACCGGACCCTTTATTCCTTTAAATTGATAATAGTATAATAAATTTTTTTATGAGTTATTTTCAGTTGTATATTTAATTGTAATTTAGCTTAAAGATAAATTCATTACTATTTGCTGATCTTATAAATGTTGAGACTGGCATAATTCTCCTAAGTCTCACTTCTTTTCAAAATTTCAATGCATTGGTTAACACCTTATAAATTCAATTATAATAATTAAAGCAGCTATCCAGTGTATTTCAAACCTATTGTTAATTTATCAAATTTAATATGCTTCACAATAGAACTATAACCTTATACATGTAAGATTATTCACATTTTCTCAAACTGTTCAGTTTTAATTACAACTTATTTAACTAAAATCTTCCTAATATTTCATATTGTATATAAAAACATTTTTAAATCATAAATGTCAGAAAATGTGCAACAGCTAATTGCATTAGCATTATATAACTTGTAAATATTAGTTGATTTTACAATGTAAGCTTCATTCACAGCATTTTTCACTATTTACTTCATGATATTTATCATCCTTCTAATTAAATGCTAACTTGTCATTCTATTTAAAGTGAACATTTAAATAATTTAATTTTTATTTATCTTTATTCATCTGTCAACAATTATCTATAACCTACCTTGAAATTTCCTTCATTAAATTCAAAATCATTTCTTCTTTCATTAGAATTCAAACATTACTTAAATTTATTTATTTAATTAAATTTGAGGAACCATAAATTATTATTTAGTAACTTTGTTTCAATAAATTTAAACAACAATGGTAATAGGAATCAGGAAAGTAATCATAACCTCAGATAGAATTTATATTCAGTTAGTTATATAATACATTAAATAGTTATAACGTTCTAATAATACATTACGTACTAATATTCATTTGTATACAACCTTATTACTTATTTTCTTTATATTAAGTTGCTATTTAATGGCAATTGATTCAAATATCCACAGCACTGCTTATCAATAGCCACATTTCAGCTTGGCGGCTGCAAATAACCTACTCCTTTCCCTTCTCCCGCCACTGCGTGTTCCAAAGAGGTTGCACAGACTACCGCCTTTACGGCCTGTCTACTTGTGACGTCACCTTTACAAGTTTACTTCTCGTGACGATTCACTTGCTCATTTATCTTGACGCCTCTTTCACACCTATCTTATTATCATTTTATTCAGTGCTGTATTTCTTCTCTCTAGAGTCCTCCTTCTGGCTCTTGTCTTGTAATTATTTTTGCTTTTTTATTTACTTACCTGAGGTCTTCTGATTCCGGTTTTTAGCATCTCCTCGTTTATTTTATTTTATTATTATTCCCTTTACTCTTATTGTCACTTTATCTATGAATTACTTTTTCATCGTTGGCCAGTTAATCTCTAGTCCTTCTCTCTAGCCCACTGGGTTGTAGCCTTTCTCATTCTAGTACATTTTTTATTCAAAATGCCTGAGTTTACTAAAGAAGAACTCACTAATCGCGCTAGCAACTTGGAGCGCAAACTAAGAGCCTTAAAACGGCACATCGTTGGGGTATGCAAGTTAGGGGAAACAGAAATACCTCCTGGCGGAAGGGAAGCCGCCACCTTTAAAGCCCAGCTTGCTTCATCAACACAATATTGGGAGGAATTTAAGAAAGTTTGGGCAGAACGGGAAGAGATCTGCTCTCTCTTAAAAGAAGACACATTCCCTGACGACCAGTGGAATTCTTTCTATGACCGTCTTCGTGATGAAATAATTGGGGCTAATGCAATACTAATTGACCTCAATAATCGTGTTTCTTTGGACACAACCATCTCAAACCCACCTTTAAACATCTCTTCATGCTCATCACACAAGCCCCAACTTCCCAAGATCCAGATTCCGACCTTTTCTGGAGATCTACTCAAGTGGAATCACTTCCGTGACACGTTCGTGTCTATTGTCCATAATGAGCCTAGCCTCACGAACGTGGAAAAATTCCACTATCTAATCGGAGCATTAAAGGGAGAAGCAGCAACTCTTATAGCAAGGTTTCCTATTGAGGAAAAATCTTATTCTCAGGCTTGGGAAAAAGTAGTGCAAACCTTTGATAATCCGCGAGTGCTAGCTAGCCTGTTGATTCACAGGATCATTAATTGCGATATTAAAGGGATTAAACAAGAACTTCAACGTTATGAGACCTTTCTAACAGACGTCGCAGATAGCGTCGAGACCTTTCGGGGCCTCAACATTCGAAACCCCTGTGAATTCCTTTTATCAACACTAGCTTTACGCGCTTTGGATCCACAAACGAGGAGGAACTTTGAGCTCTCTCTCAGCTGCACCCAGGAATTCCCCTCAGTTGACGACGTAATAAGCTTCGTTAGACAGCGGAAGATTGCGCTCAAGATGTCACAGGGGATTGAGTCAGCATCATCTACAGATACCTGCCAGGCAGCCCGCAGTTCCTTAGCGTCTGGGTTTCGCACCTATCCCAACAGAAACTCCAATAAGTATAAAGCTTCTGTTAGTGCGGTCACTCTGCATAGCACCGACTCATCCAGGTCTAAGAACCAGAATAAGGGATATCGATGTTTTCACTGCCAGGACAACCATCGCCTCGCACAATGCAAAGGATTCATCGAGAACCCTGTAAAGCAACGCATAGAGTTACTCAAATCCTGGAAAGTCTGCTTGAACTGCCTCTACAAAGGTCACACCATTGGAGATTGTCGCTCAAGATTCCGATGCAAAGAGTGTAACGGGAAGCACCACACCTTGATCCATCAAGAGTCTGCCATTGACAAACAGGAGAATGGTGCCAAACCCGAGGGATCCGGGCAAGCATTCACGGGTTTCGGGTCTTGTCCTTCTGTTCCGACACCATCAAACAGCACAGTCCTATTAGGTACTGTTCAGCTGCTAGCGTCAGGGGATAATGGTGTGCTGTACCCCGTCCGCGCTGTTCTCGATTCAGGCAGTCAGCACAGCTTCGTGACGTCGGAACTCACAACCAAACTCGGGGCCACGATTCAACCTTTTCATGGTTCTATAAGAAGTCTTGCCGAGTCCGCTGTCCCACAGTCTTATCTCAAAGGCAAAATATCATGCACTCTGCGTCCTTATGAAGGTGATCAAAAATATGCTGTTAACCCAATTGTGGTTGACCGGATTACATCCGCTTTACCCATACAAAGAGTACCCTCATCTGTCATCAAAAGGTTAAGCCACTATAAACTCTCCGATCATCAGTTTGGCGAATCACTTCCCGTGGATTTGTTGATTGGGGGAGATCTATTCCCTTACATCCTTACTGACGCTCCTTTCTCATCCGGTGTTGAAGATCTTCTAATGGTTCCAACTACATTTGGCTTAGTGGTCTCTGGTTCCCTTCGCAACTTTCCTTCCCATTCCACAGCGACATACTTCCTCGACTCACCATCGAGCATTAGTGCCCAGTTGAAGGAGTTCTGGGAGATAGAAGAACCATCTCCAGTTGATCGGAGTAATCCGGATGACGCTTTCTGCGAGGATCACTTTATGAGAACACACGAACGCGATCACAACGGAAGGTACATCAAAAGACTCCCGTTCAATAAAGATTTTGCTCTTTTGCTCCGTGCGGAAGCACCTGATTCTAGCACCAAGATATCTTTGATTAAGGCCAAATCAAAGGTTGCACCTGTAAAATTCTGCACCATTCCTCGGCTAGAGTTATGTGGCCCTCTCTTGCTCTCTCGGCTCATATCTTCGATACCGAAGTCCCTTGCCGAAAAAGCCATTTGCTTCTCCGATTCCGAGGTCGTGCTCGCTTGGTTGAACACTCTCGTCCACGATCTCCGAGTGTTCGAGGCAAACCGTGTCTCACAGATTTTGAGCGTCGTTCCCCTGGGACAATGGCGACACGTAAGCTCTGAAGAAAATCCTGCCGACATTGCTTTGCGTGGTTGCCTACCAAGTAAGCTTAAAACTCACGACCTTTGGTGGCACGGCCCTAGATGGCTTGAATCACCCATTCCTAATTGGTTCGAACCTAGGGAGAACACAATAGTTATGACAAATTTTGAAGAACCAAAGGTTGAGTCGAGCAAAGAAGATTGGATCTCCCGGTTCTCATCTTACCCTACGCTGATCAGGACTATAGCGAGAATCCTGCGCTTCTTGAGAAGAAAAAACACCTCACCATCTGGTTCGGGTCCGATCACTGCGGAGGAGTTCTTCGATGCCGAAATCAAATGCGCTTGGTATGCCCAACGCAGATATTTTCCAAAGGCAATCTTCGAGCCAACATCTGACATCCCTAGGACCCTATCGCAGCTAGCACCTTTTCTGGATGAGCGGGGTGTTCTCAGGGTGGGCGGCAGGTTGCAAGACGCACCCTTAAACTACATAGGAAAACATCCCATCCTTATTCCATATCAGTCTCCACTTTCCCGACTGATAATACAAGATGTGCACGAAAGGCATTTTCATGCTGGACCCACGCTTACCTTGTCTCTTATTAGGAGCAAATACTGGATTCCTAGAACCCGGAAACTAGTCCGAAATTGCCTTACACAATGCGTCCGATGCCGCACCTTAAAGGCCAAGCCCACAACTCCATTCATGGCACCTTTACCCAAGGAAAGATTTTCACAGTTCCGTGCATTTATTGAAGTCGGGGTGGACTACGCCGGTCCATTTCTCGTTAAGGAATCAAGTCGGAGGAATGCGCCCGTCAGCAAGGCTTACCTTACCCTGTTCGTTTGCTTTGCTTCCAAACCAGTGCACCTCGAACTGGTATCCTCCCTTACCACTACTGCATTCTTGGACGCATTGGAAAGATTCATATCAAGAAGAGGCGTTCCGAAGTGCATCTGGTCTGACCACGGAACCAATTTCGTCGGGGCCTCAAGATTTCTCAAAGACGTTTATCGGTTTCAAAATGATGCAAAAGCCTCTGTCGTAAAGCATTTATCACCGAAAGGGATAGAATGGAAATTCATTCCGCCACGCGCCCCGCACTTTGGCGGACTTTGGGAGGCCGGAGTGAAGTCTGTAAAGTCCTTACTTGCCGCATCTCTTGGCAGAAACGCCCTTACGTATCAAGAACTATCGACAACGTTTGCAAAAATCGAGGCTCTTCTTAACTCTCGTCCTTTATGCGGACTGACAGAAGACGTATTAGATTACGATTTCTTGACTCCAGGACATTTCTTGATTGGAGCCCCACTGTACGCTCTTCCTGAACCCTCAGAAATCGACTACACGTCTTACTCTCATCATGATAGATGGCGGATCATACAAGCACAAATAGCTCATGTCTGGAACCGTTGGCGCAAGGAGTACTTACACACCCTTCAGCAGCGGTCCAAGTGGAACCGTCAGGCTCCCGGTATCAAACCAGGTGATCTAGTCATCTTGTTAGAGATGAAATCATTGTTAGGACAATGGCCTGTAGCCAGAGTGGTAGAAATCTACCCAGGGAGAGATGGAATCACTCGTACTGTCTCAGTGAGAACCCCTTCAGGCAGTCTCTTTACCAGGGCTGTCACATCCCTTGTTCCTTTATTTCACCCTGAGCAGGAGCATAACTCAGGGAAGTAATTTTTTTTTTTTTTCTTTCCCTTTGTTTCCTGTCCTTCAATTTTTTATTCCTTTAATTTATTTTTATTGCGATTACGATACTGAAGATTTATTTTGTTTTGTATTGCTAAATCTCTTTTATTTTCTCCTCCTGAAGGACTGCTTGTATATATCTTTATTACTTTAATCTTTATCCATGCGGTGAATGAAGCACTATACCCATGTACCTTTTCTTTTCTCGTATAATTTCATTATTGTACCAATGTACCTTTTCTTTTTTTGTATAATTATAGAATTTAAGTAGCTTCATCGACCAGCAGCAAATCATATCTGGGCCTCATCAATTCTCAGAAGTAAATCGAGCCCCGCTCAATTTAGGTGGGCGGTTTGTTGGATCTCTAAAGCTCCATCTTAAGCTACCTCACGTGAATCCTCACGTGACCAACGTATCTAGTCTCGTGAACTGTAAGTCACTATCCAGGCCTGGTACATTTAGAATATTTTCGCTACTGAAAATGAATGTTAATATGAAGGAGTAGATTGAAAACAGCCCCTTGGGCTCCTGAGAGGAGGCAGAAGAGAAGAATGGCCAACAAAATTCGCTGTAAGTCAACTCAGTTAAAATTCACCATAAATTTCAACATGCTGCTTCGTCACCGATCTAATTACTTTATTTTATATTACTCCGCAATTTTATTTTCTACATTATTTATTTCCATCATTTATTTTCATACTCACATCACTAACCAGAATTGTTCCTGTTTTATTTTACATTTTATTTCCCCCTTTTTTATTCATTGTAAATAGGTTAATAGATATATATTATAATCTAAGACGTATCTTATTCAATTTCCCCATACAGTCCACTTAAAGATAACTAATTTAGGGGTTGTGTCACCTCACGATACAAAGTGAAGGCATACCCCACAATATATAAAATATTAGTTAGTTACAACATACAATATTGATTGATTACATCCAACTTCTCCATCTGATATTTTATTTTCACAAATTTTTAAAAGCATCCTCTGGTGTATTGTATATTTGATAATTTATATATTTTTTATTTCAGCTTGAACTGTATTGTTGTATGAATTCTGTGACAAAGTTGGATCTCCGGAATCGGTCTCCATTTCTTTTTTAAACTAAACACCTTGATCCTAATTTCAATCAACTCGATAAAGCTTACAGAACTTGGTGGAAAGCAAAAAAGTAGTAGTATTAGGATCACAAGGAGAACTTGGAGAAAATGCAATCAAGGAATTTTGACCCACATCCTTCAACATGTAGCCTTAGCAACTATCTATACTCTAACTAAGTCATAAATTGACAAGTTCTAAGAGACCTAATGGGTACCTTTAAAACACATCGTTCGAGGAGGAATTTAATGTCCCAAGAGTTGTTTTTAGTCTTTATTACTTCAACTTTTAGACTCTTAAATTTCCACCTGCCCTATCTAGGAGAATATTGTCTCGTCCCCCCCCCCACAATAATTTGGTGCTGGTGACGCCCGTGAGAGATAATAGAATACAAAGTTTTATTCGATAGTTAACTGTGTCCACTCTCCCAAAAATCATCTTGGATTGTTAAAAATTAGATGGAAGGAATGCTGTAAAACATGTGGATTGGGCTACCTGCTAACTTCAAAGGTACTGATTAATTCGTACGTCAGTACACATCCTACACTAAAGATTGTTAACCTTTTTTTTTCAACAGGTATGATGTATTTTTTTATTGAATTGTATTATTCCTTACAGGCCTCTGAAGATGTACCTCCAGATCTTCCTCAAATTAATGAAGAAACTGAAGAAAAATCTGGAGAGATTGAAAGTCAAACAGAAAATGATGGTGTTGAACAAGCAGTTCAGACTGAAGAAATGTTTGAAGGAAGTGTTGAGATAAACTCTCCAAAGGAGGATGTAAGCCAGGAGAAAACTGAAGAAAGTAGCAATGAAAATAATATTTTTGAAAATAAAGAAGAGAGTCAAGAAGTTATAAATGAAAGTGAGGAAAGGGATAATCAAGAATCAGTTTTACATCAGCCAACTGAAGATATTCAAGCAGAGGATGAAACCATTTCTGAAGGTGGTGAAGTAATTGAAACTGAAACAGAGGAACAAACTGCTGAGCAAGGTGGAATTTCTAATGAATCAGCCGGAGAAACTACAGAATCCGAAAAAGAAATTGAAACAGAACCTGTTGAAGAATTGGAAAATGAAATAAAAACTGAACCTGAAACAAGTAAGGAAGAGCTGGAGTCTGATCCTAAAGAGACATCTCAAGAGATATTGGAAGATGAATCAGTTACCGAAAGCAGCATTGAAAAACAAGAAAGTGACGAAATAATTAACGAAACCGAAAAAGAGCAACCAAAGGATGAATCAATAGAAGAGGCAGATGCTGGTTCTGTTGATAAAATTAATGCAGAAGAAGTGGAATCCATTACTGAGGAATTTTCAGAAACTACAGAAGTTATTGATAAGCAAGAATCAGTTATTAATGATGAAGCCAGCATTGAAACAGCTGAACCAGAACAATCTAATGAAACTGAACCAGTGAATCAAGAAACTGTGGAAAGCACAAGTGAAGAACTATCACATGGAGAAGATAATATCGAAATTTCTAATGAAGAAGTTTCTTCAGACACACCAAGTAAAGAGACACCAGTAGAAAGTCCTGTTGACAACGAAACATTGCCCGAACAGTCAGGTGTACCTGATAACGAAGAAAGTCTTAAAAATATTGAAGTTAGTGAAAGTCCTTCTTTAGTAAAAGATGTAGACAAAGAGAGTAGCACAGAAGTAACTGTTGAAGGATCTGAAGATGGAACTGTTCAACTAAATATTACAACTGAAGGTAAGAAATCTTTTATTGCAATGAACTACTTAAGCCATAAAAAAATTGTTTACACAAGTGTTTTAATTTATTTATTTTTTTTTTATATTTTTTTTTTTATTTATTTAGGTGAAGAAAAAATAGAAGAATCTAGTCCAGAAGAGGAATTGTCAATGGTAATTTCTTCTTTGTATATATATATATATATATATATATATTTATATAATTTGATTTAAATTACATTTATGTCAATTTAATGACCATTATATCTAAAATCATAAAAAAATTAACATATCAATAAGGTTTTTAATTCCGATCTGATTGATTAGGAATTTTAAAATAGAATATCTAGAGATTACATTTATAGCATACGTAGAGGAGGGGGAAATAATTTTAATAAATATATTTATTTATCTTCACATGAATATATACATAACTTTGCTTACAGATTATGGAAATTCCAGAGAATCTTAGATCTCGAGAGCATATGTCACAGATCCTTCGCCTCAGCAGTGAGAGTGAGGAAATTGAAAAAGCACTTGGAAAAATAGCTGAAAGCACACTTAGAGAACTGAAAAAGCTTTATGATGTTGCAATCAAGCCATTAGAGATTTTGTATAAATATAGAGATTTAAGTAACAGGCACTTTGGAGGTAAAGTATGTGTTCTTGACAATTTATAATGTATCAATAACATTTTAAAATTAAACAGAAAATGTTAATACCTATATTATAGTATTCACAGCTATGAAAAGTATCGTTTATTTTTAATTAAATTTTGAAATGGTTTTAGACATAGGAGTAGGTTCCTCGAGTCTTAGTATGAATCAGAGTTTGTTCAGTTCACACCTAGATTGGTTTTTAATTATTTTGTAGGTTTTGATTATTACTTATACTCAGCGTCAAAATGTTAGATACACTTCAAAAATAGTTATCGCTACTCTCCCATCTCTACAAGTTACCCCTAAAACAGTATTAAAATTATCTATCACTCACCTGAAATTAATCAGCAGCCTGTTTGTATTTTGGTTCTCAAGCCAAAGGTATATACATTTTTGTATTTTTCAAATTGTAGTTAAGGCACGTCAAAATGTTAGACACGTTCCCTGGTAAAATTAAATAAAACTAATTTTAATACTTTGCGGCCTTTCCACCACCATTTATTAATTCAAAAATTCTGTTTGGTAATGAATTGTACCATCGTTTGATTGTTTATTGAGTTAATTGTTCCTACGAGCCAAAATTGCATATATCAAATCCTCGATTGTTGCGGACTGTCTTGACTCAAAGCACACCCTTCTTCAAAGAGTTCCCCAAACATTTCCTCAGTCCATCATATAATATTGTGAGTAAAAGCAATCCGCACTAATTTGTGACGGATACTCAAAACTGGCTTTCTTTTCAATTATTTTCTAACTATTGTTTTTGACTTTTTTAATAATCTTTGGACATTCCTTTGTTTTGTTTGAACTTCAGCTTCCTCAGCAATTGCTCTTGCTGTTTACCAGGAGTTGGATGCGATTTGAAGAATATTCCGTTCCTCTTGTAATGTCAAAGCAGGGGGCCTCCCAGTTGAAGGAGGATACAACTAAACTTCGAGAAGGATGAAAAATTCTTCTTGATTCGGCAGGTTATTTCCCTTGATCTCATCCCATCTTTGTGGAGTGAAAAACGGCACTCTTCTTCGGAGAAGCACTTATTTTTTCTAATAACTCACGTTCTTTTTAGGCCTATTTTGAAATCAATTCAACACTGCAGTGAAGTAGAAATGGTATTTTAACAATTTCAACTCTAGATAAAGAAAATAGTAAATAACAACAAGTGTGTCTATCATTTTGACGAATATAAAATGACATTATTTACTGATATTGGATTAAAGGTCTGAGAAGATTATCCCCATTTCAATATCATAATATATATTTTAAACTGTGCTTAAAAAAATAATATCAATCAGGAATAAAGAAAACATGAAAAGTTGTCTTAATTTCAATGGGTGTGTCTAACATTTTGACACTAAGTGTATTACCCTAGATAGGTTTCTTCCAAGTGTAAGATGGGACCATGAAGAAAACACAAAAGCCCATTTGCCGAGTTAGTACCCTGAACTAATACTGCAAAACAGAGAACAGGGGGGGGGGGGATAAAAATACTCCGAAACTGACGTTTTTGTTTCCAGTGTCAAGCAAGAAATTCTGTTTCCCCATAGATAGCTAACTCCTAGTTTCATACTGATCCTATTTCCAAGTCACCAATGTCATTGAATTTTTTTTTTTTTTTTTTTTTTTTTTTTTTTTTTTTTTTTTTTTTTTTTAATGGTATGAGCAATAATTGTTCTAATTTTGAGCTGATTTTTATTAATTTATATTTTCATTAATCATGAATCAATAATCTTGCATTAATTAATTATTGCTCATACTCTTTAAAGCATGGTTAAATTCTACAAATATATAAATGTCACAATAAGTAATCGTATCATTAACGCTGCTTGTTTAGACTTCAAAACTTGTGTAGCAAGCAGTGAATACATCCTTGAGAATCCTTAAGCTTTTTTTTAATATGTACCTCATGTATAAACAGTTGATTATATTTTTAATTACTCCAATCACTGATTACAATAAAAGAACATGTCATAATCATATATGACAAGTATTATATATGGCAAGTAATGCCAATAATATTCCTATCCAAGGGATGGCATAGACAAGGATTTTTCAATCCCATTAAAACCCACGACCTTTAGTATGGTAAGTTTCTATGCTAACCACTACACCACAGGTGACCCCACAAACATTTTTATAATGTTTTATAATAGCTATTAACTATATAAAAATCGATTTATTAAATGCCAATAACATTTTTAACTGGTTACAGATCCCGAAATCTTTTCAAAACCATTGATCTTGTTTATGGGTCCATGGAGTGGTGGTAAATCTACAATAATTAATTATTTATTAGAAAACGAATACAAGAGAACAGCTTTGCGAACAGGTATTTATCCATGAAGATATTTATTTGATACAAAAATAATTATTGAAATATCTTGATAATTTTGTTTAAATTTATTTAGTGTTTGATTCTCATTTTTCCCTTAAGTTAAATTCATTTATTAGTAAATATTTTTTAGAATATTAAGAATATTATGAAGATATTCTTCATTACCAATGATAATATCGTCCTACCTAGTTGCTTCAGAGACAACTCAATATTTAATTCCAGGGCAATTAAAAATAAATCTAGAGGAAGTGGAAGTGGAGGCCTATCAATTCTTGTTAAAAAATTGTTGTGATTGAATGCTGTAACTTATGGCTATTCGTTGAAATTGAAACAGATAATTTCAAACTAATTATAGGTAATATCTACTTCAATCAGACTTTCAATACAGAAGAATTTATCGAACTTTTTGAAGAAGCCCTGAAACAGATAAATGATGATCTTTCCCAGAAATACATAGTGATAGGAAGGGACTGGAATGGAAGATTTGGCCTACTGAATCAATCCGCAGAGAACAATCTTTTTGAAGGTACAATGTCAAAAGAGAATAGGAAATCACAGGACAGAGTCCTAAACTCAAGAGGAAAGAAGATAGTAAACCTTCGAGGTGAAAATGAATTCCTAATCATTAAAGGTAGGACCTCCAGTGACGAGTTAGGACATTTCACTTGTAAAAGTTACAACGGCACTTCAGTAGTAGACACAATCTGGGTTAACTGGAACACGATGGCACATGTTCATGATTTGACCGTTGAGCAAATTCCAGAAATATGTCTCTTCTTCTCGAACTTAACCTTATCTGGTCAACCAGGTTGAAATATTCATCAATTTATTAAAACAGTCACCTAACATATATTACAACTCCATTGAAGTTACTAACATTTATGAAAATTTCAAAGAAACACTCACTCACATAGGAATTAATTTAGGCGTCTCAAAATCTACTCTAATAAGACCTAATGGATTCTTACTGGTAATTACTGTAATTACTGGTTTGAGGAAAAGTGTAAGAAGAAAAAAAAGGAAGTCCGAAAAATGTACAAAATATTCAAGAAACAACCGTCTTCAACAGATAATTTACGTGCGTACTTAAAGGAAAAGAAAATTTATAAACAGTTAATAAAGGAAAATAAAAAAGAATATTATATGTCAATTAGTGAAAAAATCTCAGAGAAAAGAAATTGCAGGGAATTTTGGTAGACCATAAGGGGCTTAAGGGTCAATAAAAACCAAGACCTAGAAGTATCGCTGAACACATTTGAGAAATTCTATAGACAATTCTACTCTTTTTCAGAACCTTTCCAAATTACTAATTTTACAAAATCAAATACATTTCTCGACTGTGATATAACACTGAAAGAATTAAAAATGGCAATAAATAACATGAAAAGAAATAAATCGCCGGGCAATGACGAGATGCCTTACGAATATTACAGATTATTAAACCCTCAGTGGGAACATTACTTTCTCCATCTTTTGAACGAAGTTTATGAAAAGGAAGACATTCCGAGAAGCTGGTCTAATATAATAATTAAACCAATTTATAAGAAAGGTGAGAAAAAAGATCCAAATAATTATAGAAATATAGCTCTTCTAAATACGATAAGTAAAATATTTACATTCATTCTTAATAGTCGCTTTATGGAATGGTCAGAAATCAACCATATACTCCCTGAAGAACAAAATGGTTTTCGAAAAAATTGAGGATATAGGGCAGTACTTTTGTTCTCAGCTCTCAACTTCAATTCAACATCACTCTCAGACTTAAAGGCCGCTATGTATTTGGAATATTTATTGACTTTCAGAAAGCATTTGACTCCTTGAATCACGAAAAGCTCTGGCATAAATTAAATAAAGTAGGAGCAAGCTCTAAAATAATCAACATATTCCAAATATTGTATAAAAACTTGGAAGCAATAATTGAGATTAATGGGGAGGTTTAAATCCGATTAAAGGAACAAAGGGTGTTCTCCAAGGCGACTCAGCAAGCCCACTACTCTTCGCATTATAAATATCAGACATAGTAAAGTACTTCCAAGACTAACAAGCAAGAGGTATAGCTATAAACGGCTCTAAAGAGCTATTAATATTATTATTTGCAGACGGCATAGTGATCCTAGTGGACTCGTGGACAGATTGCCAGAAAAAGCTCAACATATTACACCACTAATGTAAAGAAAATATACCTCTTATGAATACAGAAAAAACGAAAATAAAGCCATTTCATAAGAGGGGAGGGAGAATGAAAAAACTTAAACCACTTTTTTATGGAGAAAACAACATACAAACTGTAAATAACCACATATACATATTAAGGAATACAGTTTACCTCGTCCTGAAAATTTCTTCTAGCATCAAATACAGCTATCAAAAAAACAAAAACCGCTATTGCCACAACCTTGGCCATACTACAAGAAACAAGATCAAGAGATTGGGACTCGAAACACACCTTATATAAGTCCATCATCCGATCCACACTTCTGTATTGTTCAGAAATATGGGCTCCACAATATTGTAATAACCTCGAAACAATCACAACTAAATACGTAAAGCAGATTTATCATTGGCCTAAATACACTCCAAATTATATCGTCCGTTTGGAGTCTGGAATCAAAAGCATGGAAGCAGAAGTAGTCAAAAGAATGCTGGTATGCTGGACCACCTTACTGAAAATGCAAGAAGATAGACTACCTAGGATTTGCTACAACAGATTAAAAGAGTTGGATGGAAATAACAAAACTTCTTTTCACAAGTATACAGAGCTAAAAATTAAACTAGAAAAAGTAGGTTCGTCAATTATTCTAGAATGCAACGATCCTAGTCCTGAAGCTGTCCAACTGCACCTCAAAGATATAATAAACTGATTCGAAAATCACTCCATCAGTTCCGACATAAACTCAGTCCTCAATTCTAAGTACAATGAAGAATATCGAAATATTAGCAGTTTAAGCAGGCCAGAACTATACTTAAACCTAAAAACAAACATAAATAAACAGAGAATCGTCAGTCAGCTCAGAGTAGCCTATTTTATTACAAAGGAACTGCAAGCAAATTAGAAGGAGAAGAAAATTGTACTATTTGCAAATAGTACAATTTTTTACCTTCAAAAACCCGAAAATTTGTACCATTTTTTAATAGAATGCCCAATGTATAAAGAATTAAGAAGCCATTACATAGCTAATCATATTAATTAACAAAGTAATTAAATTTTAGAAAACCTACTTTCAATAGAAAATCAACAAAAGCTTAACAACATTTTCATATACATATGTGTGTGTGTGTGTGTGTGTGTGTGTGTGTGTGTGTGTGTGTGTGTGTGTGTGTGTGTGTGTGTGTGTGTGTGTCTGTGTCTGTGTCTGTGTCTGTGTCTGTGTCTGTGTCTGTGTCTGTGTCTGTGTCTCTGTCTGTGTCTGTGTCTCTGTCTGTGTCTGTGTCTCTGTCTGTGTCTGTGTCTGTGTCTGTGTCTGTGTCTGTGTCTGTGTCTGTGTCTGTGTCTGTGTCTGTGTGAGTGTGTATATATGTATATATATATGCCTCTGTGTGTGTGTGTGTGTGTGTGTGTGTGTGTGTGTGTGTGTGTGTGTGTGTGTGACAATGTATACGGGTGTGTATCTAAATATAGGCTTACGGTCGACATGTTTACTATTGTCCTCACTGAGCCACTGTGGGAATAAGTATCGTTTTGCTATTGACTGGTTTATATATGCAGGGCGAATAGCTTTGATTATAAATGTATATTTAAGGTGTTGAGGAATGCCTTTAAGTGAAATATTTTAAATTAAGTGAATTTTACACCTTATAATAGTTTATTGTATAATTATAATAGTTTATCTATCTATTTACTTATTACTTTTAATATTCATTGATATTTTTGGCACAGTCTTAACCACAGTATTTGTATCAATTTAGTATTATTGTTGACTCATCTTAATCATACAATCATAATAATGAACTGTCACGGTTATTATTTATTGTGTTATTTGATCAATCTGCCAAATTATTACCATTTTTTTTTAATTGTTGAATTGGATTAATATTTTATTAAATTATATGTGATATATTTTAATATTTTATAACTTTTTAATTAATATGTTTTGTAAATATTCTTACATGCTTTGTTACTAACATAAATGATATAAAAAAAACAAAAAAACAATGAAAGCCTTACTAACACCAATTGGGCCGGACTCCTGGTTAAAAGAATGTATTCCAATAGCCAATAAAGTTATTATTATATTCCTTAGTAAGAGATAAGTTAACAGACATTATAAAAAAATGTATATGGATTCTTTCAGGAGCTGAACCTTCTCCAGCTTATTTCAACATTGTTATGTGGGGAGAAGTTGAAGAAGTATTGGATGGAACTCAACTGGCAGCAGACTGGACATTTTCAGGTTTACAAAAATTCGGTCAAGGGTTACTTGATCGCCTGAGAGGTTTAAAACTAAACCATCCATTGCTGGAAAAGGTTGGATTGTTTTAATATCAGGATTAAACACTTATTAAATAGTAACTCATCAATCATATTTCATTTGTTAATCATTATCATTTGATTTATACTTCAACATGAATGTGATATGAAGAGTTTATTACCATGTAAAAGTACATACACATTTCATGACTTTAATACATGAAATGTGTCTGGAAGTTAAGCTGAAAAAATTAGATACTTTTCATTGCTTAAGACTTTATCATATTTCTATTTGAAGTGTACTTCTTAACAAAAAAGTAACAAAAAATAGATACAATAATGATGATTACATAGGCTATGTAACAATTCCACATAATCTTGCTATTTTAGAGAAAAAATCAGACTTTGACAGTTTTCAAGATTAGATTGATCTTCTGGGTCCTCTAGCCAATTGTCTGTATATCTAGATACATATATGGTTGTTAATTTGATTTTCGTTCTTAAATCCTGATTATTTCCAGGACCAATAGACTTTCTGTTTTATCAATTCATTTTTTTGTTTTGATTGTGGGAATGATAGAAGAGCTTCAAAACTATTAAATTATGATGTGTTTTCAGTTTTTAATTGAGGTTAGCCATTTTCATATGGCTAAAATATAATTATGTGAGCATATCTTGGGAGGTATAACAAGTTTTTTTGCAAAATATCTTTAAATTTTCAAAAAACTTCATGGAACTTCAAGCTGCAAGCCTGCCTTATGTTACATAATAACTATCCATGATCCAAGAGACAATCTTATTTACTCCAAAATGTATTAAGTAATAAAGCATAAAGTCCACATTCATGAAACTTTTTGATTGAAAAAATTATTTATGAATTTTTTTTAATGGATATATAAAAAATAGTAATATATGCTGCAGAAATAAATAATACAGTAGGGTTCCGATTAACCGAGTCGATGGGGACCAAGGTTACCTCGGTTAATCGAAATAATCGGTTAATTGGAACCATACCAATACCAACTGAAAATGTAGGTATTTTTTTAAAAAGAAATCTTTTATTGTAGTTTGTTTAAATGAACTCATATAGTAGAGATGAGAAATGGTCAACTGTTCTTCAATTACGATAGGTTAAATGATGGTCAGGATTTTCAGTTTACAATGATTTTATTATGGTAAGCCAACGTTTCGATCCAACTTGTGGATCTTCATCAGGGCTACTGAGTCCAGGTGGATACCCATATGGATGGGTATCCACCTGGACTCAGTAGCCCTGATGAAGATCCACAAGTTGGATCGAAACGTTGGCTTACCATAATAAAATCATTGTAAACTGAAAATCCTGACCATCATTTAACCTATCGTAATGAACTCACATACCTACACATACCCCCCCCTCCCCTCAGACTTGGCACCTCGGATAATCGGGACCTCGGTTGACCGGACCTCGGTTAATCGGAACCCTACTGTACTTACATTTGTAGGTATTTATATGGTGTTAATGTTCACCTGCATTTTTCTGCAAACCAAAGCAATTTGTGATGGACCCACCCATTGCTTTAACCTTAATAATTGAAATATAAGCGATTTTAAATAAAGCACTTTAGGTTATATCGTGAAAAAGATATATCCAAGATTTATATTTCTGCTCCATGAATATTACATAGTGGGTATAAATATAATAAAACTTTTTAGCAAATATTGAACTCAATATGTAATTGGAAACATTGACCTCTGGTTTCAAAAAATATTTCTTTTTTTTTAGGTTAACATTGTTGAAATTCCAGGTATATTAGAGATCAGGAAACAAGTTGAAAGATTATTCCCCTTTAATGATGCTTGCCAATGGTTCATTGATCGGGCAGACATAATATTCCTTGTTTATGATCCATCCAAACTTGATGTAGGACCTGAAACTGAAGCTATACTCGATCAGTTGAAAGGAAGGGAAATGCAAGTAAGAATTGAATAATTTATTTATTAATAAAATAAAGATTTAAATTTATAATGGTTTTTGAGAAAAGTTTTAATTCATAAGATATATTATTAAATTAATAAAATTTGACGACAACCTTGTAAAAATGTGGAGTTTAATGATGTAAATGCTTTAGGACAGAGTACATTAGCCTGCAGTGCCAATTATAGACAACTACTTTGTTGAATTACTAATATATGAACACACTATAGTTCAATTTTTTGTAATCATTATTTATTGATTATATGTTAAAATTCATTTAAATTACATAAGTAATCAAGTTAAGGAGCTTTTTTGAACTATATAACTGCATATTGTAGTTGTCACTAATTTTTATAATATAGTGCCACTTTTGTAAAAAAAAAAAAATTGACAATATAGCCTCCTTAAACTGGACACTAATTTATTGTTATTGGTAATGATGAGGACCATGGTGTGATGAAGAGGTCTCTAATTATTTTATACATATGCAACTCTTATCCAAGCTGATTTTTTAATGTTTGGTATGCAGCTTAACAGCCCATGACCTCTTGGAAGACTAGTTCAACAAAATATGTAATAAGACATTGATTAGTTCATTTTTTTCTTGATACAATTCTAGATTTACCGCATAAAATATGACTGAATTTCAAAAATCTTACTAAGACCAAGTCCTCTTTTAATATGATCACCTTAATTAATGTATTTTGATTTTAAACAAATCTATATTAACTAAATACAAAAATAAAATAAACTTGAAATAACTAGAATCCATTATTATAATCAATATAATTCAACTCAGCTTTCTCCAATATAATTTTTTGTGACAGGGACAATAAAAAAAGAACAATACCTAACAGCATTAAATAGCAAACTAAGAGCAGAATAGTATATTTTTAATTCTTGTTTTATGGAAGTTTTATCTCTACCTTATGAACATTGTTCTTTGTCCCCAATTGCTTAGATTACAAAATTGTTGGAATTATATAATATAAACTGTGAATTTCTATGTTTTATGACTTAATTTTGTAACTTTTGCTGCAGACTAGAATAATCCTGAATAAGGCTGATCAAGTAAAGCCGGAAGAACTTATGAGAGTGCAAGGGACCCTTATATGGAATATTTCACCATTGATGTCTTCAACTGAGCCACCTGTAATGTATTCAACTTCTTTATGGTCACTACCGTATGAAAGTGGAGCACCTACAAGGCTCTTGCATGCCCAAGAAAGAGCATTTCTGAAAGATATTAGAGATGCTGTTGATAAAAGAGTTGAAAACAAAATTGCTGGTGCCAGAAGATTTGCTGTAAGAATTTTATTTTTTATTGGAATAAATTTTATTGTATTCAAATATTGAAATATTTTCCTGTTTAAATATATTAGTTATCCTTTAAATCATAAATTAACTTTTGATTTTATTTTTCAGGTGCGTGTTCGAAATCATGCTAAAATGGTCGATTGTTACCTAACAACCTATTACAACCACAAATCATTCTTTGGAAATAAGAAGAAAATCAGTGATGATATCATTGAACATCCTCAAAACTACCATATTTATGAAGGACTCAGCACACTCACAAATATTTCTCGTTATGATCTCCCTGATCCTGACGTCTATAGGGATTTCTTTAGGTTAAATCCTGTATATGAATTTCAACAGTTGTCATCAACTTGTACATACTTTAGAGGTTGCCCTATTAATAGGCTTGATGTTGCTATTGCTTATGATCTACCTGAACTTGTTGGAAAATATAAAAAACATGTTGAAGAACTTTTAAACTATTCAAAAAAGTAAATAGATAGATAAAATTTAAAACCAAATTATTATTTCATATTAAATGATCCTTTTGCAATGGTGTCCAAGTTATTCTATGTGAATAATCTAGTCTGAGTTTGTTTTCATGCAGTTAATTATGGAAATTTCGTGAAGTAAAAAATTATTCAAACATTGATAATAATAATTGATAAATTCTTTTTTAAATCCAAAGAGAGTATTAGATTGCACAAATCTTTATAAAATCAGTAAGACTGCAGTGTTAATGTTGATTAAAAATTTGTGCAATCAAGCACTTCATTGTGCTATCATTGAAATTTAAAAAGTAGAGGGTTCCCAAGTTTACAAACTATTTTGGAAAATAACTTTATTGTAAATTAAATTTTACAATTGTTTTTGAAGTATAGTGTTAAAAAAACCAGAAGCATGAGATATTTCCATAGCCACACCTTGGTTACAATGTTTTTCCTACATACATTACCTTATTATATTTATTACTGAAAGATACTTTATTTCAAGGTTGAGAATCGACATTAATGGATTAGTTAATGATTAAAAAGAACAAATTCATTTCATAATCCTCTAAGCTTCATTAAAATATTTCAGGAAATTCCTATGACAAATAAAATTGACTGTATCATAATATAAAAATCCTAATAATATATTTTCAAAAGAAAATGATAATATTGGCGCTATATTTGATTGTCCATGAACAGTAGAACATTACATTAATCTTGTATAGGAAAGTGATGACATATTTTTAAGATTATATGTAAATTAATTATAATCAATTCAAAATATAGTGCATCATAAAATAACACAATCAAATACAAAAATTGAATTGAATTACAATTAACATTCGTATAATAAGGAGATGAGGTTCTTTTTTATTATAATTTAAAAAAAAAATGACAAGTTGGTCATATTGTTGTAACATCAAATATTTTTCAAAACTAGTTTTTATAAAAGGAAAAAACAAAAAAAAAATTAAAATAAAAAAATGAGGTCATTAGGTGTATAATACCAATTAAGATACTTTAAATGCTAGTATATATTAAAAGAAAACTTGTGTTGAATATTTTCACTTAGTTTTAAGGAAGATTTATGTCTACTTAAAATATTTGATTTATTTCCTTTGTTATTACATTGAATAATTTAAAGTCTTCTCTGTAAGAATCTTTGAACTCAGGATCATGTAAATAACTATTAATAAATAATACATTATGGGGGAAAAGCATATCATTAAATTATTTTATTTGTGTTCATATATTTTATAAAATGTGATAAATATTAAAAAATTCAAATGGATTCATGTTGATATAAAAATTATTGGTAAATATCAAAAATTAATTTTCCTTTGTACCGCATAATGTTGAGTTTTCGTGTAAATAAGGAATTTAAAATAAAAGACTAGTAAAATCTTGATCACTGGAAAATAATAATGGATTAAATATTGATGAATATTATTTAAAATATTTTTTATCTAAATAATACATATATTAAATTATACAAAAGCTGGCTTCTGTTTCAACTAAGTACATTACTTACTTTGTAGATTTGACTATTACAGAATAAGACTGATATCATACTACTGTGCTGCAGTTCCCGAAAATGGTAACTGTCTTGTCCAAAGATTTTTAAAATATTGTTTATAAAACCTTGAAAGTGATATTTCTTAATACATGCTTGTAATATGTAAATAAAAACTATATATCTAAGAACTGAATTTTTCATGTTATTTTAATTCTTATTCCCAAACCCTACATTTACTGCAATGCTTTTTGAAAATTAATATATTTCAGTGGAAAGATAAAAGTATAATTATTAGTTCAAGCGGTATACTAAAAATATATGGCATTTCAAAGATAAAGAGAGATAAAATATATATTTAGAGAATATACACATGTAGAGAATATTCATTCCTCCATGTGTTCATCAATGTAGCTGACATATTATACATTATATATATATATGTATATATATATATATATATATATAATACAGTGGCGGTCCCAGGGGGGGATATTGGGGATCAATCCCCCCCCCGAAATTTCGACGAAAAAAAATTAGTGGGATGAATTAAAAAAATTAATTACGCATCCAACTTTTACGAGTTTTCTAGGGAAGTTTAGTTTAATTTTGACTAGAATTTTTTATACAGAATTTTGTATATGAACTTAATGTATAAGCATAAGCAAATAAAGTGTGCTATTTTTACGCTGTTTTTTTTTTTCATACCGTCCAATCCCCCCCCGAAATTTTTTTCTGGAACCGCGCCTGATAAAATAAAAACCAATGGAAGACTTAAGAAGCCAAGCAGACACAAGAGTCTTCTACAGGAGTATGAGTTCCCAGTGCAAGAAATTCAAGCCTAGATCTTGCTGAGGGGAGGATGGATCACTGATTACTTGTAAGGAAACCATGCTAGGCAGATGGGCCAACTATTTTGGAAGGATTCTGGGAGCGTCCCAGCGTTTCACTTGGGAAGCTCCTGTTTTGTGCAATACCTTCGAGTTGACCATGATAGCGTCGTAAGAGAAAAGTTGTACCAGGCCATGGAAACAATGAATGTCCCATTTACTGACCCATATTAGTGGTAGGATTGAGGTGTCAAATGAGAATACAGGGAGACCTGTTGGAGACAAGTGCACGTAGTTTTGTATCTAGGGCTACAAAGCCTAAGTATCTAGGCTTTATTAGCAATAGTAGCAGCAGGATAGAACATGGGGCTACGAATCAACCAAGTAAAAACTAAATGTATGGTTGTCAAGCCTCAAATACCACCACCACCATCACACTGTTATGTTTGGGGGATACATGTTTGAAAGCTTATGTAGTTTAGTGTATCTTGGGTCCCTAGTTTTTACAGACAATATGGCCAGCCAAGAGGTGCAGAGATGAATAACTATAGCAAATAGGTGTTATTTTTGCCTTGCTAAGATATTAAGGAGTAATTTACTGGCAAGGCACACCAAGATCGCTCTTTACAAACCGTTAATTATACCTGTGCTGACATACACCTCAGAAACATGGCCCTTAACACGTGCAGATGCTATCAGCTTACAGGTTTTTGAGAGAAAAATCCTGAGAAGAATGTTTGGCCTTATAAAAATGGCTCCGAGTACAAGCTGAGACACTACGGAGAGCTGTACCAAATTTACTGGGAACCAGATTTGGTGCAATTTATAAGGCTCGCAAGACTAAGATGTGCTGGGCATATTGCAAGAATGGACGGTGACTCCCCTAACAAGAGATTGGTTTTCGCTATGTGGATAGAAGAAGAAAGAGAGAACGATCAAGACCTAGGTGGGTAGATGAAGTTAAAGCTGACGCTCTAAAGCTTCTCAACACCCAAGCCTGACAGACCCTGGCAAGACAGAGAAGAATGGAGGCGACATCTTGACGCAGCGAAGACCCATAGCAGGTTGTAGTGCCTGTGATGCTGATGATAAATATTACCTGAACACTTCGACCATCTGATTTATTTTATGATAAAACAATTATATATGGCCCCAAAATTATGGGCCCTTTACAAGGCGGCTAGGTGTTTTTGAGAGGATAAATTTAAGAATAGTTTTTGATCTGTTTACTTTAGTCTGAATACTGGAGGATTAGGGCTAATGCCATGGGCGTACCCAGCGGGGCGCAGGGGGGGGCCGCTGCCCCCCCCCTGGAAGGCTGGATGCAATAATTTTTGAAGCTTTTAAGGCGGGAAGCAGTAATAGAATAATTTTTTCAAGCAAATAATTGTAATAACTTAGTTGATAAAGCACTGCTATAATTATAAATAATTTTGGTTTCATTCACTTTGTCCGATGTTACAACCTGAATGACCATAGCTTGCCCCCCCCCTAGTTTTGATCCTGGGTACGCCCTTGGCTAATGCTGAACTAGTAGAGTTGAACCAGCAACCAGACATAGTTTAGTTTATAAAAGCTCCAAGAATTGATTGGCTGGGTCATATATAGCACATTCAACCATGTAGGATAATGGATCTTCAGAAACTAGGTGTGACTGTTAATGGATGATGATGGATAGGTCTGACTGGTGGCAGGTTGTAAGGTAAGGCAAAGTCCTCCCTAGACTATAGAGCTATTTAAAAAAAGATCCTTATTTTGTTTATGCCAAATGATACAATCTGGAAATCAATGGGAGAAAGGTGAATAAAATAAAATATTGTGGGAAGATTCTTGAAGTTTGAACATACCACCTTAGGTTGAAATGAAGCCCTTTCTTGAAGAGGGACCAGTATGCAATTGGAAACCAACAATAAATACATTTAAAAAAAAATAGTGTGATCCATTTTTATAAAAGGAATTATACCTGCTAAATTGTGGAGATTATTAAAAGATATAAATTTGAAGTAGGTATTTGTTCCTATTCCTTATCAAAGGGGCTTCATGGAAGAACAAATTATATTAATAATCTTATTATTTAGTTTATTATAATTCAGTGGTAGAATTTCAAAAGAGGCCAACTCTATTTTTATTTTTTTCATATTAATGCTAATTAATGGTTCTTAGTCGTGAGTTAAAACAATTTCTATTAGAAACACTTCAATCAGATACTGTTTAACTGGTGTTAAATGGAATCCTTTTATTTTATGATGATATAGTGTCAAAACTATTTTAGAATTAACATCTATAATAAAATATGAGAAAAATTAATATGAAGCTGGCTGAGTTCTATGCCTCAATTGATGATCCTTTTTGTTTTATTTCCCTAATGTAGACATACAAATTGTTTTGTAAATTAAACATTAAATTTTTATTTATTGTTGAAAATGCTGAGTTTCTTATGTTTAATAAAAAGATAGTATTTATTTTAATTATTCATCGACAACTTGTCCGTCAAAAGACCACTTTTAAGCCTAAAAATATTAGTAATAAATGTTTATTGAATTATATCATGTAATATAATTCTAATTTAATGTAAAGGAGATTGCTTTCAATGCCCAGGTTCATATTATGGGAAAACTAGCCATCACCTAAAGGAAAGGAAGGATAGGATAGCTGAAAAAGTAATAATAATTTAGATAAAACTGCCTTTGCCAAACATTGCTTTACAACCAATCATAGGTTAAAAAAGAAAAAAACCAATGATAGGTTTGATTTTAAAGATGTTATTATTTTACACAACGAAACATATGATAATAAAGGAAAACTTGTGGAAGCTATTTATATAACCAAAACTATAAGCAGTGCTCTATATTTTATGACTGAAACTGGAAACTTAGGTAAATTTAAACAAGATACAATAGTAACGCCATCCAAGGGCGTCCACAGGATTTCGTCTGCGGTGGGAATTTTCGTCAAGGGGGGGGGGGCTGGCTGGAAACATTCTTATGATATGGGTGGGGGGTTGAGGTATTCTGACTATGTAAGGCTCGATTATGGTTCAAATAAAAATTATTCATATTTGAAAAATGAAATATGTTTTTATATTTTTTATTTTACTATATTTAATGCATATAGCACATGAATAAGAATTTATTTAATTTGTAGCTTTTGTTTCTCATATTTTCCAAGGGGGCAGCTGTCCCCCCTGCCTGCCCCCCGGTGGACGCACTTGACCCCATCCCCTTTATTATCTCTATAATTTAAATAATAATGGATGTTTTATTAAACCATTTTGTCCCAGTGCTGTGTTTATGCATCATTATTATTAATATTTTTTCAGTACACTACTATGAAATTTTTAATGAAGGAAGATGGTTGACCCTTGATGGTCAAAACATCTGCACAATATATACGAATTTTTTATTCTGATGCTATTTTATTATATATTTTTAATTAATGCATAACATTCTAAATTATTTCTAAAAAGGTAGTTTAAATTTGTCTTCAGAAATGTGAAATTTTAAAAACTTTTCAAGATCATCAAGAAAAAAATATTTAACATATTTTAAAATGTTTAATGTTTTGTATGTCTCTTGATTAAGGGAATGTAATTTAAAAAAAAAAAGGGCATATTTATTTTTCCATTTTTGATCCCTTAATGTCTTAGAGCAATTGTGAACCGACAAGCCTTCCAATAAAATCAGGCATATAGAGTAATATGCATCAATTATGATTTTAACTCATGTCGGCAGGGGGGTCAGGGTAGGGCAGCTGCCCCCCCGTTGAAAATATGAGAAACACAACCTCATTCATTCATTCATATTCATTTACTATATTTATCAAGTATTATATAAACTAACATTTTAATTTATAAATATCTTCTCCATCTTTTTCTTCCATTCATCTGCCTTTCATCGTGGGGGTGATTTTTAAATATCAATAAGCTTTATTTGCAAAATTGATTGAGTCTTGCATAATCAGAATACCTCCACCCTCTCCCCCAATCATAAGAATTTTATTAGCCTACCTCACCCAGACAAGAACAACACCGATCCTCCCTAAACGAAATCCATCGGATGCCCTTGTTTTACATAGCTGTTTTTAATTTCTAGTATTAAGCCTGCCACTCTGGTGAACAATAAGTAATAGAGATAAATAAACACTTTAATGGCATATACCTAAAAAATCAATTAATAAATAAAAATTGATCTAATTAGATAAACACAACTATACCTAGTATAACTGTACCTTTGTACCCTTTACCAAGGTATAGTACTATATCCTTTGTTCTTTAGTAGTATCAATGATAATGTAATAATATTGTATAATAATATACAAGAAACTTCTTGTATTGGTCCTGAAGAAGCCCACAGCAAGATGGGTGAAAGCTTGGCTGTTGGAAAACCTGTGACATGGTCAAACCTGGAAGAAGAAATGCGGATAATTAATTAATACAGCTTTAAATTTATATATATATATATATATATATATAATATTTAATAAATGTCGTTAAGCAATGAATTATATAAATATAATATTTAACAGTTCCCACCAGAAAGGAAGATTTGTTTATCCCCAAGTAAAGAAATTAAGTATGATGGATAATATAAATTAATTAATATAAAGTCTCCTGATTTGATTAATGTGATATTGTTTTGCATTCCATCCACCACCTAACTTAACGATTTAGTGCACTCTACCTTGTCGAGTCAATAATGTCCCAGTTGCCCATTTGGTCTGGCTATTGTACTCATGAACTAGAACACGACCTTCTTCCTTAAAGAATCGCCGTTGTTTTTAATGCAACACTCAACAAGAATATCTTAGATGATAATTATCTAATCCCTAGGATAAAAGACATATTATCAATTAAGAACGGAGGTCAGTTCTTCTTTACATTAGATATTCGCATGGCATATATGAGCATGCTGATGGATGAAAAAAGCGCAGCAATGCAAACGATTAGTACCCACAGGGGATTATGCAAAATAAAAAGGCTGATGTTTGTGGTGAAGATAGCACATAGCTGTTGGAAATGCTAATCAAAGAGGACCTGCATAGAAAGGATTGGGAAAGTATGAACTAATCGTTATTCTTTCGAAACTTCCAATCACTGTATATGCCATCAATCACTCCACAATATCATCTGCAAATAAGCCTGCCATATTTATACTTAAAACTATTCACTCCAATAAGTAGGGGAGAGTGGGGTTGGTTGGCATAGGGGGTAGGTTGGCCTTTGGCTTATAATTTCCGTCACACCAGTTTTGAAGTCGCCAGAATCGTACCATGTGACCCGCTCGACCTCGGGAGTCTTGTCCTGAGGTTTCAGTCCGATGCTAACAGTGTAGAGAAGAGTGTGCTTCATTGATTGATTTTACAACATTTAAGTAAATTTTTATATTTTCAGTAAATTTGGTTTAAAGGCATGGTAAAACATTTGACTCCGATTCTGTTCACCTAGCCCCAAGCTCCTTTGAAAAACCTAACCTTTCAACTAACCAGTATCTTGTTTGGTTGTTCTCCCCTGTCCTGGCAGCCATATCATATGATTTCTCCTCTGGGGTTAGTTGGCTATCTTCAACTGGGGTTTATTGGCACAGTCACAAAAGTTAGTTAAACATAAACAAAGGTGAAACTACCACTTGTCTTTAGTTCCAGCGAGGAGGAGGAGAGCAATATTTCCTATGTAGAAAGTGACGACAGTCTAAACTTAAACGGAATTTTTAGGAACAATGAAAATAATGACACTAAAGATCACCTTCAGCCGCAATCGAAGCTTATTGATGAACTAGCTACACCTGGCTACCATGAAAATGAAACTAGTGCACCGCAGACACTTTCTCATGATACGATTAAAGGGCCAGACAATATTTATCCTACCTAAAGTTTTAGAAGATGTTTTGAATTCGTTTTGTTTTATGAAAAATTTGTTTACATTGTTCTAACGCAATGATACTTCTATGCCATTACATTTATCTAATTTCTGCTGTTTGAAATGTTATATAATTTTGTTCGATTGAAATAAATATGGTACAATGCTGCCATTAGCTGTTAAAAACCGATCAAAATTAATATATTATTATAGTGCAGCTTTTAATAACAACAATATGTGTCAGGCAGTACTTGAATGAGATGACCAAACAACACCACCTTCTAGGCCAACCTGCCCCACAAGGGGGTTAATTGGCATACTCTGGCTTGAAGAATTCTTGAATTTTCTATGATCATAGTGTTAAATATTATGTGTAGAAAAAAATACTTAAAGTACTCTAATACTTGGGGTTTACAGTGGTATTAGCCATATTGGGATTATATTAACAGGAATGACTCAGCAATAAAAAAAAGTGAAAACTGTTGCCAACCAACCCCGCTCTCCCCTACAGCTAATACAAAATTTATTACACTTTCCACCAGCACATCGACTCATCAGTTAAACCCTTCTGAATCCTGCCCCATATATTTAAAATATTAAAACATGTATTGCTATATTTAAATTAATATA
The DNA here is from genome assembly GCA_911387785.2 of Aelia acuminata. NCBI lineage: Eukaryota > Metazoa > Arthropoda > Insecta > Hemiptera > Pentatomidae > Aelia > Aelia acuminata. Next base: position 129,878,789 of record OU426980.1, on the reverse strand, counting down.
TTTTTGTATTGCTCTTTTTCTATTGCATATTTCTACTTTATATGAAATGTAAATATGTTTTATTTCCAATATATATTGGCCATAGTAAAATACAATGGCCAGATATTTATTTATTCTTTCATACTTAAGCATATTTTGTTATTCTTAAGAGACTTAGTCCCAGATTAAAGTTCTGTTTCTATTTATTTATCCATCTATCTATCTGAAGTATTATGTATAAATACTATATAGGAACGCCTACAAGATGAAATTAAAATTTTAAAATTAACTTAAAACTCTGAACTTTTTTATGCGCTGTTGTACACATTCGATTTGTATGGGAGAAAACCCCAAAACGAACAAATAAACATTATATACACTCACTTATACATGTAATTTATATATTAATATTTATATATTAAACAGTTACTTTTGTTATATGTGACACATTGATAACTAGCTGTTTTTTTTTAATATATATTTTTATTGATTTACTGCTAATTTAAAATTTATTTTGAAAACATTTGTATTTACCTTTCTTACCAGATGTAAATTATGAAATGTTAATTTGAAATGAATTTAAAACACGATTGTTATTCATTAGCTTGACAATAGATAGAATCAAAATTGGAAGTATTTAAATTTATAATGAATAATGTGATAGTTTAATCAGAAAAATACAGAGGTATAAATAAGATAGCAATGCTATCTTAAATCTTAATTCGACTACCCCGAGGTATTTACTGCATCTTAATGATTGATAATTTATAGATTATGGTATAATAGTTAATGGTCAAATCAATGATAGTATATAAACAGCACATAAATGATTTCAATTGAAATGAACGCTAATGACGTCACTATTTTATATTTTGACAAATCTGTGAAGTATATTCTGAGGGAAACATGACTAATAAATTTTAAAAAAGATATGACTAAATAACTTGATTTTTCTTTATCTTTTTCTAGAAAAATTGGTACCATTTCAATAAACATGGTGTTACCTCCTACTAAATATGTGCATTGCAAATTTGACGATTTTTTGTAAAAATATTGAAATTAACAAAAAAAAATTAAATATATTAAATAATTTGTATTTTGACGCAGTGATTAAAAAATATTATTTTAATAAAAATATGAATAACAACGATCGATCGCAAATTCAATCGGTCATGTATATCAAGTCAACCCTCCCTACCGCTCCTCAGCCTCTTCAGACAGCCTTGAAGAACTTCACAGACCAGTTGCATCCTTAGCTCACTCTTGAACCAGCTTCTGACATTATGCAGTAAGTAATTCTTATCTTACTTCATTCACAAATAATACAGTTTTTAGAAATTGTTTTTATTAATTATATAAAGATGTTTTAATTTTAAATTTTATTCAGTTCAAATTCATTGGGTTAGGTAGAAAGTAAGTAAGTATCACTTACTCTTCATACTAATATGACGAAATCGAGGAATCTGAAGATCGTTTAGAACTAAAATTTGTATTGATAAAGGCTTTGTAAATGGCGAATGATTTGTAATTTATTGGGTAAAATAATCGAAAAACAGTACTCGTTTAATTATAATTAAAATTTAATTATACTTCTTACAAATTCGTGGCAAAATTTCTGTATCTACATCGCATATGTATGGTTATAAGGAAATATATCAATTTTACTCAAATATAGACCAAATGATGTAGAAATATACTTCGTTAGGAAATATTTTTTGGGTGGGGTCGCACATTGTGTTTCACTCGATAAGTTCTGGGTTATTTCAGAATTATTATTAGTGGAATAATCAGAATTTGGTTTATCTAATGTAACATTATTGGAAAGTATTTTAATTTTAATGTTCAATATAGTTAGACTTTAAATTGTATTTATAGTGAAAATTAGTTCCATGGCCTTGAAGTTAATCACGTCGATGTCTTCGGCGTACATCATGGCGATACCGGGCGGGGCCTCATTTTGGACTTGCCAAAGCTCAGAATGATGTCTAATTTTTTTTTTTTAATTAAAATTCAATTATTTGAATTATAAAAAGAATCAAATTTAAATTAAGATATTTGCCGTATACTACATCGTAAAAAATAAATACTTTATAAATATTAGTTTTAGTACTTTCCTCGATATCCCTATTATTTCCAAATTTTGAAAAATTATATTTTTCCTATATAAAATTAGGAATTTCAAGCATAGTTGAACTATAGTCGTGCTTGTAATTTCATATATAGCTGACTATATGTACATAACTTAGCTCTTCCTGATCCTAATCGCGCCAGCGTTTTTGGAGACAAATTTTAATACAACTTCTTAAAATAATTCAGAATCTAATTTTAGTTGATACTGTTACCATTTTAAGTAAAATGGAATCATGGTTCTGTAAAATAATAATAATTGTAGACTGGCGACAGCCTGTCGGCGCCAGTGCTGTGAATACAATAACGTCTATAGTTCTGTTTCACGATTAATTACAATGTTTTGAGTGAACGCTTTTATTACATAATAATAACAGGAGGAATGTGAACACTGGAATGTACACATTCACACAATATTTCTTTTAACTATGGCCAACATATAATTCCGTACGGAAACACAATAGATTTAATATTAAGCCAGAGAGGCACTTTGAATGTAATGTAGACTTATTCAATTATAAAGAACTATAAAGAGACTTTATAAAGTTTGAATTTTCAGTTTTGTCTGTAAAAAATATTCTCCTTGGCACGACTTATAGATATTTTTTTTTTTTGCCGAAATTTCCAAGTAACCATTAAAGTATCATCTTACACTCCTCATGAAGCAATGGTTATCTGTCACCTGATGATTCATTGATTACATTTCTTTATCGCGCGACATAACAAATGTACTCTCCCATTTATTGTGTTATTATGTCTTCTTTTTCCGGCTTTTCCAAGTAATTAAGCTAACAACAAATATATTTTAATGGTATATTATTGGTTTGTTTTTTCTATAAATAGTAATATTATTATTATCATAGCGAAATACCTGTCATAACATGTTTTGTTTTTTTTTTTGTCTTTTTTAGACCTTGGAGAATGCACACCGCTCGCAGTGGGTGCAATTGCAGTTACTGCACTCAAATACTGCGACCTTTACTTCGTTACCAAATTTCTTACTCTCATCGATACAATCCATATGCGCAATCAGTCAGAACAGTGCGATATTTTTCTGCCAATCCCAATATGTCTCCGAATATGGAGCCGAATTCATTCGGTAATTTGCAAAACATATCATTTGGACATCATCAGAATGAACACGAACAACAGGAAGGAAATAATTGGGAAATGGATGCGAATGAAGGCATACAGGTTGTTCCTTCTGCTAATGAGCAACATCAACAACAGGAAAACAATCCACACCCAAATTATCAATTTGGAAACAGTATGCTTGATTTTCACTGGCATGGAAACTCCCGATACCGACTTATCCGTTATCAAAACAACATGTACCAATTCCAAGTTGAACACCAATACTACAACGGATTCCAGCGTATTCTTTCTTATATTGCCTATGGGAATCCATCAGATCCGGCTTCCTTGGTATATTATAGACTGACCAATGACCGTATTGTTTATAATCCTGAGGTGAGTTTCTAAATAAGAATAATAATGCTTTTATTTATTTATTGTTCTAGCTTTATAAATATATTAATAATGTTATCTTTAGGATGATTTATTTTTTATTTTTTTAATACTCACCATATTTACAAAATAGAGAAGAAAACATATTTTCACAAATGAGCACACATATTACATGAAGAAGTGCGCTAGAAAGTGGAATAATTGTTAAAAATATTAGATCCCCCCAAGACTGGTCAGTATGTAGTCAACGTGTGTGATTATTTATTTACTAATATTTGAAAGGTATATTAATTTGCTTAGGAATCTTCTGAAAAGATCCTAACCGTGATATCTATTTATGTTTCTTTTCCTTGTTTCCCTTCGATTAATTTGGATAACCTCTGATGAACCCATAACTCATATTTTTTTTCTGGTACTTATAAAATATATTACTTTATAAAAGTGAAGTTGAAAATTTTTATTATTTCCCATATTTATTGAAGAAATATGAATATTCTCTTTTTTTTTTTTTTTTTTTTGTTCTTGATCTTTAGTTTAACATTTAGGTCCAGAGGACCTATTTTTTGCACAATGATTTCTGCAGTACATATTTTAGAAAAAAAAATATCATTGTTTTTTATAAGTAACTATCTTTACTTAATTCAAATATCAGCTTGCTTCAATTAATTGGGAAAAACATTGTCCAATGGTTATGATTATTAGAAAATATCCTATGGTTGAAGCCATGATGTCTCAGAATATATAGTTCTGAATCATGAGGATTTGATTCTCAGTGGGTCAATTTATATTAATATTTTGTCAGTCTTGAGAAACAGATAATGGCAATGTCACTATCTGGTATGGCATAGTTAGATGCTGTGGTGGCTGAAAGTGTTATCGTGGCAATCTCATCTTTATAAGAGCTGGTTTGCATCTGTTGTCAGGGGATTTTTAAATTTATTTTATGGAGGACACATAGAATAAAGCTTGTGCTTTTTACCATGTTTAGAATATATTGTTTCCTGTAGGGTACTCCCTGTAAGGGGGTGAAAAAATTAAACACAAGTTATGACTTGATTTGTTATTATGGTTAAAAATTCAATTTTTACATAAAGTTTTCTGAAATGCTGTGACACTGACCTAAATATGAAAATATTAGGAGTTTAAAATATTACATCGCTCAATTAATTGATTTAATGTTTTTACTAGCATTGCAAGATAAAATATTGGACAGAATCATTAAGTTTGAAATAGAAACAATGAAATATCTACCAATTACTGTTTTGGCAAATAATTAAATACATTTTTTTAATTCATTTATCCTTTTTTTTCAGGCTCAATAATCAGTCTGGCCATAGATACTTTTTTCCTCAAATATTAAATTATATATACCTATATATTCAGATAATGTTGGAATTATTAGAGCTATTTTAATGTAAATGTATTATTAGTTTATCAATGGCATTAAAATAAAAAATCATAATACAAATATGAATTATTATAAAAATTCATAACTTGAAGCAGTATTATCAAAGTTTTTGATCTTGGTTAAGTGTTGTCAGTTTCAAAACAATAGTAATTAAAATTATAATTTTGATATTTTATTAGTTAAAATGTGAAATTTAAAAATTCATAAAACTAAATTGGTTTCTAAAATATGCAGTAAGTGTAGAGTAATGCATAAGTTGTAACATATTATAATACACTTTCTTAAAGTTGAACTTGTATTAATTCATAATTATTAATTTATAAAACAATAACATTAGAGCCATTTCTTGAGAATAAATTTGAATTTCAAGTAACAAGATGTATTATCATGAATTGCATTAATTTTCAGGTACTGTCTGATTCTATTTTTAATTGCTATACATAAATTAAATTAATAAAAATATAAAGTAATATAAATTATATTAAGTACTGCAATCAACTAATGTATCAAAAGCTGTTGATAACAAGATCTTTAGTTGTCATAGTAGTTATGTTATGAAGTTAGTGTGAATTCTTTCCAGGGATAATATCCTTTTGATTAGATGATAACAATGTGCTTTAGAAGAAATATACACTAATTTAGTAAATGCAGAAATTTACATGAAGAAATATTATACAAATGTAATCTTAATAAACTTACTTGTGTTCGTTCATCTTTTTTATTCCTTTTCCATGCTATACACATATTTAAGTCATTTTATGAAGTACTAACCATAACATAACATTAATTAGGTAAAATTCTACTTTCTAAGTAACAAGATTCTCATTTTTACTTAAACCTTTTTCCTTATTTGTCTTCTGCCTAAATCAGTGGAATTAGATAGATAGCCTAGATAGATGTTTTATTGTTTTTAAGGTATAATACTTACAAAAAGAAGTTAGCTGCTTATTACAATACAAGAATAGAACAAATGATTTAAAATAAAATAACTTGTAAATTTGCAAGATCAATAAAATGGGGTAGATAGTATTGACGAACAGGGCTGTACATAGGACACTTAAGTTTCTTCAGTTTTTAGATTACAGATTGAACAAATTTGTTGTGGGTTGATGTAATGTGTTATGCCAGCAATCTTTAGTTTAATTGAGTATAAGTTAGTTGTTTTAACTGCTCGTTTGTTATTCTTATAAGCTGTAAAAGTATATATTTTTTCAAGGATGTTGGTGCAATACAAACTAATTGTGAACAGCTGTTTGTATAATGGGTTGGGAATTTAACAGAGAAATTTCCTCTCTTATCCTTACATACTCAGAAAATCTGTCGAGTATTGTAGGTAATTCAGATATCTTCGGAAAGATACTGGGTCAAACATTTGAAATTGCACCAACAAAATTTGTGATTGTGTTACCCAATTGTAATTTGTATATCTGGGGTTCTGTTGGTGTTTCAATAGCAGGTTTGTAAAAAGTTCTGTAAAAAATCAATGGAATTAAAATTAGAAAATTTAGAAACTTAATAATTCAGGAGGAATAGGAATAAAATTTCTAGAAATTACAAACTAAGTTATAAAGGTTAAAAGTGAACCTCTACTGCTATGAAGCTGAATCTTTATTACTCTACAAAATACTATAGTTGCAGGCCTGTATTAAATACTGTGGATATTAAGTAGTCAAACCAAACAGATCGCCACACAGTAAAAGTGGTAAAATTAACATTACAGTAATCTTTTAAATTTACTTATTTATTTAAAAATAAAAAAAGAGAAGATAAAAGTCAAACATGGGGAGAGAGGTTTCCTAATCTATAGATAATTTGCTTCCTATTAATTAATTGAGACTGACTGCTGTTAACAATATTTCACTTCCTCCTCTTTCCTCTTTCACCTGTAAAAATAATTTATTTATTCTAAATTTATATTTCAGTGAAAAGTCCAGTCTTCCTTTTTGATATATATATTTTTTAATATGTTAAAACATCACAACGTTTCCAGGCTCATTGCCTCATCTTCAGGTGTACAAAAAATATGTGTTATAATTATAAAATATATCGATTCCTTAAAATCTCGTCAAATAATTAAAGTCAAATAATCAAATAATCAGGATGCACTTCTTACTTTGAGTGAGGTGGCCAAAGTAAGAAGTGCATCCTGATTATTTGACTTTAATTATTTGACGAGATTTTAAGGAATCGATATATTTTATAATTATAACACATATTTTTTGTACACCTGAAGATGAGGCAATGAGCCTCGAAACGTTGTAATGTTTTAACATATTAAAAAATATATATATCAAAAAGGAAGACTGGACTTTTCACTGAAATATAAATTTAGAATAATAAAAGACTAAAAGGGATTTTTAAAAAAAGTCTTCCAGTATAGGATAAACTATCAATAATTTATTTATATTTTAAGAGGTCAAAAAAAAAAAAAAAAAAAAAAATAAAATATATATATATATATATATATATACATATCTATATATGGGTCTTACAATGCATTGATTTATAGTTTTTAATATTAATATTTATATTATAATATTGATATTTCCTTTATCTCAAAAGATGAAGCCAATTTTGAAAATAGACTTTTAAGCTAAATTTTTGTGTTTGGAATTGTTACTAATGGTTACCGATCATAACTATTTTGATTAGTTTCTACCGAAAGTTTAGGCTTCATGTTATTGTTCCAACATTAAATAATAAATTTGCATTCAAAATCTTTTACTTTTTTTTTTTTTTTTTATAACTGAATTGAAACTCCTGCCGAGTTCATCAGTAGTTGTTCCCAGCTCACAAGTAAAGTTGGGGTAAAATATGAAGTTAAAAGAACGTGTAGGTAACCTTATAATATTACACAATAATGTTTAGTACCTTATTCTTTTCCTAAAATATCTACTGTACTAAAATTAGTTATTTGCAAGCTGTTGTATTAAAATATAAGATTTCTAGATTCCTCTTCATTATTGCATATTTTAATTCAAGTGTATTATTATGGTATAAATATGTGTGCAAATCTATTCAAGTTTATGGAGAAACAAACTCTTAAGTGTTCTTCAATTATAATTATTTTTAAGACAATGTTATAGAAGTGGGATATTATTATTATTACACCTTATACAAATTTTAAACTTGGAAACTTGAAGGAAAGAGCCTAATTACAGTTTATGAAAGAATCAGCCTGATCCTCTTGCCCATGAAACCAAATGATTTTTGCTACAGGAGATTGAGGGAACACATCTAACAAGTTGATTGAAACATTATCAAACCAATTTATGAATTTTTTTGTTCTGTGTTTTGGATTGAATTTTGAAGTGAATGCCTGCAGATATATGCAATAGAACCTAAAACTAATTACCAGAATATCCTTGGGTGATGGAGAGACCATTTTTACACCCTCCTACAAGACAGAGGATGATGGGCAGGGAATGGAGATACCCATTGTTGAATTCAAACCACCAGTTCCAGAAGATAAACAAACAAACAGTTATTTCACTTTAACAAAACAGTTATTTCACTATCTACCAGAAATTTAGGAAGCTATCAAATAAAATCACATCCCTTTGTAGGATACTTTATGAGTTTGTTGATTCAAAGGTTGACTCGGGTGATATGAAATTTTTCTATTTATAGAAATACACTTATACATACTTATAAGTATTTTAACTACCATTTCAAAGCTAAACTTAAAATATTACAATTGAAGAATGAGCATGAGATTATCAAAACAAATCCTTCTCGATTTGCAACTATTCTCTTCCTCAACTTTTTCAAAGATGAAATTATACCATAGGTCCTTGTACCCAAACTGCCTGTTGAAAAGCGCAGTGTCTCAATCTAATGTTAATGTTACTGTGCTTGATGTTATTGAAACTATAAAGTCATTTAAATCTACTCTAGCCCCTGAACAGAACTGTTTTGTGGCAATCTCTCAACCATTGGGTAAATTATTCAAGCTGACTCTTTCTCAATGTACTTTACCCAACATATGGAAACAGTCTTTCTTCATTTCAATTTTCAAAAAAGAGGAGAGAAGTGATGCCTCTAATTACAGATATGTTTCTGTAACTTGTGTGTTTTCCAAAATTTTAGGTTATGGCAGAATTTAATAGAAATTTAATCAACTCTTTCAAGATTATTATTTCTAGAATTAATGAGCATCTCTGCAGGCATTCACTCCAAAATTCAATAACAGAACAAAAAAATCTATTGATTGGTTTTGATAATATTTCATTAAGTTGTTTGATGTTTTCCCTCAATCTTCTGATACAAACTTCATTGAGTACATTTGGTTTCATGGACAAGGGAATTAGGCTAATTACAAAAATTCTCAAGAATCGATGAAAGAATTTTGGGAGCAGATATAATTGATGTCGGACACCATTCTATCGTTGTTTAAAGATAAATTTGTCAAAAGTGTTCCAAAAAGAATACAAACTACCAAAGGAGGCTATACTTAGTACTTCATTGTATTTGTTTATAACTGTTTTACTGCAGTCACAAAACTGTGCATTCAGTTAATTCTTCTTCTTTTGCTTTCCCTTTTAGGACCTTTCAGCAAAGGGTAGCGTTTAATCAGGAATTCCATTCATCCCTGTTTCTCGCTAGGTTTCTATCTTGTCGGAGATACTTCCCCCTTGCTGTATAAAGCTGATAGAGGTACGACATCCTTGGACGCCCTCGAGGTCTTCTACCATCTGGGACATATTCCATAGTTTTAAGAGGATATCTATGGTCATCCATCCTTACAACATGGCCGTACCACTTTAGCTGGCGGGTTTCTAGTATCTCTTTCAATGGGACCACCTCTAGTTCCTGACGAAACCTTTTGTAGCAGATGTGGTCTCTCCTCATTTCTCCGGCCATTCTTCGCCATGTCAGTCTGTCAGTACCCAACTCTCAGCTCCACACAAGAGTATATGGAGTTAGACTGTCTTAAATATGTGGATCTTGACATCCTTGCCTAATTCTGCGCATCCCACAACAGTGTTACATATCTGGTAATTGATCACATTTTCCTTGTTAATCCTATTTAATATTTCCAAGTCTACTTTCTCAGACCAGTCTATCACTGCACAGATGTATGCGAAGTCTGTATAAAGTCATAACTTAGCTCTCCATAGCAATATATGTGGATATCTTCTTGCCCCATTCCCACTTGTAAGATCTTACTTATTTCGATATTAATAAGCATACCTTTTCTGCAGAGTTCTTCATACCATTCTATCACTCCCTGCTGCATATTTTCACGGAGTCTGTGATCAATACATCATCTGTGTAGAGGAGAAACTGTATTACTAATGGTTCAAGATGTCCCAGAAATGTCCTGTTTGTTCTTCTCCAACAAATAGATGCTACTTCATCCATAAACAACAGGAATAGTAAAGGGCTTAACCTGTCTCCTTGTTTGACCCTACTTTGCAATGTTGCAGTAATATGACACAAGCCCATATTGCCTGACAATTCCTTTCGGCTTTTGATATGTGGACTTTATAGCGTCTGCCAAATTCCTCAGAACATTCTTCACTCTGAGAGCCTCCCATATTTCATGTCATGGAACTGAGTCAAAGGCAGATTTCAGGTCAAAAAATGCCAAGCATACTCTTATCTTGGTCTGAGGATTTCATGAGTACATTTCTGATTGAGAAAATTTGGACCTGGGTTTGTTCTCCTGGTCTTAGCCTAGGCTTTCTCTACTCTGATTAGGTGCTCCACAAGTGGTCACAGTCAACTTTCCAGAATGGATGTGTATATTTTGTAGACAACCAGTGAGGGGCATGTGGGCTGGTAGTTAGTGCATTCCGTCTGGCATCCTTTCTTGTGCATTGGAATTATTATGTTGTATTCCGAATCTGTTGGGATCCTCTTCTCATCCCAGGATTTCTGAAAAAGGACTTGCAGAACTCGTTCTAGCTCAGGCCACCATACTTGATGAATTCTGCCATTATATTATCCCAACCTGGCGCTTTACCCGGTTTCATTTTAGAAATTGCTCTTTTGACTTCCTCTTCCTATGTCACCTCATCATATTCCTCCTCATTCGAGTATACATTCTGATTTTTCGTAGGGCAATCATCATAAGTAAATTGCTTCAGGTACTTCTTAAATGCTCTTAAAAATTCATAACTAAGAAAACTGTTACGTCACAAATTTTTAATCAATAAACATGTGTTCAATCAATATGTAATATTTTATTAATTTAACATAGATTTGAATGTTTAACATACAAGAATTTTGTTAACACAGTCATCATTACAACAGTTTAGTGAGTCACTGCATTATTAGTCAATATGATTGGAGGCAATAGTATTATAGGAGGTCAATATTAGGTTGGTAATGATTTTAATTTCTTCATAGACATTCAAGGTTTTTTTTTTGTTTGAGTCATATATGGAGTTTATTTTGTTTTCTAAACATTGTTATTGTTTTATTGCCTTAAATTGGTTATATTCTTGTTTCCTGATCATTTAATATTTATGGAATAGGGCCATTCCATGACAAATCATCCAGCCGAAGTTCAAAATTTTACCTTCCCCCCTCAGATTTTGATAAAAATTTGTAGGTATTAAGTACAAATGGAAATAAGAAAAAATGCCAATTTTTACCCAATTCCAACAAATAGTTTTAGAATTATGGTCATTTGAACTTTTGAGATTTTAGAAATTCCAATGACGACTTGAGCTCGAAACCAACTTCTATGTGTTAAGACTTTCTTCTGCAGAATTGGTATTAATTGAACTGAAGCTTTCAAACTGTATTCATTAATACTGCATTTCATACAGAATCGAATGATACCATAAATATTAGCGAGATTATTTTTCATCGTGGAAAAAAAATTCTTAAACATAAAAAATTAAATTTTTTCCAAGCAGTAAAACAGTCGTCGGAAAATGCCATGTGCAAAAATCTTTCTCCAACCAGCCTAATAAATTATATATCAATAGAAAGAGGATAAAATTCTCTATCTAATCATGAAATAATATGAGTAGGTTATTGACTTATAAGAGTTTTATGTCGATTTGAATCTAATATATTAAAATGTTATTTAAATGTGGCGCCTACAAATATTATTGAAAAGGACATTTAATTTCCTTTTAAATGATATAATAATATTGGTGGGCTTTATTGCAAAACTTTTGTAGTACCCTTTGTACATGTGTACAATACCTACCAGTGGAGATGATGTAAATCATGTTTCAATATGATGGTATAGGGTCCAAAAATTTAAGTCCTTCATATATTTAGTTTCCCAGTTCAATCAAGAGAACAGTGTAGAAGAAGAAATCAAAAGACGAATTCTATTAGCGAATCATACATATTTCTGTCTACAGAAACATTTAAGAAGATGTGCATTATACAAGGCCTCAAAAGTAAGAGTATATAAAACAATCATCCAACCTGTTCTTATTTACGGCTCAGAATTTTGGATTACGATGAAGGCACCAGTACTAGCCCTCCTCAGATTCAAAAGAAAAGTACTTCGTCGAATATACGGTGGTATATGTAAGCAAGGCACTTGGAGAAGAGCGACTAATGCTGAGCTGAGTGAGGAGTACAAAGAAGTGGGTGTATTGACTTTTGTAAGGATATCAAGACTTTGATGGGGTGGTCATGTTGCGTGAATGGACCCCAACGAAATACCATCTAAGATTCTATTGGAACGGTTATATGGCACGAGATGGGTTGGACAACCGAGGCTTCACCAGAAGATTGTGTGGTTGCTGATGCAAGAGCTTTGCTTGGTGTCAGAAATTGGAAGGCAGCAGCACAGAATAGAGATACCTGGTGATCTCTGCTAGAGCAGGGTTTGACTCAAGAAGTGGGTCATAATGCCCATTATAGTAGTAGTTTTTTCTTAATTTTTTTTTAATTGTATTTTTTATAACATTTGCTTTAGCCATAACCAGCTAAATTATAAGACAAGTTTGAGATTAAATTAAAAGTGCTTCAATGGCACAAAGGTACGTCAGTTGCCTACAATTTTTCAGATTACACCGTACCCCCCTTCCAGCAGTTTCTTGCCCTAAAAAAGAGAGGCCCCTCCAGTTCTTTATCCATATAAATATATAAATAAACTAATTTCAGCCATTACAATTGGTGTCAATATTATTACTATTACTATTACTATTATTATTACTATTATTATTATGTACTTCTTAAACAAACGATATATTTATGAAATTTGTCATTGACTCAATAATATTATGTGTTTAAAAATGATCTTAATGGGTTTTGTGAAAAAATAAAAACTCATAGTTTGAAATATCTTATTATTCTATATGTACCAAAGTTTCTGCCAACTCGTAGGCTTCATTCAGAGAAATATGATAGTATGAGATCACTTCTTTTTAGATCAGGGTCAAGACCAGAATTCTCTATTGAAATCCCTTATTTTCAGGATCATAAATTTTCATATTTCATCATTATTTTATTTGTAGGATTTCCTTGTAAATAATAAAATCTGTAGTCCATATTGGTGGGCGAATGTAAAAGGAAAATGAGCTAACATATTAATATAGTTAAAAGGGGGTTTAAACATTGTGCTTGTTATATAAATTTGTTTTTCATTCCACTATAATATCGTACAATAAAAGTTTAGATTAGACAAGAGAAATAAAAGGCAAATAAGAAAAATAACATTATTACAATAGTGCTACATTAAAATTATTGAAATAATGGAAAGAAAAACTTAAAATGTTCCCCCCTTTATATATATGTTCCTGATTAAATGTTCTATTTAGGTAATAATTTGAAAATTTTTGCACAAATTATTTTTCTATCATTTAAAAAGTATTTATTATTGTTTTACTTATTGTGGTAGATTTTAAAAATTCACTTATATCATTTTCCTTTTTAATTTTTTATTTATTTATTAAAGTAATTGCCTAAACAGAAGATAAACTCAGAAATAAATTAGACACCTATCAACATTGTTTACAGAAAATACAGGACTGGTTTAAGAAAGGGAAAATCAATCTCCAAAGCGATGAATCAATCCAGTTCCACTTTTACTCTCCGATATATCACCTCTGCTTCAGTTTAAATTTACAATGAAACTTAATATTTTAAAAAAAAATAGTTCTTTATACACCATAAATCTAAACAATCGACTAAGACTTTTGTCTTCTCTTCTAATCAAGGGATTGACTTTACCAGGTGTGTAAATATGAAACCAGAATTCGCCAATGATAGGAGTTAGCAGTCAATATAATCTTCTAAGTAATCCGTCAGTGGTGTTATCTGCTTTTGCCTACATGTAATAAAGAGATCCAATTGATACCAACATCAGTTTCATTCTATAACCGTGTTTTTAGTGGCGTTGAACATGTCGACTTTTGTGCCAACAAATCAAGATTTGTGGACAGCATTCATTTTCCATTTCCTTCTGAAAAAAATTGGAGCATTATCACATAGGATGCTTGTTGAAGCTTACGGGGAGCATCTTCTTCTTCTTCTTCTTTCTCTTCCTCCTTTGTGCCTTTCAGCGTGGAGGTGCCTCTGTCCATGCAAACCAAGCCTCCCGGTCCCGAGCCAGCGCCTTCATGGCATTCCAGTTTTTACCTCTTTTCTCTCCCACACTGGAGATGTAGTCTGTCCACTGAGTCCTGGGTCTCCCTCTGGGGCGTTTTCCTGTTGGTCTGGCCTCGAAGTATTTTCTTGCATCCCGGTCCTCATTCATCCGACAGAGATGTCCGAACCATCTAAGTTGCCTCTTTTCAAGAATGTCCTTTAGAGAAGTAATCCCTAGATCCTCTCTAGTCCTATCATTCCTGATACGATCCCTTCTGGTTCGACCCGCTACTTTTCGGAGGTACCTCATTTCCGATGCAGTAACTCTACTTAGGTGCTTATCTAATGGTACCCAGCTTTCACTTCCATATAGAAGGGTAGGGGAGCATGCCCTAGGCAAATCTCAATGTTTCGATTGGTTCAAAAAATTTAAAGATGGATTTTGATAAAAGAAACAAAGACCGTGGAAAACCACAAAAAAAACTTTGAAAACGCTGATTCGGAAGCGTTTGTTGGACATTATTACATATGACATCGTCTCCATTTGTTTGAAAGGCATGGAAAAGATCCAGAAGGTCGGAAAATGGGTACCTCACCAACTGAATGACAGGCAGCAGGAAGCTCGAAAAATCTCATGGCAAATGCTGCTCGCCAGGTACAGAAAAAAAGTCATTTCTTCATCAAATTGTGACTGGTGATAAAAAGTGAATTTACTTCGAGAATCCTAAGCGTAAAAAATCCTGGGTATGGTGAACCATCGGCATCGCTTGGGGAGGAAGAAAATGCTCTGTGTCTGGTGTGATCAGATGGGTGTTACCTACTATGAGCTGTTGAAACCTGGGGAAACTGTTAATACGGAACGCTACCTACAACAGATGATAAATTTGAATAAAGATTTGCGCCAAAAAGTCCCAAATATTGAGAAAGGACACACAAAGTGATCTTGCTCCATGACAATGCCCCATCACATTCAGCTAAACGGACCAAGGAAACGATCCAAGTGTTTGGTTGGTGAATTCTTCCGCATGCGGCTTATTCACCAGATTTGGCCCCATCCGATTACCACCTATTTGCATCGATGGGACACGCACTAGCTTAGCAGCGCTTCACTTCTTATGAAAATGTACGAAATTGGTTAAGTGATTGGTTTGACTCAGAAGAGGAAGCATTATTTTGGCGGGAAACCACAAATTGCCTGAATGATGGGAAAAATGCATAGATAGCGAAGGACAGTACTTCGAATAAAAAAGTATGTGTCATTTTTACACAATCAACTCTTATTTGCTATTTGAAAAATTCCGGTTTCATATTTACACACCTGGTATAAAGAAACTTTTATTCAGACAACATATACAAATTTTCATGACATAATTTAAGAAAAAAGTAATGCAATAGTAAATTTTATTTAAAAGCTCAATGCTGCAATATATTTTTAAAAACTTGATAGAAACAATAAAACTATCCATGCCATTGTTTTTATTTAGTGTTCAAGGTTACTTAATGTATTTTTATTTAATGCTGTTAGAAAAAAAATCAATAAAACCTAAAATTAGTTTGCATTATTAAATTAAATAATTTCATTGTTTAGATAGTCCTAAATGTTTGACAATGAGGCAGTTCATTAAAGATTATATCAACTTACTCACTTGTGTTTTTGAAGTAAAGAAAATAGAAAAGAACAAAATCAAACTCCACACTTTAATCTTAACAGAAAAATTATAATGTTCAGTAAAAAAATACATCAGAAGCTGTAAAAAAAGTTGATAATTTAAGTGCAGAAGTTAACTATAAAACTGTCCATATTCAAAGAAATATTCATAATGTCAAAATAAAAAAAAATCAGGAGTGTAATTAGAAAAGGGTTTAAGGGCCACAAAATTAAAAATGTCAATATTGTCATGGAAAATAATGTTGATGCTATCTCCAGCAACTTTTCATTTTATTTATATTTTAAAATTAAGATATCATTTCATCGTGTCAGTCAATGCCCATAATGCAAAATTTTTATTTAATTGTGGTGATTTGATAGTTTTTTGTTTCTCATAAAAATAAAAAAAAGTGATGTTTTTGTTACATCCCTTTCCATTTACATGTCTAAATTAATAGACAACATGGAATTGGAAAGAAAATGTTTCAGTTTCTTATTAATGCCAACAGATGGAGCAACTGCTTTTACCAAAACCTTGGACCTGATAAAGGAAATAGTGTTGTTTTTATTATGTTCAGTAAAAAAATACATCAGAAGCTGTAAAAAAAGTTGATAATTTAAGTGCAGAAGTTAACTATAAAACTGTCCATATTCAAAGAAATATTCATAATGTCAAAATAAAAAAAAATCAGGAATGTAATTAGAAAAGGGTTTAAGGGCCACAAAATTAAAAATGTCAATTTTGTCATGGAAAATAATGTTGATGCCATCTCCAGCAACTTTTTCATTTTATTTATATTTTAAAATTAAGATATCATTTCATCGTGTCAGTCAATGCCCATAATGCAAAATTTTTATTTAATTGTGGTGATTTGATAGTTTTTTGTTTCTCATAAAAATAAAAAAAAGTGATGTTTTTGTTACATCCCTTTCCATTTACATGTCTAAATTAATAGACAACATGGAATTGGAAAGAAAATGTTTCAGTTTCTTATTAATGCCAACAGATGGTGCAACTGCTTTTACCAAAACCTTGGACCTGATAAAGGAAATAGTGTTGTTTTTATTAAATGAAGGATAAGGAACTAGAATTTATGAAGTTTATTAATTTATAATACGCATATAAAGTAAATGATAGTATATCTTAATTTTTATATGGTTTTTATTATTAAAGGAAAGTGAAAACAATAATGTTTATACTTCAGTTAATTTATTTTTGAAAAACTTTTTTGTAGCAAGAATAAAAAATTAAAAGTAAACATAATAGTACATATAACTAAATTACAATGATTATTCTATATTTTATTGATATTTCAATATAAATGTGTAAGATGTTTGTGCTAAAAAAAGACAAAAAAACTTAAAACAGCTTTTTTAATTTCTAACTAAAAGGATTAAAAACAAGACTTATAATCTTATACATAATAAATTTTATATGAGATTCAATGCCATAAATTTATTTTTCTACTGCAAATAACATATTATATTAGCCAAAATAAAAATAAAATAAATTTGTAACAGTCATTTCATTTTGGAGAATTTTCAAATTGCACTATATAAAAGAATGGATCTCTTTTAACAAACCTAAATTTTATAGAGAAATGTTTTGTAGATTGGTTGTAAAATATTAAATTAGGAAATGTCAGCAATGCTTGATAATTTTATAATTTAATTTAAAATTTGTTATAAATGACATATTTGAGGGTTTTTAAATTAAAAAATAAACAGATATTACTTCTTTCTACTTTCATCTAGTTTCATTCATATGTAACTAAATTTTTTAATCATAATCGATTTCTTTATTACTCTATTATCACATTTTCTTGCTAATCATTCATATTTGCTATAAGTTATTACATTATTTTCTATTGTTAAACTTTTTTTGTCTCTTAGCTTTATTACTTAATTCTTCTTGATATTATCTCTAACATTATACCTAAAAGTTATGTTCTTAATCTATTAGAATCTTGAATGGGAATCATTGTTTACAACTTTTCAGGTGTTTATCTGATATTCACTTTGTATCTTTATGTACTTTCATACCATAATTTGTAAATTATATATAGACTTATATATATCCTCAATCTCAAAAAGATTTTAATGCTGAATTTTCGAACAAAGATACATTACTAAAGATGGCATCGGACAGTATAAAAAGAAAAGATAATAATCACCAAGAAAGAGTGTCTCCCAGTATTGGAGAACCGACAATCTAACAAGATATGAACTACACTTAGGAGCTCGACCCATATGAAGTTCAAAAATCAGATATTTGAATATAGAAATAGCTATTAAAAGACTCTAAACAAGAAACGCCCCAGGGATCTACTACCTGCCATAAGAGTTGAACAAAGTTGGTGGGAAACATTTTAAAAAATCTGGTGCGTGCGCGCAACACACAACTTTCACTTACCAACTTACTTAGATTAGAAATTAATGCGTTGTTGTGGTCCCCTTCGTTAGACCAATTTTGATGAAATGTTGGCTATCACATCTTTGGCATATAAATACATCAAATACCCAGTTTGATCAAAATCGTGAAAGCCTTCTTTGAGTAAATAAAAAAAAACACTTGAAAATGTTACAAAATTTATTAAGTAAAGTCCCCCCTCCGGCTAATCAATTTTGATGAAATGTTGGCTATCACATATTTGGCATATACATACATCAAATACCCAGTTTGATCATAATATTTAAAGCCGTTTTTGAGTAAATAAAAAAAACACGTGAAAATGATACAAAATTTATTAAGTAAAGTCCCCCCTCCGGTTGGTCAAATTTGGTGAAATGTTGGCTATCACATCTTTGGCTTATGCATACATCGAATACCCAGTTTGATCAAAATCGTTCAAGCCTTTTTTGAGTAAATGAAAAAAACACGTGAAAATGTTACAAAATTTATTAAGTAAAGTCCCCCTTCCGGTTAATCAATTTTGATGAAATTTTTACAGTCATATCTCGGGCATATAAATAGATCAAATACATAGTTTAATCAAAATCGTTAGAGCCGTTTTTGAGAAAATTGAAAAAAACCTAAAAAGTTATTAAGTAAAGTACCCCCACCCTTTAAGTAATTTTGATGAAATTTATGCTGTCACATCGCGGGCATATACTTACACTAAATACCCAATTTCAGGAACGCACGGTTTATAGTTTTTGAGCTAGTCTGTTCACACACAGACACACAGACACACAGACACACAGACACACAGACACACAGACACACACACACACAGACCATTTCGCGGGACTTGGTCATTTCGACTCAGGGGACCCCAAAACGTGTATTTCCGTTGAAAACCGGAAGTCGAAATTTTTCACGATCGCAATACTTCCACTTACTATATATTTCATATATAGGCAAGTGAAAGTAAAAAAAGCTACCATCTCTAATTAGGAACATTTGGTAAGAGGAAAGGATACCATAGGCTTGGAACGTAGGCCTAACCTGTCCTGTTGTAAAGAAGGGCTCCATATAAGATTCAAGTAATTACAGAGGAAAAGTATTCTTGCAGGTTGTCTACAAGATAATGACTAAGATTCTGCTATTCTGGATTATGAAAAAATAGTAGTTGACTACCAAGCTGGTTTCATGAGAGGAAAGAACACTTGTTAGCCTTATTGGTTATTATTTTTCTGCATCTCTTATCAGAGCTTTTGAGTCTCTCAATAAGGATTTTATTTATGATTCATTGCAAAGCGGACCTATCCATTTTTCACACAATGCCGTTCTTATCACTTTCTCCAATGCTATGCTCCATCATTATCTTGTAGACGATAATGACTAAGATTCTGCTATTCTGGATTATGAAAAAATAATAGTTGACCACTAAGCTGGTTTCATGAGAGGAAAGAGCACGTTAGACCAGATCTTTGCTCTCAAACCAGTGCTTGAAAAATGATGGAAAGTAGCTCGAGATGTTCACACCTTAGTCGTCAATTAAAAGCAGCATTTGACTCTGTGGACATAAGTTATCTTTGCAAGATTATGACTAAGCTGGGAGCCACAAAAAATTAGTGAGATTGAAGAAAAACTCAAAAGCTCTAATAAGAGATGCAGAACAAATAATACCCAATAAGGCTAACAACAAATGAATGAAGTAAAATTAAATATATAATTTTAAGCCAAAAATCCGTTTTAAACATAGACCGATTTAATAGGTAGGTTTACCAATGACCCTAAATTCCCAGTCCTGGTCCATTGAGCAGTTCTGAGGGCTTTGAACAGAGCTACATCTTGGAGGTTTTTTGGGGATAGATAATTTTGGGGGCCCACAAGGGTGTCCTCCCCCAGAAAAATTTGGAACATTAACCCCCCAAAACGTGTTTTAACGCATTCTTGTGATAAAAGTTACCACATATTTGTGTTTTATTGCCTATATGTTTTATTCCCCCACAGAAATCCAAGTGCAGCGATACGGAAGGGGGCTAAGGGGCACTACGCCATTACTACCATAGGTAGTTACAGCGCTGCCTTCGAAGTTCAAACGGGCTTAAGGCAAGGAGATGGAACATAGCATTGGAGAAAGTGATAAGAACGGCATTGCGTGAAAAATGGATAGGTCCGCGTTGCAATGAATCATAAATAAAATCCTTATTGAGAGACTCAAAAGCTCTGATAAAAGATGCAGAACAAATAATTCCCAATAAGGCTAACAAGTGAATGAAGTAAAATTAAATATATAATTTTAAGCCAAAAAATCCGTTTTAAACATAGACCGATTTAATACCTCAGCTTTTCAATAACCTTAATAAATGACCAACGGACGGATATATAACAGCGGATAACCAAGGAAGACATAACTCTCTACTCCCTCTAACAAAGGTAACGGCAAATGAAATCAAATAAGGGCGTAAAATCCAATGATAAAACCAGTCCTGTTAAAAGGCTCCCCCCAATATTTTGGTTGGAGGGGACTGCCCCCCCCCCCCAATATTTTGGTAAGAAAGGACCCAATAAAAAAATTGAATAAAAATGCGATTTTAAGAATTTACCAGAGTTTAACAAATCAAATCTAATAAAATAATAATATAAAATATTAGTTAATTACAGCACACTCTATTGATTGGTTATACCCAATTTCTTATTTGGTATAACCAATCAATAGTATTGTGTATTGGGTGAATTATATATATATTTTTTATTTCTGCTTGAACTGCTTTGTTTTTATAAATTCAGAAACAAAGTAGTATCCCCTGCATCGGTCTCCATTTCTTTATTAAACCAACTGGTTTGATCCTACTTTCCATCAATTCGATGAAGCTTATAGAAGTTGACGGAAAGCAATGAAATAGTAGGATCGGGATCAGAAGTAAAACTTGGATAAAATTCAATCAAGAAATTTGGCCTACATCCTTCAACATTAAGCATTAACAACTCCCTATTTTATAACTGAGGCATAAATAGACAAGTTTTAAGATACTATAAATACATTTAAAATACATCGTTGGAGGATGTCCTTAGAGTTGTTTTAAGGACCCATTATTTCAACTTTTAACCGCTCGAATTTCTACCTACTCTATCTAGAAAAAAATTGAGCCATAGCCCCCAATAATTTGGTGCTGGTGACGCCCATGCGTGAAGTAATCCATTTAGAAGCCTCGACATGTCAATGAATGCCTCAATCATAGACAAGATACCTCATGATAGTATGTATGTAAATACCAGATGCCCCAAAGACCAATGAAACCGAATGTATACTGACGGGTCGGCTACAAACGCAAGAAGAAACGGTGGGGCTGGCATCCAGCTGGTATCCATCAATGCCCAGCAGGGAACATCACTGAGAAGGCTGTCCCAACCGGTTTTATATCCAGGGCTGAACAGGAAGTCAGCTGTGAAGTTTCGACACAACTTAGGTCACTGAAAAGACCCCCAAAGCTCAACGATTGTGTTCCTAACCGATGCAGGGTCAATGCTACAATCCATTAGATCGAATTGGGGCGTAGGCCTGAGGAGGCTTGCCGAGGAACTTGAAAGCCTTATGGCCGCGCACGAAGTAGTCCTGCGATGAATTCCTGGACACTGCGGCCTCACTGGAAAAATGATGGCAGTTCAGCTGGCCAATGAGGGTCCCACGAGTCCGGAGTTTGACAGTAACCTTACCCTGGAGGAGTTAATAACTATAAATAAAGTTTTAATTGGATCAGGACTCATCCAAATCATGACCCCGAGTATTGCATACGGGGCAAAACAGGCTCAGAGCTCACCTGTTCAGAAAGTTCTCCATTGGATCCAGTCCCCTCTGCGAGTGTGAAGAGAGCTAACAGAATGCTTAGTACATTCTATAAACGTTCAGACTTTACTCCGAACTAAGGAGGTTATCTGGCCCTCTCCGACTGAGGTGCATAGAAAACTCTACATAAGCCTGGAGGACCTCAGGAGAACTACTCAATTCTTCATATTTTGTTCATTCATTCCTTTGTCAATGCTGCATCAACGTCTGTCAGGCAAAAGGAGGAGACGTCTGTAATAATGAAGATAAAAGTGAATTAAATTAATACATGTATTTTACCAATTAAGTGTCTAAATTATATTATTATTTTTTAATACATTCATATTTACCAATATACAATATTTCTATTCATCCAAGGAACAATGAATCAAGCTTCCTTATGTCCTGTACCTGTAGAAGGCCAAGCGAAATCTGGGAGTTTCCACCGTTTTTGAAAGCCAGGGAGGGAGAGGGAGAGGGAGAGGGAGAGGGAGAGGGAGAGAGAGAGAGAGGGAGAGAGATTGTGGTACAGACGCTCATGACTTGAGCGGAGAGCCGTAGTGTGAACTGCAATACCATATTTACAAAAGGTCTCAGTGCGCAGGTCAGGGCTGTTACAACCTTCGTTGACGATTGTAAAATCAGACATAAAAGAAAACATATCAAAGGAAAGGTAAATTGATTTTAAGGAAACGCCAGCCTCTATTTCTGATTCGGCAACTCAGGAAAATTCTTAATCCTATGTTGAAGCAGGGGAGGAAGTAATGCTTATTCCTGTCCCTGTCTAGGAACATGAGAAATTAGCCTCCACAGGTGCAAAGGCCCGTTAAGAATTTTCTTCTAACGATTCCAGTCCATCACAAAGAAACTAGCCACGTCTCATAAGTAAAAAATACATCTACCGCACCTAAATCTGAAAGCACAAGGTAACGAAATGCGCCTAAGGAGAATCTCTTTAGCCCCAAAATTATAGAATTACAATCGCAACTAGAACACTCATGATAGATATGAATTCGAGCCGGTGTGTGTGAATAAAATTGATTTGTATTAAAATTATAATCTAAAATAGCGTATTATGTAATTTTAATATGAATAGTGCCTCTTTTTTTATTTTTAATTGGAATTGTATGCTAATTTGGTTATTTTGACAATGGTTTTGTTATGGTTGACCGTTACAAAAAAGCTATCTCGCCTACTAACATTATTATCGTAGAGTATAGTATAATATAATAATATATGGTCAATATTGGATCTCTCCGAGTCCCGGAGCTCGCGGCACAAAAATTTGTCTCATTATTACTAAATTTTATTTATATTAAATGAATATTTCCATTGCTATGATGTAAAAAATGTACTTCTGACATCTTAAAGCCGATGGGATACAACATGGCGTCCTTGAGAGTACGTAAAATTTTGGGCTCTTTTCATTTTTTGCATATAACTCGAAAAAAAATGCATCGCACAGAAAATTTTATTCTTATGGAAATACAAGTATATGGAATTTCCCATCGAATATGTTATTAAAAGTTACGAACGGTTGATTCACTTCACCAAAACTGATTATTAAAGAAGTATACAAATAAATTTTTACCTTTTCTTCGGGAAAATGAATTTCTTTTATGTTTCAACGCCTATAGCTCGAAATTGGTAAATGAAAAGTGTTACAGATATAAGTTATAGAATATCGCATTCTGTGTAAAACAAGTCCATTAATTTTAAATTTAGCTCACTCCTGTAATGAGCAACTAATTAAAACGTGAAAGTATTCCTACTTCCTAGTGACCTAAAATATACGAAATCGTTGGATTTTTTTTTTCGGTTTCTAGCATAAAACTAGTTAAATTACCAAACAGTAATTCATCCTCTTTAACAAAAAGAGCATACTAGTGAGAATAACATAAAATATTTGAATTAAATATAAGTTAAGTGGTTTAGCCAAAATTGAACATCGAAAATTTGGTAATATTTACCATTTTCGTGTAAACTTATGTTCCAACGCCTGTAACTTTTAATGGTCTACTCTAAACGAAAAATTTTACTAATATAAGTTGTAGAACATCGAATTTCACATAAAAGAAGCTGCTTGATTATACCATTAGCTTACTTCTGCGGAGATAAAAATAAAGACTAAATGGTATAAAACTACGATATTTACCTAAACCTCCTCGGATCAAAATTAAACTTTTTTATTTAGTAGAACTGTAAAAACTTTATTTATCGTTTTCAATAGCGGTGCGCCTCGATAGTTGCCATAGTTTCTTTTTTCTCTCTTCTTAAAAACAGGGATATGATTGCACTACCAAGTTCATAAGTAAGATAAGATATAAGATAGTAAGTTCTAAAATCCGTATTTCAAGTGTTAAGTAGCAGATCTCTTCTAGTAAAGATTCTCCACAATCCAAAAGTATCGTATATCACTTCCATAAAATCTTCATAGTCAGAAGGTTCGACATCATTATCGTAGGAGCATCCATCAATTACCATTACGTGGCGATTTATTCCTGAATTCTTTGGTTGGACGTTTAGTAAATTGCTTAAATACTCTCTCCAAGTTTCCATGAATTTCAATGGATCACTGATTAGATCACATTTTTTTTTTTCTGTGTATGGTCTTTTTGGGTTGGAAACCTCTCTTAAATTCATACAATTCTTTGTAAAAGAGGTCAGCTTAGCATCGTAGTCACTTTAGAGCATTTCTAGCTTCCCTTTTTCAAAAATACTCTTTTTCTGTCTACACAACTTCTTATCGTTTCTTTTCATGGAGTCATATTCATCCTCTTCTCCTTGTTTAATAAATCACTGTTGCATTGCTTTTGATAATATTCTGCTATTGTTTCTTTGTTGTATATTTAGTACTTTTGGGTTATTAAAATTAAAATTTTGTTGGGGTATAATGAAATAATATGGAGTATAAAAAAAAAAAAATAAAAAAGCCGTTTTATCAAATTCTAGAGTTCAAAAGTCTGTAAATATTTTAATGCTATTTATTATTAATACTTAATAATCCCTTTAGAGCATTCTCTAAGCTTGTTTACTAATACTGGACTTCTTTAAAAAAGTCTCAGTTTAGTTCTTTATTTCAAAGAAGAAATATGGCAGTGTCCTACGAAATTCTCATAATTTTAAGACATTACTGGAAAAAAAAAATTCACAGCCGCTGAACCAACTCGTGAAATTATTAAATAATTATTTAAAAAGGACACCTTCCCATAATTTTTATAAAATTATAATTTTATAAAAATTATGGGAAGGTGTCCTTGACCAGCGCCTTGCGCGGCTTTGGTTTGAAAAATTTAGAAGTAGAGATACGACGTTGGAAAGGAAGAAGGGCTCCGGGCGACCAGTAATGGAAATTGATGAGATTCTGAAGGAAGCTTTTGAGTCAAATCCGTCCACAAGTACTCGCGAACTTGCCAGGGAGTGGTGTGTCGAAAGATTCTGTTAGTCGCCATCTTCTCTCCATTGGGAAGGTGAAAAAGACCTGTAGACTGGTCCCTTAAGAACTTACTCCTCAACAATCACCACACACTTCCCGTCGAACCAAAGAACAATTTATGGAACTTAATGGGTTTGAGCTCCTGCCTCATCCACCATATAGTACAAACCTCGCACCATCGGATTACTACTTGTTTCGATCCATGGCCCATTTTCTTCTAGGTAAAATAATTGATAATTTTGCGGTTGAAATGTGGTAATTTTTCAAATAAGTTAAAAATGTGGTCCAAGAGTTCTTTGACCATCCCAAGGAATGGTATCAGCTATCAGCGTGGCATCGAGTGATTGGCTAGCAGATGGCTAATGACGGTAGATAACAATGGACTATACTTTGAGTATTAATTGTATTTTATATCAAAGAAATAATAATACTAATATTTGGTTAAAAAACGTTCTTTTTTTTTT
This sequence comes from Aelia acuminata, assembly GCA_911387785.2. Classification (NCBI taxonomy): domain Eukaryota; kingdom Metazoa; phylum Arthropoda; class Insecta; order Hemiptera; family Pentatomidae; genus Aelia; species Aelia acuminata. The sequence goes on along the minus strand of OU426980.1, from coordinate 129,852,538 downwards.
TTTTTTTTTTTTTTTTTTTATACACCCCATTATAAAGAGTAATGTAGTTGTAAATTTCTCATTTTCTGAGTCAGTTGTTCTCAATTTTTTTTTCACGCTCTCCCTAAATGGTTTAACTGTAATCCATGCCTTATATGTGTATAACTGTGCATTTTTTTTTTTTTAAACTTTTAATTCGAATGGTGATTCTTAAAGTAAATTCCTTGCACTTTGTTTCTGAGATAAGGAGCTATTTTCAAAAAATAACTAAGTTTTGTGTCTCCCTCCACCCCCCCTTGCCCTTCAACCACTGGTCTACGTATTATCTTGTCAGACTGCTTTGATTTATTTGTAATAATGAAACACTGGCATCCCATTACAGTCTCAATAATATATATTTTCAATATATATTTTTTTTATTCCTTAAATTTGGTGGACGTTTCGGACTGTCGTGTCCATACCCATCACCTGCATAATGTACACTTGATTTTATTTTTTTCTTATACAGTATGTAAACAATAAAAATTAAAGTACCATTAAAATTATAAAGATATAGTTAAAATAAATATGAACATGACATAAAGGTATGTCAAGTGTCAATTTTAAAAGTTACATGCATAAATACACATGAATCAATAAATAACATAGAACAAAAATAAAAATAAAATAATAGTAAAATGGCAACAATGCTCACCAACCTTCTCGTTTTTGGATATTAAAAAATTAATATTCTGATAGAATTTGTCATTATTACAATGGATGTTTGACCTGTGGGGGGGGGGTTGCTATCTTTTTAATCCTGGTGTTGCTATATCCTATTTATTATTGCATAATAGTGTTTGCTTACTATTTCAGAGTCCTTTTTATAGTTGACCAGTTCTATTTCATTCTTTTTGATATAAATTGATTCAATAATATTTCTTTTAATTGTGTTACTTTCCCTATGTAGAATCTGAGCATTATCAAAGTTAATTTTGTGTTTGTAGTTTTTCAAGCGTAGTGAAATAATGGTACTTTAATTTTTATTGTTTACATAATGTATAAGAAAAAACTAAAATCAAGTGTACATTATGCAGGTGATGAGTATGGACACGACAGTCCGAAACGTCTGTCTGTCTACGTTACTGGTCTACGTAATTTAAAGGTATTTCAGTTTCTATTAATATAAAAAACTAGCTAGTTTTTATGAGTGTCAGATTATTAAGAAAATGGTTTGGGTAACAGTATTTTCCGCCATTCCCATCCGTAGGTATCAGATTTAATTAAGATTTAGTCTATGAATTTAGTATTTGGGAATAATGGGAGCAATCAGGATACACTCTCTTCTCTGTTATATATTTTTGAAAACGATTTTTAAAATATAATGTGACACTCTGATACGTCAGTTAGAAGATAAATTCGGCACAGTAGAAACGACCGTCTCTTATGCATGTAGTCTCCGAGTTATAGGGAGCAGTGATACTAATTTGATTATGAACTGAAATCTAATCGCGTTCTGGTGCAGTCCTTTAAAAAAAAAAAAAACAACGACATAATGACTCGTTGAGGCACATGATAATTACATCAATTGTCCCCGATGACTCTCGGGTATCACAAACTAGAAAAAGATGGTGGGCAATTATGAATGACACTTTTGGCCGAGGGAAGTAGGTGGAGGCGAAGAGGCAGATGGCGTAGGAGTGGCTGGAGAAAGAGAGTCGTTGCTGACTAAGCCACCAAATATAGTAGGACCCCGCTCCGCGTCTCCAAGGACACCATACTCACCAGCCACTCTCCCTTTCCATTTAACAGAAAACAGCTGTTTCTTGCAAGAGGGATCGCTCTACTCACCATATATCGGGGGAACTATACCAAACTATACTAAATTATAATTATCAGTATCAGCCATAGCTCAAGAAAAATGACGTACAGCACCCGTGGCACTGAAAATAATTTTATAATCAATTATTGTATTTATTATATAATAAATCAATAATAATTTTAAATACCAATCAAGTGTAGTTTAATATTTTCTTTTTTGGTTGGTGCTGTAGACCTAAGGTCGTGTGAATGTGATCCTTAACAGCCTAGATGGGTTTTCACACTATATTTTTTACTATATGATTTAAATATATATATATATATATGTTTGGGGGAGTGTTGCATAGGTTTCTCGAGGTCCAGCCAATAATGAAATACTGTATTATGAAGCAAATGTTACTGATGGATAATGCTACATTTTTAGTTCCTTCACTTGCCTTAGTACATTAGAGTATTATACATATATACACAGTCTATACATATCTATTTAGATTACCCATCAGGAATCTTGGCATGATTGTGAGAACAACATAGTATCGAATCGTCGCCATAATATAGTTGTTTATCTTGTGATAATGCTACATAATCTACATAGAAGTGAAGAGACTAACTATAATACTCTAATGTATAACGGACAATTAAGGAACTAAGGATGTAGCATTATTCATCAGCAGCATTGGTATGATTCTGAGAAGAACATAGTCTTGAAACGTCGCCATAATATAGTTATTTATTATTGACTGAGCCGCAAAAATCTATTATGACATTTATATCAACAATAAAGACATATATATAATATATATATATATATATATATATATATATATATATATATATATATATATATATATATATCTGCTAGAAGTTTCAAAACGGTTACTTCTAGACTTTCTGTATGATTTTATTTAATAATTTTCTTTTGATGTTCCGCACTTCAATCGGCTCATATACAGAATTTCTATTTAAAATAATATATAGAAAACATTACAATTACATTAATCAAAAACATCAGAAATAATGTTGAAAAGATGGTCTTTTACATTACATTTATTTTAACTAGTTAATCAGAACAGTATTATTAACACTGGCCAATATAAAAACCTTATCAATTTATATTAATAATGGATATGTTTTTTAAGGTTGTACACCTTGTTTTATTTCATTATTTTTTTTAATAATAATTTTGTTGCGTCTTATTATTAGTTATTGTATATTCTTTTCCGATGGAATCATTTTATGTAGAGATCGGATTCCCGTGCAATTGCATCTTTTTATTGGTTACTCAGAACAAATTGAACTCAAGTTAGTTATCCGAATCAAGCCTAATGGTTCTTTTTAAGGAAGTTTTATACTTCACGAAAGCGCTTTGGGGTTAACTCCTCCACGTTTTGAAGTTTAGTCTCTTGAAGAAGCATTATTTGTTATGATAGATCCTCTTAAAATTAAGAATAATAATAAATTTCCCCCCAAAAATTATTAAGATAATAAAAAACACGACATGAAGTATGGTTTATGATGTGGAATTTAACCAAAAATAGTTGCTTAATAATGTTGTTCTAATTTTTTAAGAGATAGTTTTTTGTTTTCTTTTTTGTATTTAATGTTTAATATAGGCTTTAAATAAAAAGAGAGGCAAAATTATCATTGTAATTGAATATATAGTTCATATAAATTTTCATATTAAGTTCCTAATAGTAATGGGCGTTATAAATTTTTATTTAGTAAAGAAAATGTAGTCAAATATTCTTGGGATCATTTTTTTTTTTTAAGTCATATCAACTTATTGTTTTTATTGATCGAAAAGTGTGATCAATTATTAAGCTTCTTACGATATCGGAGGCTCTACTGAATGCTTGGGATTCGTGAAAATGCACTAGGTGAAAATTGGCATTATTTTATAATTATTGATATTTTAAAAACTATTAATAGTTAATTAACTATATTAACTGAAGGTAAAAAAAAAAAAAAAAAAAAAACGGAATATTAAATGTATGGAATTGATATACATTTTATCTAGTCTTCCCTCTATATTTTGATTATATATAGGAGTGGACAAGTTTAATTGTGATCATGTTAAGAATAATTAATTGTGTTCTGTTTCTAGGCAAAGCATGACGAAATGGCAATCAGATATAATTATTTGATTCAATTTAGAACTATGTCCGGACGAAGAAGAAATACAGTTTTATATACCTAATTTGATTTAGTTATAAAATTTATGTTTTAATGAGTGGTTTGACTATTGCGATTCAGCAACAGTTTGAAGAGAGAAGAACACTTGAAGCGTGTTTTCATGGATGACCACTAATGAAGATGCGTTTCACATGGCGTGGTTATCATCTCATCCATTCATTCCTCATCTAAAGTTAGAGGCTAAATAATAAACTCCTTCCAATTACAGAATGAGTTAAAGTAAGTTAAAAGTAGTAGAAGTAAAATTAAATAAATAAATGTAAAAAATCAAAAGTAAATTGAAAAAAAATGACTCAGTGACTATTAAATTTTCAAGAGCCTTAAAAGAAATTTTTTTAAATGCGAAGAAAACTTAAACCTCATATGTTTTAGCTAAAGAATATAAAAAGTTAACTTTTTTTCTATTTTATTTTGTAATTTATAAAATTCATGGCCAATTAGTTCCACAAGTTTCAGTTGATTATGCATGTAATTCCAAAAAAAAAAAAAAAAAAAAAAAAAAAAAAGGGATACTTTTGCTTTCCTAAAGCAGTTAATTCAAGTCTAATTTTCATAATATTTACAAAACAATTAATGAATACATTTACAAAGCTAATAAATTACCTAAAGTTTTGCATCTTAAATTACATCTTGGACATGTAATGCTATACCTACGTTATTTTTCTTCAAATATTGTTGTTTACTTGTTTTCATTATTATTAAATTAATTATTAAATACAATAAATTGTCTACATAACAAAAATAAAATATTTTTATTATTAAATGCTAAAACATTTTAATTTTTTTTTTTTTTTTTTTGACAATGTAATATGATAATAAGGTATTATGTATAAATAGTTTTTCTCTATAATAAAATTTTCTTTTATGGATTGTAAAGACATTCTTAATTTGAAAAAAAAATTTGACGAGCATAATATTTTAAATTAATCTCAGAACTTTTTCCAAGATTTAAAATAAATTTTATTGCTACCGTTTGCACCCATGCGATGAGGTTGTTAAAACAGCTAGTTTTTTTTTTTTTTTTTGAGAGAGAGAGAGAGAGAGAGAGAGAGAGAGAGAGAGAGAGAGAGAGAGAGAGAGAGAGAGAGAGAGAGAGATAGTCATTTAGATTATATAAAATAAGTTAAATCGACGATGAAATTTTCGAATTTAATAGTTGAATGACAGAATGATTACGTTGATTGAATTTGCGAATTACGTTAATTGTCAAACCTTTCCTCTTCAATCTCTCCTGAAGGTTTTCTACCAAGAGTCTAATAGCCATGAGATAAGAGGGTCTGACGAAATCGTTTGTTGACTCCTATTCATCCATCGTAATTATTTTCGGAAGGTCGAAATCGATTTTTTGCCTGAAACTGAACGACTGTAGTATGGCCACTTTGGATTAATTATTGCTAGAGAATTTTTCCTCAAATGATCTTTTAATTTACGAATTTCCAACTTATTGACATTATATTGAATTTCCACGTTAAATTTAACTTTTTCCTAGTCAGTTATAACATCTTCCATGTCAAATGTAACATTTTTCAGGCTGAATCCCTAATTTCGTTTAAAAGTAATTATTTTATTTTATTTAAGGAATTCTTTCTTTAATCAAAGATTTTATTAATTAATTACTTTAATTGAATAAATTAAAACAATTATTTTTAAATAAAAACATTAATAAAACATTATATTTAGGTATTCATTCAAGCCTAAAAAAACTCACATTTGACTTGGAAATGGTACCAATTGGCTTGGAAATGAGAACATTTATTGTGGAAATACTATAATAATCTGCCGAAATTTCACTAAGGTCTATCCTCTTTCCGAGGGCTTGATGAAAGGACAGTTAAAATACCACTCTGATTAACAAAAATGGTTGATCCATCCATGACAAATATTATTAGCTATGCAGGAATAACGAAAAAAAAAAAAAAAAAAAAAAAATCTAAAGTTAAAGAAGACGACAGCAAAAATGTAGAATCCAGTAGCGCAACCAAAATTACTATCATGTGAGGGGAGAGATCTTACTTTTATTATATTATGGATAGAAATTACACCAACATCAATTTATGATGGACTAAAATGATTGTTTATGACTAGTTTAAAATGGAGGATCATTCGTTTAATTATTTTTTATAACAATTTCTAAACCTTATTATATCTATTTTTATCAATCGAAAAATAAATGTTAATACCATATATGATGTCACAGCCAAGAGCATGGTATGATGCTCTAAGAACTCATTGTCAGCAAAAAGTTAAGAGAAGAAAAGTATATGAAATATTAATAAATAAAAGTAAAATATAATATATATTTTAACAGTTTATATATATTTATAATATATTTATAATATATATAATATAGTTTATATATATTTATAATATATATTTATATATATTAACAGTAATCGTGTTGTAATAATCACACTAAAATGTTTCTTTTCTATTAACTTTTAAGGGCTTGAGGTAGCTAAATAAGTAAGGCATTTTGATTTTATTCTTCTGGTTCCGGGTTTGAGTACGGCTTAGGCAAGCAAATTTTTGGTCTTTAAAACCGGTCTTGGGACGTCCCTGGGGTCAAGAAACACTCCTACCGTACCCAGTCTCTACACTTGATAAAAGCATTAATTAAGAGGAAATCTTAGAGGTTGAGCGTAATCTTAGTGCTTCCTCGTTTAATACTGAACACAAGATATACAAATGTATAAATATATATATATATATATATATATATATATATATATATATATATATATTTATATATTCTCTTCCACACATTAGTGTATCATAATAAACTCAAACAAATCAACGCTTTGTAAAAATTCATTTTCGTATTTTTTTTATTTTTTTATATGAATGATATTTGAAAAAAACAATTTTAAATCCTTTTTTTTATTTTTTACAAAACTGATTCCATACCTCTGCTTATATGCCGTCTCAATTAAATGAACAAATTAATTTGTCGTCCAATCGCAGTTTTGAATAATATATCTCGAATAATCCATAATTTTACGAGTAATACATGACTATATAATTTAGCCGCTTGAAATCATACTTCATACAAAGGCTATTTTTTATTTTTTTAAGGATATTTCGTTTAGGTTAAAATCAGTGATTATTTAAAAGAAATAGGTTTCTGTTATTGTTTCGTATAGAATATTACAAACTTAAAAAATTTCGACTAATTTCTAATCCAATCACATTTTAAAGAGATTTATATAAATTGGGTAATGAAATTAAAATAAGCTATAAAGCAATCATATTTTTATGTTTGTGTTGTTTTTCTATAGCGGGTTCGTAGGACTTAAAATAACATTAATGATATCTAGGATTTATTAGCTAATAGCATAGTCCTCCTATTTTTCACCGGAGATACATTCTGACAACTGAAAATTTCAGATGACGTTACATATTAAGTGCATACACAAAGAAGTAATGTCAATTTAACCCAATTCCATAACTAGTAACAATATTATAGTCATTTGAGCTTTTGAGATATTTGAAGTTCCGATGACGACTTAAGCTCAAAACCAAATTGTACGTGTTAAGACATTCCTCTGTAGAATGGGTATTAATAGAATTGGAGCTTTCAAAAATTATTCATTTAGTCTGCTTTTCATACAGAACGAAATGATATTAATATTAGAGAGATAATTTTCCTTTATGGAAAAACAAAAAAATCTTAAACATTAACAAATATAATTTTTCCAAGTAGCAAAGCGGTCATTTAGATTTACATACAATACAATGAAAAAGTTTTAAAGTTGCACATACAAATAAATATTTAAAAAAATATCCTTATGTATACAAATATGTATTAATGGAAAGAGCATTAAATTAATTCAATATAGTTGTATATATACATTTATATATAGCTGAAAATCTCTCTCTAAACGCGTTAATCTACCATATATTACAGATGAGAGATTGAAATTCTGAACTGTGAATAATTCGCAAGATAAAATAATCGAAGCAGGACAGCTGTACGATTGTCTGAAGATGACGTCACGGCGCACAATTGCTTAGTAATCCAATGCATGTAGTCCGAGCCTTAATTCGTTCTCTTAAGGCGGTGTCATGGAACATTTCAATAAATTTTCGTTTCTCATAATTTATAATTTTAGCACGCCGAGATGAAAAATTCAAAGGTTCCAAAACGGATATCTAAAATGTTCAATGTACAATTTAACTAAAATATGCTGTTAAATTAATAGGGCGTGAGTAATCGTTTTGAAAAATCCAAAGCCTAAAATGGTATTAGACGATCTCTCTCTGTTTTCTTTTTTTTTTTTTTTTGGCCCCAACACTTGCAACCATAAATCCTCTTTCACCACAGAACTATATAATTAGTTACTATTACATAGGTGAAAATTTTAACTAAACAAAATATTAAATACTCTACAAATGAACAATTATAAGATTATAAGTATAATTGCCTAAAAGGGAAATCTAGCTCTGTATAAAGAAATCGTTTCAAACCGGTTAATTATGTAGTAAATTTTCAATATCTTCTGTGTATCTGTCTCGCGGCTTTTCTTTGAATTATTGCAATGAGCGTAAACTTCTCTCTCCTTGAAAATGATTTCTAGTTTTAAACTGCTAAACTGGAAATGATCCCAAGAAAAATGTATGGGTTCATAAACCAACCGTAATGTTTTGCATTAGAATATATTTCTTTATTCTATTATTTTTTTTTACACTCTGAAGAGTGAAAAATTTATTAACAGTTGACATTTCGTTGTCTTAAAGAGAATACTAATATTATATAATTTTATTCATTATCAATATTTCACAAACGAAATATTATTCAGTGCGATGGAACTTTTTTATAACGCGTGATATTATAATTTTTTTTTATTGACCTATCTACGATGAAAAAAAAAAAAAAAAAGAATCTGAAAAGATTTCTTGTAGCTTCGATTTCGGATATTGTAGGTATATACACCAAAATATAAAAATACGTACGTTATATTGTCATTAAGACGAACTTATCTCACTGCTATTAGAAAATTGAGGTTGAATAATAAACGAAGCTGAGAAGCTCAGGAAAAGAATGGCGCAAAAAAGCAATGAGAAATGAATATTTAACGATTGATTCTCCTATTCTAACGTTGCTACAATCTTTACACTTCTAAACCTAAATAATTCTAGAAATAATATAAATACAAAGAAACAATTACCTTCCAAAAGTATTCTATCATTCCATTTAAATAATCTTAAATTATTTTTAAGCCGAAAACCACCTTATAAATACCGCAAGGTTTTTTCTTTTTTAGTCATTTGGTCATTTTGTCAAAGGGCTTCTATGAAAAATGAAATTGAAAAACTGTAATAATCTGAACAATTATTTTTAAATGTAAAAGCTTATAGATAATGGTCATATGTATAAGGCAATGTGTTGATAGTGGCATTGTCTATATTACAAAAAAAAAGAAAAGAAATTTATATATATATATATATATATATATATATATATATATATATATATATATATATATATATATATATACGCTAGGAATTATTTATTTTGATTATATGTATTTTTTGTTTTTACTTTCCTAATGGGGTTGCATTAATCAACTGATCAAAAGCAAGGTAGCAAGTGGGATGAAATGGGTGGCGTCCTATACTCTTCGACCCTGGTTAAATTCATAGCATACTAAATTTTCTCTTCAAGATAAATTCTAAGTTTCGCATGTGTTCCGAAACGTGGATTTAAACGTATCTGGGGTAAAGCATCTTGATTATCAATTTAAAATGAAGTATGTATTAAAATACCAAGTATTTTTATTTTATTTATTTTTTAATATATTATATTTTTTAACTAAATGCCTCAGGAGAAATCGCACATTAGATACCTAGTTTCTTTGGCCAAATACATTCAACTAATAAGCCATATTCAGGTTTATATAAACCAAATAACATAAACAAGAAGGTCTATTCGTCGCACACTATGGTTAGAAATTATATCCAGTAAGAATATAATTTATCAGGATAGAATATAATATCAGGAATGTTTTCTGTATTACAGTGGTACATATATTTGTTTAAATTATATATATTTTTTTTATCAAATATGACGAATTATATATAACAATAAAAATATACGAGTACATAAAACATAAAAAATATGATAGTTAAAAATAGAATAAGGTGAATAGTGGGATGGGATTGGCAGATTAATAATAAATTTCAAATGATAAAGGGAACCGTTATGAGAAGGCATTCATGCTCTAGTGCGTCGAGGAGAGAAGCAGTCATTCCTAGCCTCCGACTCGGGCACTGCTCTCTGATCAGTTTTGCAGTTTTTTTGCCCTTTATAAACCGAAATAAAATAAAAAAATATATTGACAGATAATTAATGCATATTATTTTATATATTTTTTTATTGTTATAATAACGCTTATTTTTTATATATAAATATTTAGTCCTGAGGATGGAAGAAACTCCGAAACGTCGGTATGGTATACCTGAGGTGGAAGACTGATTTTTAAATAAACACTAAAAAAAAAGGAAGTCAGCCTGTTATTCGCCGATTAATTCATTAAGAAGATAAAATAAAACACTCCCTTATCATATTATATATTAATGATGAATAAGTTGCTAATTACAATGTTTTATATTTATTTTTGTCCATTTGTCCTTGTAATACTCTGTCATTTTATAGATCATTTATTAAAATCAATCGCTCTTCAGTATTATATATGGTGCTGCGATTTTATTAAAAAAAATTAAAAAAAATCGATTACAGAAAAAGTACTTGAACCAAAAAATATAAAAATTATTTAAAAAAAAATTCCAATGATCTCTTCGGGTAGAGGCAAATCCAATAAATAAATAAAAAGTATTTTGTATTTAAATTACATGCATATTCAAATATATGTATGGAATCCTTAGCAGCGGCAATTTGCAAGTAATTCCTCACAAATTGATTACAAGAACTAAAATTCAAATACCATTTTATAAAGAAAATACAGTTTAAAAAAGTGTTTTATTTCTTATTTAAAAAAATATTGTATAAGTCACCTTTTGCAAGGAATTTTTGTCTTCCCTTGTTCATATAGATAATTATAACGTTTACAGAACTGTATCCGAAGAATGCCGAAAGTTTCAGAATCTTGCGTGTTATTATTGCTCTTGTTTTCTTATTCATCCATTCAATTTGTTTGATATAAATAAGAAATGGGATGGCACCAATAAAATTAATAACCCAATGATAATACTAATAACATAAAATTAAAGTCCAGAGGGATCTGTTTCTTACTTAAGATTATCGTTTATTTCTCTGACCGATGTATCTCCTGGAAGGAAATGCCAAATACTTTATTCAAAAGGTCAAGTGGTTCATGCAGGTATGAAAATTTCATCACTGACTAAACGAGATGCGGTCATAGCTAAAGGATTTAAAAAAGAAAATTATTCCAGTTATGAAAAACAGTGAAGCTATCGCTACGCTCCACAGTGCATCGAACGCAGGCGTAGCGGACAAAAAAAATAAATTAAAAAAAAAATTGTATCTTAATCAAACTTTTACTAAAAATGGTGTTATTATAATGTATAGATGAGGTGATAAACACAAAAATAGAAAGTTTTATAAATATGTAGTTATAGTATAAAATATTAGTCCTTTTAATAAAGAAAAGGCTGATTAACCTTCTTAGAGGAGTCTATTTCAGAAAAATAAAAATGTTTTTTCATTGAATTTTAATATTTCGTGAAAAGAAACAACATGGAATTAATAATAATTGTAAAAATAAATTCAACAAAAAATACAATTGATTAATTTTCTTCTTCTTCACCTTCTCGCCCTTCTCCTCTATCTTCTATTTCACTAAAACTCCACGATCGGAAAGGTTCCAATTCTGAGCGAGAACAAGTTTCTGCTTCATCTTCATATAAATAAGTTAGTTGAGTTCTTTAGACGGGAATTTCCAATTACTTGGTAGAAATGGGTCCGAACATCCCAAAAGATTATTCTTATTATTGCGAGTAGTGTAGGATCGGATTGGATCGAAAATAGTTTCTTACCTCGTATACCTAGTCTAGTCATAAATTCTGTCACAACTCATGTGCTTAGTTTTATCTCTAAGATAAGAAGGGATGGCCTTGGTCTTGCTGAATCCTGTAGGACTAAAGGTCCCTCTAGCCAGCCAGGTAAATCATGTCAGTCAACTTCCTGTTATTGAGATGGAAGGGTCAAGAAAAGAAAACCGTGTCAGCGTTTTAGCTCTGTTCCAGTGCGGGAAAACTCCGACTGAAATTTTCAAAATTTTAACACCCTTAGGATCATCGACAGATACAAGGAGACCGGTGGTACTCAGGACCGGCCTCGAACGGCGGTTAGGACCACAGCTAAGATAAAAGCAGTGAGGGCATGAAATCCTCTTTGAAAACAAAAAATCCTAGCCCGGGAGATGAATACGTCAGCAAGAACAATGCCAAGAATTATCGGTGAAGACCTTGGTCTAAGGGCCTACCGACGCGCAACCGGTCATCTTCTTACTCCTTTTCTGAAGAAGGGGAGAATAGAAAGAAGTAAGGCATTGCTCAGCAGGTACGCAGGTAACCTGCACAGACAATTTCTTTTCACGGACGAAAAAAAATTTTACTGTAGAGGAGAAGTTAAATAAACAAAATGATAGGGTTTATGCTACCAGCTCCAAGGAAGCAGCCAAAGCCGCAAAGAAGGTGGAAAGAGGCCACCATCCTTCAAGTGTGATGGTTTGGTGGGGAGTTAGCTGGGAAGGTGTAACGACCCTCCATTTTTGCGATCAAGTAGTAAAAATGAAGTCTAAAACATACCAGGAGGATGTGCTGGAGAATGTTGTACTTCCCTTGAACGATACCCTTTTTGATGGGGAGCACTGGATATCGCAGCAGGATTCAGCTCCAGCACATAAAGCAAAAAGTACGCAAGCCTGACCACGCAAAAATATCCCTGAATTTATAACTGCTGAACAATGGCCCTCTGGTAGTCCAGACCTCAACCCTCTGGATTACAAACTGTGGTCTGACTTGGAGGACATGGTCTGCGGAGTGAGAAACCCTAACATAGAATCATTGAAGAGGTCGCTGGAAAATGCTGTTACAAATTTCCCCATGGAAAAGGTGCGTGCCGCCATAGATGAGTGGCCAGGTCGTTTGAAGGCCTGTGTTCGTGCAAAAGGAGGACATTTTGAAATATAATTTTATAATAGAAGTTTGTATTCTTTGTACCTTAATATAATGTAATAAACATTTTTATAGCACTATTGTTTTTTTTAATATTCAAGTTTTTCTTTGTGATAGGATTTATGGCTAGACTAGGTAGCCTAAACGTCAAGTAAGGGGAGCAAAAAACAAACAAAAAATGGTTATTTGCAAATTAGTCATTCTATATTAGTTGTGATTCATGACTAAAAATTAATCATTAGTCATGATTATTTTTTACTTTCGATTAAGCCGTCCAACTCTATAGAGATTCTCGGTTCAATGAACTGCTCCGAACTACACAATCTATGCTTGTATTCCCTACAGATTTAATTGTATAAACTTACGTTGTAACCTATATCCGTCAAACAATCGATATCGTAAAGCTTCTCTGCCAATGCAATCAACAGTGCTTATTTACTTCATAAGAAAAAACTGATGGCATATTAGATCAAGGTCAGATCTCTATATATTATTCATGGAGGACTGGAGTTGAATTGGTAGCGGGCACCGATAATGGCTTTTTGTTATTGTGAGGGGGGGGGGGGGGGTACAGCTGTGTGTTTGCGAGCGTTGCCATGGTTGCCATTCATCGGATCGGCCCAATTCCTCGTCGGCCCCACGTCAGTCACAACCCTCCGCGAATTCTTCCACGACAACAATCGGAACATTAAGGCCATAGAGTAGCAAGTGACCCTTTGTCCCCCCCTCTGCACCAGGATGAAGAACAACTACCTCAGCTCCAGTTTCAATTCAGTCGTTTCCTTGGACATGGACTCCTCCTGGGCAGCCAAGAGTTGGGATTTGTCCAGCATTTACTGGAACCAGCTCGGGAACCAGGTAACCTCCACTGTTTGCAACATTCATATCTTTCGGCACATTGATCAGTTCCATGGAAGTTTTTCAAAGACTGTCTTGAGATGAGATATATCCTACTTCCTCATACATCGGCAAGTTGATGTGAGGGACCACTTTCAATCGGAATACGATTATGTTCTAGTACTTCCAATGCAATGCAAGGGAAAAAGGTATGGTCATTATGTGATTCTTGTAGTCATTAGGAATAAATAAGTTGCAAAAAAAACGAAACAAACAAAAAGTTTGATAGTTTTTAGAAAATTATAAGTGACAACATTGTATAGATACTCTATGTCACATATATATAATAAATTTAAAAAAAATCAAAGGTTTGTCTGACATTGTAAACAAGAAAACATCCTTTTATAAAGTATTTGGAAACAACATAAATTCTGTGAACAACCTAAAATATAAACTGCTGAAATTAAAATGTAGTTTTAGTTTTATACATTAAAAAACTCATGTTTTACAATGTATATTACGCGCGATCAAAGACTTGTTTAATGTTAAAATATTTTAAACTCGCATTTGGTTAAACTTTTTTTTTTCCAAACAGAATAGAAAGTAAGATGTATGTAAAATTATTTCTTATTGGGAAACACTTTCGAGTAGGTATTAAATGACCATGCTTTATGAAAAAGACATGCCTTCTCACGTTTTTTTGAAAAAAATGAGTATTAATCATATAACTTTGAGCAATTTAGTAGTAGTTTCTAAGTATAGTTTAAATAAAATCAACTATAAGCATTAATAAAATAATTTTTTTTTAATAAGCCACTTAGATCAAAATGCACTGTATCTTCCTTATAAACTACAAACCATAGAAGAAAGACAAAACAATATTTCCTAGCATAAAATATTTCATTTTCAAGTCATTGTTGAATATTAAGAAATATTTTGCTGCTGCCTGGTAGACAAGCATTGTACTAGGCTAAGTATTAGCTAAGCTTCCATTTACTTAAGGTGAATATAAAAATAAAATAAAAAACTGTGCGAGCCAAGAGAATTTGTTTTATTAATGTAAAATCATTTCTTTAATACTAGATTTTATATTGACTGAAAGATACAATTATACATAAATATTTGATAAATATATTTATACATCAATATTATATTAGTTGATAAGCTTTCAACATCTTAATACTCTGTTTATCTTTATTAATCAGAAATTTTATTCGATTTACTAAACAACTCTTTATAATAATAATGCTAGTAACATTGAATAATATTTATATAAACCAATGTATTTTTTATATTAAATTTACAAATCCTAGAAGAGACCGTGGCTGACATAGGCCTCCAGAATCCATTTATCCTCCAAGTATCAGCGTCTTTGGAGGATAAATCAGCCGTTTGGAGCGTAGTACTGACCAAAACAATAAATATTTCTATACATATCAGGTACAACAGCACTATTGACTCCCTTTTATACGTTCTTGGATCCTTCTCTCCCTCATTTTCTCTATTATATCATTATATTTAAGTATATTTTTATAAATAGTGATCCAAAAACATTATTTAAGATGACTTTTTTTATTTTAGCTTTTACGATGTTTCATACTAGAAAATACAGCATTGTTTCTCAAACGACACAAAACGCCGATGGAATGATCCAATATTTAATTGGACTGACCCAATGCGCTATTTTTTATTAGGAGCTCTTTCAATGTTCCTTCACTCCCATGCTGGATAAAAAATTTATAGAGATGATTGCTTAGAGTCCTGTAGAAAAAAAAGCAAACCAGTCAAATCGATGGTAGTGGTCAAATAAATATTTAGTATGTAGTAGGAGATATGTCGCAATATTGAAAGGCTAGTTGCATCAAACGTTGCTAATGAAACAAACTTTTGAATAAATGTCCATTAGCCACAAATTAGCCGCAGTGAATAAAATACATAGTTAGTCTTTCTCGATATAAG
Organism: Aelia acuminata; assembly: GCA_911387785.2. NCBI lineage: Eukaryota > Metazoa > Arthropoda > Insecta > Hemiptera > Pentatomidae > Aelia > Aelia acuminata. The sequence continues at coordinate 129,836,614 of OU426980.1, read as the reverse complement.
GCAACCATCAGAGGATTAACTATATTTCTTTTTAGATTTCTATGGTTTTAAAACTTCCAACTACGTCTCATGTGTCATGAGCAAAACTCATCGAAATTAATGTTTAAAATCATTAAATATATTGAAAGTGAATAAATTTTGTATTCATATATATATTTTAATAATTTAAATGTTCAATACTTTTTGATCAATAATTCATTCATGCTTGGCCAAAAGGGGTTAAGTCATAAAAAAAATTGTTTGTTTCGTCTTCTTAAAATTCATAATTTACTATAATTTATTCGATGTTCATAATTTATTACAGTCTCTGTTGAAAGAATATAGTATCATTTATTATTCTGGAATAAAGAAATACAATCAGAAAGAATTTATAATGATTTTCAATAGCTTGGTAAATCGTTGTTTAAGCTTCATATTCAATGACAACCCCTTTTACCCATACACCCAAAAACCAAAATAATTGGTTGTCCACTCACTATGCCTACCCTTTTTGTCTTTAATTAATAACCGTTTGGAATCTAAAAATAATATCCTTACTATAATTGATGATTGATTTTGAATTTTTTCTCTTAAATTCATTCTTGACAAAAAAGGAGTATTAGTTGGCTCATTTATGATTTAAAACACCATCCTATAAATAAATAAATGTTAGTACTGATTCAATTTAAATTTACATTTTATTAGACGCTAAATTTCAATTTTATTAGGTTGACAGGATTCAGAGTATTGTCTGACCGGTCTGGTTATTTTAGTCATAAATAAAAAAAATCTGGTGCGTGTCGCAACACACAACTTTCACTTACCAACTTACTTAGATTACAAATTAATGCGTTTTGTTAATTGCCACTTCTCAAATGAATAGAACGGCTTTAATTATGAACAATGGTCTGTCATTAAAGGCGTACTCCGCATGCGTGGGCTCAACGAGTTTTATGAGTTGACTGAATATTTTTCTTTTTTTCCCCTCTTTATGTTTTTTTTATTTTTATCGTATCTCATATTTAGCCATTTCTTATTTTTAGGCGTAACGAGAGACAGTTAATTTCTCCATGTAAACAAAAACAATGGTACTTTATAAGAAAGAAACAAACAAACAAAAAAGCCCCCCCCCCCCCCAAAAAAAAAAGCCCCCTCAGAACATTTTAATAATGATAAAGCTTACCTGATATTAAAGAAAATCTAATTTTCATTAAACATGACGAATTTGATAAAAATCGTTAAAGCCGTTTTTGAGATAATCGAAAAAAAGGTAAAAATTGGAAAAAAAAGTCATGAAATAAAGTGCCCCCTCAGTTGGACAAATTTTGATGAAATGTTGGCTTTTACATATTTGGTATACCATATACATACATCAAATACCCAGTTTCTTCAAAATCGTTAAAGCCGTTTTTGAGTAAATAAGAAATATGTACACGTGAAATTGGTACAAAATTTATTAAGTAAAGTCCCCCCTCCGGTTGATCAATTTTGATGAAATTTTTACAGTCGTATCTCGGGCATATACATACATCATATACCCAGTTTAATCAAAATCGTTAAAGCCGTTTTTGAGTAAATAAAAAAAACATGTGAAAATGATACAAAATTTATTAAGTAAAGTCCCCCCTCCGGTTAATCAATTTTGATGAAATTTTCAGTCATATCACGGGCATATACCTACACTAAATACCCAATTTCAGGTTCCTACGGTTTATAGTTTTTGAGCTAGTCTGTTCACACACACACACACACACACACACACACACACACACACACACACACACACACACACACACACACACAGACCATTTCGCGGGACTTGGTTATTTCGACTCAGGGGGTCCCAAAACGTGTATTTCCGTTGAAAACCGGAAGTCGAAATTTTTCACGATCGCAATACTTCCACGTACTATATACTTCATTTATAGGTAAGTGAAAGTAAAAATATAATGGTCATATTCAGTAACGGTTCCAATTGATCCTAAACAAATAACCAAAAGGGCCAAGAAAAAACGACAACAATAAGACGATACCAAAAACTTTATTTCTCTATCTACTATGTTACAAATCACTTGAAGAAAGCAATACCAATAATTAATTGAAAGATTGTTATATTTTTAAATAATTGAATTGATATAGGTACATTCGTTTAGGTAAAAAATAAACAAACTGACACCTGTGGCTCGTATTAAAATATCAATAACCAATCCAAGAATATTTAATGAGCCTGTTAATTACGAAGAATACAGAATAAAAATTATTTTTAATATATCTAATATGTTAGTCCTCATGAGTATTAGTAAAAAATTCCAACAATTCAAAAGACCAAGTTGAAGGATTCATTTTCACTTCTTTCCTAAAATTAGCTTACAATCTATTTTGTCTGTTCGAGATTGGATTTTTATTCAATTTTTACACATTTCTTGAATATTTTATTATTAAACAATTTTTCTATTGTTTGACTTATTTTATGAGAACAGCTGCGGTATAATACATATAGAACTCACTAAAATTATATTTCTTTGCAAATAGAATTGACTTATCATTTTATTACCATAAAAAATATATCAATTTAAGCTTTCGAGACTCCGCATCATCTAGAAACAGTAATATTTTTACTTGTACACTTAAAGTCTATCAGGTTGTATATAGCATGATATGTAATTAGTTTCCTTTATGTTGGTGAGCAGAAGTATTGTTTGGCAAATATATGACAATATATTGTAAGTATTGTAACAAAAAAAATAAAAATAAAAACCAGATATCATTATAAATATAAAGTAAAAACAGAACGGGACCGGGAGTGGGTATTTGTCAGAAGAAAAATATAAGGCGTAAAAACAACAGACTTATTTGTGTACATGTACAATAACAACATACGTAAAAATACATAAAATAAACATATACCATGATCGGTTTTAGGATCATCCTAAATTTTTCTTAACCTTTTGCCAGGGGCAATCTGAAATCATTAATAATTTATTAAGGGAAAAAATCTGGCGATTTAGCGTAATATACGGTAAAATCAACTCATTGCAATACTGTTGACCTCGTGAAAGTATTATTGATTCTTGATGTACTGTTTTATTTCCTCTCAAAGTATTGAACTCAAACCCCTTCATGAGTTGAAGTAATAGACGTTAATATGTATTTATTTTTTAATTTACAAACAAAACGGTTTTAATTAATTAAACCATCTTCTGTTAAACGTTAAGTATGTACGTTTTTTTGTATCTCATCTACCAACATTCTTTTTTAAAAGATAAATATCCGTTGTAAATTGTAGTGAAGTAAAGAGTTCAAGAAAACCTTTAGAAAATTCAAATTAAATGGACCACTTTCCTTAAATGGTTTCCCATTTCCAACCACTGGTTTTTGTCTTTATTAGATAGTTGTATCAAAGATTATAAATTAATTTAGCCTTGGTGCAATTTATTCCGAAACCTTTTAAAATTTTAAATCAAGCTAGTTATAGTAGTAAAACATCCATTCAACCTTATTATATGAAAGCTCTATGTCAACTGATTTCCATTTGATTTGACTTTTTTTAACGTCACTTTATGCTACTAAGTCTAATCGGACAATGCTACAATGGGAGTTCTAAATTTTGCCTATCCAAGTATAATTAGGACAGGGTTCTTTAACGAGTACCTGACTTCGTACAGGCTCGGGACCTCCATTTTACGTATCTATCCGAGGAACGTAAAAACCAAAGGACGTAAAATCCGAGGGACGTAATCCTCCATTTGATTTGACATCGATGATAAAAATACATGAATAATAAAAAATTTCATGATTTTTATCATGAGGGATTTTTATTTTTAATCATAAGTGAAAAAATCATATCCTGTTCAATATTTTTCAATAAAAATTTTACTATTGAAAACAATAATTTTTCAGCTAGGTTCTTTTTCTTCACTTAGTGAGGAAGAATGCTTTAATATATAGGATTTTTTAATGAAGGAGTCTCTTCCGCGTTTGAAGTTTATTTATTTTCCAACGTTTCGGGCTATTGGCCCATCCTCTGAGGTTATCTTATCCTAAGTAACTTATTTTTTTCACCATAGCCATTTGTCATCTTATATTTTTTTAAACAGTATATGAATACTTATGTCTATCCTTATTACATTTTATGGAATATTTCACATTTTAGATTCTTTTTATTTCACTGTCTCATTTTTACTGGTAAATAAATAATGGGAAATAATAAACTTCCTATTCTTAAGAAATAATAAAATGGGAAATAAATAAACTTCAAACGCGGAAGAGACTCCTTCATTAAAAAATCCTAATAATTTTTCAGTAATACTTTTTAAAATAAGATATACAGGGTGGAGCAGAGGAAACGCATGTTTTTCACTATTGAATGGCTGGGACCCGGTTTGATAAAAATAATAAAAAGAAGCATAGAGCGATACATTTTTTAATGCAGTTTTGAAATATACATTAATTAGGTTCGAAAAATAATGTCTTGGTGATGACGTCCTTCTTGCTGGATACAAATATGGATCCTCTCCTGAAAATTACGCACAACTCTCACCAACATTTCATTCGGCACGGCTTAAATTTCCTGACGGATGGAATTCTTCAGGTCGTCGATTGTGCGAGGCTTGTTAATGTAGACTCTTGATTTTAAATATCCCCACAAAAATAAGTCGCATATCGACCAATCGGGAGGAGCGAGGAGGCCTATGAACATCTACATATTTCGAAATCACATGTCATGGGAAGATTTGTCGAACCACTTCCATAGATGCTCTCGCTGTGTGAGCTGTGGCACCGTCCTGCTGAAACCATACATACCTCCTCTCGTCACCGCGTAGTAGCAGTTCAAAAAACATGCGTTTCCTCTGCTCCACCTTGTATATATGTTTAAATATGCTCCATGATATATTTAAAGTCTGCAGTAGTAGATGAAGGATATTTTTATCAATTTTTAGCAACTGAACATCTTGATTTGCCAAATATAGAAAAACAAAGGCTACTTCAGTTGAACTGGAAGAGCTTCATTTCGTGCTTAGAATTGTTTCAGAGTTCAGGTGTCGAATAGTAGCTGTATGTTAACATTCTTTGGTGAAGAGTATATTTAAAATCCTTAAAAGCTCAGGCCTAAATACGACAGAAATAAATAGTGCGGGAAAGAAGAATTTGAATGAAAAGCCTAAATATAACATTAAGATTTATCTTCTTAAATGTGTCAACCAAGATTCGATTTGAAAAGAGCAATTATCCGTCGTTTATAAGGTAAGTTACAGTGAGCAAGTGCATTAGTCAGTAATTTCTAATCATGTGATTTTATCACATCAACTGCCTTCTGTAATATGATGTTCGCACTTCATACTACAGAAGAAAGCTGCATTAATACAAAAGAGTAGGGAGTAAATGCCGATTCTGGGGCACTTTGGAGGCTACTCCCCTGGCGTGGTGGGGTTCCGACGTACCCCAGGTAAAAACAGCTAAACATCGCATGGCTTAAGCTTGAGCGTGCCGTAGTAGGGTGTGTGTGACCTTGAGGTCATTGTCCTTTCTATTATAGTGTGTTGTACTAGCACGAGGGTTGTCCTTGGGTGGTTCTGGACCAATTTGGTGGCAACTTCCCTGACTGTTATCCAATATTTGTAAGGTTATGTTACTCTTACAAAGCAGTAGGTCACAATGAGGTTAGTTTGTTACTCTATTAAAACAACAGGTGTAAGGTTATGTTACTCTTTTAGCCTTAACTACTCAGTAAGAAGAAGAACACTTGAGAAAATGCTAAATCGCGATTTGAAGGAGCGCAGATGTTGCCTTAGTTAAAGCTGAAGCTACTACGAGTAGATACGTCAGCGACTTGAGAATCCTCGAAGCTGATTGGCTGCTACTCCCTCCCACCACTCTCTTAGTATCATATGTTACTCATACAAAGCAGTATGTCACAAAGGGGCAAGTTTGTTACTTTTTCAAAACAGCTAAACATCGCATGGACCTTGAGCTTGTAACCGGGCGGGAGGTGGTGTCCCTGGGCGGGTCTGGGTCAATTTGATATATATGTATATACCATTCAAAATTTATAACAACTCACAACAATAACAATATTAATAAATCAAAGTAATACTCACCATTTGGTTGAAATGATGTCAGAAAACTTGTTAAACAATTATTAATTTGCTGTAGTTCCAGCAAAATGTGGGTACTAATAAGATTACCCAAAAACCGGTGCATATAATCATTATGAGGATCCATGTTAATCCTTGACTGTAAATTAGTAAAGGTATTGATATTAGCTAGTCAAAAATTACTAAGAAAATTAGAATTAATTTATAAAGATGAATGCTAAATGTGTTATCAAAACACCACTATCACTTGAACAACATTGAAAACAACTGTTGAAATTTCAAGCCTAAAAGTATACGACTTGGTAGTTCTACTTTATGCTGACGATATGGTTTTTCTCTCCTCAAATCCGGTAGAAACACAATTAGTCCTCAACAACCTTTCAGAATACTGCAAAGCCAATTCATTGAAAGTTAACACGAATAAAACAAAAATTATGATATCACACAAAGGGAACCGTCTAGGAAAGCTCAATACCTTCACTTATGAGGGCTCCATCATTGAGGTAGTTAAGAACTTCAACTATCTAGGGACAATAATTTCTTCGTCAGGCAAATTCAGACAAGCCTGCAATGCATCTTTGACGAAGCACGCCGCTGCAAACGCAACAGTTAGAAGTATTCTCCGAAATAGTAAATCAGACAACTGGGATACTAAATATGTACTGTGTGAGTCGCTTTCGGTGAGCGTACCGCTTTATATGACTGAAATCTGGGGAAGTCAATAATATTCAGATTTAATCGAAAGAGGACAATTAAAGTTCATCAAATACCTATTAAATTTACCCCTTAACACGCCCAACTTTTATGTAAGGACTGAAACTGGCAGAGTACGCCAGTGGCAGAGCACGCCCTACTGAAAATATTTGAAAGAATGCTTAACTGGTGGATAAGATTAATTGAGATGGAAGAACAACAACTGTCCAAAATGTGCTATCAACGACTTGTTGAGCTCAGTTCAAACGCAAATATGCCATTCAATTGGGTCAGCGAGCTCATAAAATTGCTCTTCATGATTGGGGCAGGGGATGTTTGGTGCCATCGAAATAATCTAGAATTTATTAAAAATTGTAAAGTAAATCTTCTAGAGGCAATGTCGAACCACTTAAGGGGCATAGATTTTGACAGGGTTGCCCACTCAGAATTTAACCTATATTATCGGAATATAGTAACTTTTGGAAATCGCCAAGATTATTTGTTTCTCAATACTCATATCAATAAAATAAGAGTGGTTGCTCAATTACGTATGGCGGGAATTAGATATGCACGCCTATCAATTAAAAGTAAACATAGGTCATTTAATATCAATCAGCTATGTAAGTACTGTAACACCAATTCCACTGACGAAATTAAACACTTTTTGCTGAACTGTTCAGCCGTCGGAGACCTCAGGCAGTCTCTGTTGTCCAGATATATTAAAAAACTTGGCACCCCAGAATTGATTTTAGAAGACCTTTTATCTGTAAAGGACATAGACAAATTAAACAATATTTATTTATATGTAATCCTTGCACTCAACACAGAGATGTAATTAAATATTTAAGTCAGTTCATTTGTTTTATTTTATTTTTTTACGAATTAGTTAATTTAATTTATTTAAGAATGTAATTTGCATTTCTTTTTTCTTTTTTTCGTTTGTTCTTTTCATTATAAATATTTGTTTTGTATATTTAAATAATTACTTTTTCAAGTATTTTTTAAGAATTAGTTAATTTAATTTATTTAAGAATTTAATTTGCATTTATTTTTTATTTTTTCTCGTTTGTTCTTTTCATTATAAAAATTTGTTTTGTATATTTAAATAATTACTTTTTTAAGTATTTTTTAAGAATTAGTTAATTTAATTTATTTAAGAATGTAATTTGCATTTCTTTTTTCGTTGTTTCTGTTCATTATAAAAAATTGTTTTGTACACTTAAATATGTATTTCTTAAGTATTTATTAGTATTAAGTTCATTTCAAGTATAAAGGCCAGACCTCCTGTGATTCTATTTATATACAAAATACAGTATTTTATCTAATCTAATCTAAAAGTATACATCTGAATTATCAAAACTAAACCATCAAGTGAAATTATAAACTACTATCTAGATAATAATTATAACCTTCTATTTAATTTTTACCAAAACCTTTTTTTTTTTTTTATTTTATACCATAGGGAATAAGTGTACAGTGTCGATAAATGATACGTTTTCAGTATATTAAATTAATTTTGAAAAGTAAACAGTTGACTATTATCAAAGCAATTTCGATTTTATCCACTGATCGTAAAACTTGTTCAATAATGAATAATATGAGGCAGCTATAATGGAATCGCCTACGATAGCAACAAAAACCTATCAACACTCTAGAACAATGAAACCTATATATATTTATATATTAAGATTTATGATTTATGGAATGTTCAGAGTAATTGCGCAGTCATAAAGTGAAATAGGCGTATGATAAAAACATTCAGACTGTTCATGTCGCTGTAAAAAATGCTATTTCCTGTTTGATGATATATGAAATATTACATTGGTGAAATAACATTACCAATAGCATTATCAATAGGTGGACTATTCAGGGATCAGAAAGGCTGGGATATTAAAATATTGAGTAATCACACATCTATAAAGTGGTTCGTTATTAGCTAGACCATAATTTAGAAACGACATAATTTAAATGATACTCACTTTATGGAGAGGTGTACCTACACTGATCTCTGGCTTCCTATGTGCAGTCTGCATCTTTATATTTAAAATCGCATAATGGAATCCCTGTCAGCATTTCTGAATGGATGGAGCGGCATCCTATCGAATTGATAAGGTGTAATGCAATAGCTTACGTATCATATTCATTTAAATTATCCTATCGTTGCCAATGTCATTATTTAAAAATGAAATATTAATATTTAATGCAGAAAATTATAGTTCAATCGAATATTGGTTATTTAAAATTATTATATTGCTAATTTAATCCTAAAATTTTATGAATTATTATCGTATAAAAGCTATTATTATACTTCTGATAATAGCAGAAGTATATCTCACCATCAGAATACCAGATATACTTCTAGTATCTATTTTAATCAATTGTATGTTAAAATATACAAAATATGAGCCTGATAAATAATTTCAGCTGCATATCACTCAAGAAGTTATTGTACAGTTCCCTCCCCGAATCAATAAATAAATAATAATACAGAAAAAACTTCTGTATTTTCTTAACTTTTAAGCGGAATTATTATTATGACATTGTTTTATTATATCTAAAAGAGTATATGTACCTACCATATACTTTATATGTTTTATACCATAAAACATAAAAATACTAGTATCGATAATAATAACGTATTTTGTATATCTATATATGAGTGATATTTTACAAACCTAAAGAATCAAAATATGAATGAAATTTTGGGTTTATAATGGTACCTAATGTTAAAGGTATAATTTGCAGTTGTCTTCATATTTTTGTTTTGATTGTTAGGTCTTGATATTGAAAGAGGGAGAGCAACTCTCAGGAAAGACGGGATTTGTAAGAAAATTGTTAAAATCTTATAAAATTATAAGAAAAGTATGAAATCCAAAGAAACATGTCGAAATGAAGATGGACAGGTAAGGAAGAAAGAAAGTATATATGGTTATTCCTTGTAAGCGTTGTTAAATTTCTGTATAAAAGCTGTAAAAATGAAGAGAATATAAAGTATTTGTAAGAATTTTGTTAAAATCTTATAAAATTCTATAAAAAAAAAAAAAAAAAAAAAAAGATGAAATACAAAAGAAAAATATCAGAACGAAGAAGTAAAAAATATGTTGATACTTAACGAATCACTTCAGTTTAACAAAATGACAACACATATACGAAATTACAATTATATAATAGTTAAATTTATATAAAAGTTGCAAAAATGTAAAAAATGCATTAGAATTTGTACGAAAATTGGTAAAACCTAACAAAATGACAGGACAAATACGAAATTAAAAGAAAAATATCAGTGCGAATAAGTAAGATATAAAGATATTATACATTTATTAGTTATAAAAGTTGTAAAACATGAAGAACATGTATTAGAATTTGTACGAAATTTGTTAAAATCCTATAGAATTATATAAAAGATATGAAAACCAAAGAAAAAATATCTGATCGTAGAAGTCAGAATAAAAGAAAATATATGGTTATTTCTTATAATACCTAGTACTTAAATCTATATAAAAGTTGTAAAAATGTAGAAAATGCATTAGAATTTATACGAAAATTGTTAAAATCTATCAAAATGACAGGACATATACGAAATTAAAAGAAAAATATCATTACGAAGAAGTAATATATAAAGAAATTATATGTTTATTTGTTATAAAAATGTAGAAGATACACAATAATATGTAAGAAAATTGGTAAAATCTCATAAAATTATAAAAAAAGTATGAAATTCAAAGAAACATGCCAGAATGAAGACGTACGAATTAAAGAAAATATATGGTTGTTTGGCATAAACTTTGTTAAATTTACATAAAAGTTGTAATGAGGTAGAAAAGTTGTAAAAATGTAGAATTTGTACGAAAATTGTTAAAATATAACAAAATGACAGGACAAATACTAAATTAAAAGAAAAATATCAGTGCGAAGAAGTAAGATATAAAGATATCATATATTTATTTGTTATAAAAGTTGTAAAACATGATGAAAGTGTATTAGAATTTGTACAAAATTTGTTACAATCCTATAAAGTTATATAAAAGATATGAAAACCAAAGGAAAAAATATCCGATCGTAGCAGTCAGATTAAAAGAAAATATATGGTTATTTCTTATAATACCTAGTAGGAGTCAGAATAAAAGAAAATATATGGCTATTTCTTATAATACCTAGTACTTAAATTTATATAAAAGTTGTAAAAATGTTGAAAATGCATTAGAATTTGTACGAAAATTGTTATAATCTAACAAAATGACGGGGCAAACACGAAATTAAAAGAAAAATATCGCTACAAAGAAGTAAATAATGAAGATATTATATGTTTATTTCTTATAAAAATGTAGAAGATGCACAATAATTTGTAAGAAAATTGTTAAAATCTCATAAAACTATAAGAAAAGTATAAAATCCAAAGAAACATGCCGGAATGAAGAGGTATGAATTAAAGAAAATATATGGTTATTTGACATAAACTTTGTTAAATTTATGTAAAAGTTATAAAAATGTAGAAAATGCATGAGAATTTGTACAGATGTTGTTTAAATCTTATAAAATTATTTGAAACCTTTAATTAAGATATGAATTTTTATGATATTTTTCTACGATACGTATAAAAAAAGAGATGAGGGGCACACCTTTAGATTCGTTCTGATATTATTCTTCTGAATTTCATCTTTTTTTATTGAATTTTATAAGATTTTAACAATTTTCGTACAACTTCTTTATATTCTCTTCATTTTTACAGCTTTTATAGAAAAAAAATTAGCAACGTTTACTAGGAATAGGGCAGTCACATAATCAACAAAAGTTTTTTTTTTTTCTCAACGGTCGCCCTCTTAACGCTTCTAATTTAGCAATTTTTCTTTTGTCGCACATGTTAATACATTCATCATCGAACCAAGGTTTATTTTTATTTTCCCTTTTTCCAAGACACGAGTTACCGACCTCTTTAATACTATCCCTGATACCTTCCCACAACTTATCAATGTCTTCGTTATCCTCTTCAGACGATTCCAACGCTTCAAACCTATTTTTGACTTCCAGTTCGAATTGTTTTCTAACCGTTGGAATTTTTAACTTCTCCAAATTATAATTATCATAATTAAAACCAGCCTCATTTTTCCTATGTATTATAAGTCTCTGGCGAATTTTCGCGATTACTAGTTCATGATCCGACCCGCATTCGGCCCCACGATATGATCGAATATTAATTACGCTATTTTCCCACCTACGTTGAACCAAGACGTGATCAATTTGATTACGGGTTTGCGAATCCGGAGACGTCCAAGTATATTTATGTATATCTTGATAAATAATTTCAGCTGCATATCACTCAAGAAGTTATTGTACAGTTCCCTCCCCGAATCAATAAATAAATAATAATACAGAAAAAACTTCTGTATTTTCTTAACTTTTAAGCGGAATTATTATTATGACATTGTTTTATTATATCTAAAAGAGTATATGTACCTACCATATACTTTATATGTTTTATACCATAAAACATAAAAATACTAGTATCGATAATAATAACGTATTTTGTATATCTATATATGAGTGATATTTTACAAACCTAAAGAATCAAAATATGAATGAAATTTTGGGTTTATAATGGTACCTAATGTTAAAGGTATAATTTGCAGTTGTCTTCATATTTTTGTTTTGATTGTTAGGTCTTGATATTGAAAGAGGGAGAGCAACTCTCAGGAAAGACGGGATTTGTAAGAAAATTGTTAAAATCTTATAAAATTATAAGAAAAGTATGAAATCCAAAGAAACATGTCGAAATGAAGATGGACAGGTAAGGAAGAAAGAAAGTATATATGGTTATTCCTTGTAAGCGTTGTTAAATTTCTGTATAAAAGCTGTAAAAATGAAGAGAATATAAAGTATTTGTAAGAATTTTGTTAAAATCTTATAAAATTCTATAAAAAAAAAAAAAAAAAAAAAAAGATGAAATACAAAAGAAAAATATCAGAACGAAGAAGTAAAAAATATGTTGATACTTAACGAATCACTTCAGTTTAACAAAATGACAACACATATACGAAATTACAATTATATAATAGTTAAATTTATATAAAAGTTGCAAAAATGTAAAAAATGCATTAGAATTTGTACGAAAATTGGTAAAACCTAACAAAATGACAGGACAAATACGAAATTAAAAGAAAAATATCAGTGCGAATAAGTAAGATATAAAGATATTATACATTTATTAGTTATAAAAGTTGTAAAACATGAAGAACATGTATTAGAATTCGTACGAAATTTGTTAAAATCCTATAGAATTATATAAAAGATATGAAAACCAAAGAAAAAATATCTGATCGTAGAAGTCAGAATAAAAGAAAATATATGGTTATTTCTTATAATACCTAGTACTTAAATCTATATAAAAGTTGTAAAAATGTAGAAAATGCATTAGAATTTATACGAAAATTGTTAAAATCTATCAAAATGACAGGACATATACGAAATTAAAAGAAAAATATCATTACGAAGAAGTAATATATAAAGAAATTATATGTTTATTTGTTATAAAAATGTAGAAGATACACAATAATATGTAAGAAAATTGGTAAAATCTCATAAAATTATAAAAAAAGTATGAAATTCAAAGAAACATGCCAGAATGAAGACGTACGAATTAAAGAAAATATATGGTTGTTTGGCATAAACTTTGTTAAATTTACATAAAAGTTGTAATGAGGTAGAAAAGTTGTAAAAATGTAGAATTTGTACGAAAATTGTTAAAATATAACAAAATGACAGGACAAATACTAAATTAAAAGAAAAATATCAGTGCGAAGAAGTAAGATATAAAGATATCATATATTTATTTGTTATAAAAGTTGTAAAACATGAAGAAAATGTATTAGAATTTGTACGAAATTTGTTAAAATCCTATAAAGTTATATAAAAGATATGAAAACCAAAGGAAAAAATATCCGATCGTAGCAGTCAGATTAAAAGAAAATATATGGTTATTTCTTATAATACCTAGTAGGAGTCAGAATAAAAGAAAATATATGGCTATTTCTTATAATACCTAGTACTTAAATTTATATAAAAGTTGTAAAAATGTTGAAAATGCATTAGAATTTGTACGAAAATTGTTATAATCTAACAAAATGACGGGGCAAACACGAAATTAAAAGAAAAATATCGCTACAAAGAAGTAAATAATGAAGATATTATATGTTTATTTCTTATAAAAATGTAGAAGATGCACAATAATTTGTAAGAAAATTGTTAAAATCTCATAAAACTATAAGAAAAGTATAAAATCCAAAGAAACATGCCGGAATGAAGAGGTATGAATTAAAGAAAATATATGGTTATTTGACATAAACTTTGTTAAATTTATGTAAAAGTTATAAAAATGTAGAAAATGCATGAGAATTTGTACAGATGTTGTTTAAATCTTATAAAATTATTTGAAACCTTTAATTAAGATATGAATTTTTATGATATTTTTCTACGATACGTATAAAAAAAGAGATGAGGGGCACACCTTTAGATTCGTTCTGATATTATTCTTCTGAATTTCATCTTTTTTTATTGAATTTTATAAGATTTTAACAATTTTCGTACAACTTCTTTATATTCTCTTCATTTTTACAGCTTTTATAGAAAAAAAATTAGCAACGTTTACTAGGAATAGGGCAGTCACATAATCAACAAAAGTTTTTTTTTTTTCTCAACGGTCGCCCTCTTAACGCTTCTAATTTAGCAATTTTTCTTTTGTCGCACATGTTAATACATTCATCATCGAACCAAGGTTTATTTTTATTTTCCCTTTTTCCAAGACACGAGTTACCGACCTCTTTAATACTATCCCTGATACCTTCCCACAACTTATCAATGTCTTCGTTATCCTCTTCAGACGATTCCAACGCTTCAAACCTATTTTTGACTTCCAGTTCGAATTGTTTTCTAACCGTTGGAATTTTTAACTTCTCCAAATTATAATTATCATAATTAAAACCAGCCTCATTTTTCCTATGTATTATAAGTCTCTGGCGAATTTTCGCGATTACTAGTTCATGATCCGACCCGCATTCGGCCCCACGATATGATCGAATATTAATTACGCTATTTTCCCACCTACGTTGAACCAAGACGTGATCAATTTGATTACGGGTTTGCGAATCCGGAGACGTCCAAGTATATTTATGTATATCTTGATAAATAATTTCAGCTGCATATCACTCAAGAAGTTATTGTACAGTTCCCTCCCCGAATCAATAAATAAATAATAATACAGAAAAAACTTCTGTATTTTCTTAACTTTTAAGCGGAATTATTATTATGACATTGTTTTATTATATCTAAAAGAGTATATGTACCTACCATATACTTTATATGTTTTATACCATAAAACATAAAAATACTAGTATCGATAATAATAACGTATTTTGTATATCTATATATGAGTGATATTTTACAAACCTAAAGAATCAAAATATGAATGAAATTTTGGGTTTATAATGGTACCTAATGTTAAAGGTATAATTTGCAGTTGTCTTCATATTTTTGTTTTGATTGTTAGGTCTTGATATTGAAAGAGGGAGAGCAACTCTCAGGAAAGACGGGATTTGTAAGAAAATTGTTAAAATCTTATAAAATTATAAGAAAAGTATGAAATCCAAAGAAACATGTCGAAATGAAGATGGACAGGTAAGGAAGAAAGAAAGTATATATGGTTATTCCTTGTAAGCGTTGTTAAATTTCTGTATAAAAGCTGTAAAAATGAAGAGAATATAAAGTATTTGTAAGAATTTTGTTAAAATCTTATAAAATTCTATAAAAAAAAAAAAAAAAAAAAAAAGATGAAATACAAAAGAAAAATATCAGAACGAAGAAGTAAAAAATATGTTGATACTTAACGAATCACTTCAGTTTAACAAAATGACAACACATATACGAAATTACAATTATATAATAGTTAAATTTATATAAAAGTTGCAAAAATGTAAAAAATGCATTAGAATTTGTACGAAAATTGGTAAAACCTAACAAAATGACAGGACAAATACGAAATTAAAAGAAAAATATCAGTGCGAATAAGTAAGATATAAAGATATTATACATTTATTAGTTATAAAAGTTGTAAAACATGAAGAACATGTATTAGAATTCGTACGAAATTTGTTAAAATCCTATAGAATTATATAAAAGATATGAAAACCAAAGAAAAAATATCTGATCGTAGAAGTCAGAATAAAAGAAAATATATGGTTATTTCTTATAATACCTAGTACTTAAATCTATATAAAAGTTGTAAAAATGTAGAAAATGCATTAGAATTTATACGAAAATTGTTAAAATCTATCAAAATGACAGGACATATACGAAATTAAAAGAAAAATATCATTACGAAGAAGTAATATATAAAGAAATTATATGTTTATTTGTTATAAAAATGTAGAAGATACACAATAATATGTAAGAAAATTGGTAAAATCTCATAAAATTATAAAAAAAGTATGAAATTCAAAGAAACATGCCAGAATGAAGACGTACGAATTAAAGAAAATATATGGTTGTTTGGCATAAACTTTGTTAAATTTACATAAAAGTTGTAATGAGGTAGAAAAGTTGTAAAAATGTAGAATTTGTACGAAAATTGTTAAAATATAACAAAATGACAGGACAAATACTAAATTAAAAGAAAAATATCAGTGCGAAGAAGTAAGATATAAACATATCATATATTTTTTAGTTATAAAAGTTGTAAAACATGATGAAAGTGTATTAGAATTTGTACAAAATTTGTTACAATCCTATAAAGTTATATAAAAGATATGAAAACCAAAGGAAAAAATATCCGATCGTAGCAGTCAGATTAAAAGAAAATATATGGTTATTTCTTATAATACCTAGTAGGAGTCAGAATAAAAGAAAATATATGGCTATTTCTTATAATACCTAGTACTTAAATTTATATAAAAGTTGTAAAAATGTTGAAAATGCATTAGAATTTGTACGAAAATTGTTATAATCTAACAAAATGACGGGGCAAACACGAAATTAAAAGAAAAATATCGCTACAAAGAAGTAAATAATGAAGATATTATATGTTTATTTCTTATAAAAATGTAGAAGATGCACAATAATTTGTAAGAAAATTGTTAAAATCTCATAAAACTATAAGAAAAGTATAAAATCCAAAGAAACATGCCGGAATGAAGAGGTATGAATTAAAGAAAATATATGGTTATTTGACATAAACTTTGTTAAATTTATGTAAAAGTTATAAAAATGTAGAAAATGCATGAGAATTTGTACAGATGTTGTTTAAATCTTATAAAATTATTTGAAACCTTTAATTAAGATATGAATTTTTATGATATTTTTCTACGATACGTATAAAAAAAGAGATGAGGGGCACACCTTTAGATTCGTTCTGATATTATTCTTCTGAATTTCATCTTTTTTTATTGAATTTTATAAGATTTTAACAATTTTCGTACAACTTCTTTATATTCTCTTCATTTTTACAGCTTTTATAGAAAAAAAATTAGCAACGTTTACTAGGAATAGGGCAGTCACATAATCAACAAAAGTTTTTTTTTTTTCTCAACGGTCGCCCTCTTAACGCTTCTAATTTAGCAATTTTTCTTTTGTCGCACATGTTAATACATTCATCATCGAACCAAGGTTTATTTTTATTTTCCCTTTTTCCAAGACACGAGTTACCGACCTCTTTAATACTATCCCTGATACCTTCCCACAACTTATCAATGTCTTCGTTATCCTCTTCAGACGATTCCAACGCTTCAAACCTATTTTTGACTTCCAGTTCGAATTGTTTTCTAACCGTTGGAATTTTTAACTTCTCCAAATTATAATTATCATAATTAAAACCAGCCTCATTTTTCCTATGTATTATAAGTCTCTGGCGAATTTTCGCGATTACTAGTTCATGATCCGACCCGCATTCGGCCCCACGATATGATCGAATATTAATTACGCTATTTTCCCACCTACGTTGAACCAAGACGTGATCAATTTGATTACGGGTTTGCGAATCCGGAGACGTCCAAGTATATTTATGTATATCTTGATAAATAATTTCAGCTGCATATCACTCAAGAAGTTATTGTACAGTTCCCTCCCCGAATCAATAAATAAATAATAATACAGAAAAAACTTCTGTATTTTCTTAACTTTTAAGCGGAATTATTATTATGACATTGTTTTATTATATCTAAAAGAGTATATGTACCTACCATATACTTTATATGTTTTATACCATAAAACATAAAAATACTAGTATCGATAATAATAACGTATTTTGTATATCTATATATGAGTGATATTTTACAAACCTAAAGAATCAAAATATGAATGAAATTTTGGGTTTATAATGGTACCTAATGTTAAAGGTATAATTTGCAGTTGTCTTCATATTTTTGTTTTGATTGTTAGGTCTTGATATTGAAAGAGGGAGAGCAACTCTCAGGAAAGACGGGATTTGTAAGAAAATTGTTAAAATCTTATAAAATTATAAGAAAAGTATGAAATCCAAAGAAACATGTCGAAATGAAGATGGACAGGTAAGGAAGAAAGAAAGTATATATGGTTATTCCTTGTAAGCGTTGTTAAATTTCTGTATAAAAGCTGTAAAAATGAAGAGAATATAAAGTATTTGTAAGAATTTTGTTAAAATCTTATAAAATTCTATAAAAAAAAAAAAAAAAAAAAAAAAGATGAAATACAAAAGAAAAATATCAGAACGAAGAAGTAAAAAATATGTTGATACTTAACGAATCACTTCAGTTTAACAAAATGACAACACATATACGAAATTACAATTATATAATAGTTAAATTTATATAAAAGTTGCAAAAATGTAAAAAATGCATTAGAATTTGTACGAAAATTGGTAAAACCTAACAAAATGACAGGACAAATACGAAATTAAAAGAAAAATATCAGTGCGAATAAGTAAGATATAAAGATATTATACATTTATTAGTTATAAAAGTTGTAAAACATGAAGAACATGTATTAGAATTCGTACGAAATTTGTTAAAAATCCTATAGAATTATATAAAAGATATGAAAACCAAAGAAAAAATATCTGATCGTAGAAGTCAGAATAAAAGAAAATATATGGTTATTTCTTATAATACCTAGTACTTAAATCTATATAAAAGTTGTAAAAATGTAGAAAATGCATTAGAATTTATACGAAAATTGTTAAAATCTATCAAAATGACAGGACATATACGAAATTAAAAGAAAAATATCATTACGAAGAAGTAATATATAAAGAAATTATATGTTTATTTGTTATAAAAATGTAGAAGATACACAATAATATGTAAGAAAATTGGTAAAATCTCATAAAATTATAAAAAAAGTATGAAATTCAAAGAAACATGCCAGAATGAAGACGTACGAATTAAAGAAAATATATGGTTGTTTGGCATAAACTTTGTTAAATTTACATAAAAGTTGTAATGAGGTAGAAAAGTTGTAAAAATGTAGAATTTGTACGAAAATTGTTAAAATATAACAAAATGACAGGACAAATACTAAATTAAAAGAAAAATATCAGTGCGAAGAAGTAAGATATAAACATATCATATATTTTTTAGTTATAAAAGTTGTAAAACATGATGAAAGTGTATTAGAATTTGTACAAAATTTGTTACAATCCTATAAAGTTATATAAAAGATATGAAAACCAAAGGAAAAAATATCCGATCGTAGCAGTCAGATTAAAAGAAAATATATGGTTATTTCTTATAATACCTAGTAGGAGTCAGAATAAAAGAAAATATATGGCTATTTCTTATAATACCTAGTACTTAAATTTATATAAAAGTTGTAAAAATGTTGAAAATGCATTAGAATTTGTACGAAAATTGTTATAATCTAACAAAATGACGGGGCAAACACGAAATTAAAAGAAAAATATCGCTACAAAGAAGTAAATAATGAAGATATTATATGTTTATTTCTTATAAAAATGTAGAAGATGCACAATAATTTGTAAGAAAATTGTTAAAATCTCATAAAACTATAAGAAAAGTATAAAATCCAAAGAAACATGCCGGAATGAAGAGGTATGAATTAAAGAAAATATATGGTTATTTGACATAAACTTTGTTAAATTTATGTAAAAGTTATAAAAATGTAGAAAATGCATGAGAATTTGTACAGATGTTGTTTAAATCTTATAAAATTATTTGAAACCTTTAATTAAGATATGAATTTTTATGATATTTTTCTACGATACGTATAAAAAAAGAGATGAGGGGCACACCTTTAGATTCGTTCTGATATTATTCTTCTGAATTTCATCTTTTTTTATTGAATTTTATAAGATTTTAACAATTTTCGTACAACTTCTTTATATTCTCTTCATTTTTACAGCTTTTATAGAAAAAAAATTAGCAACGTTTACTAGGAATAGGGCAGTCACATAATCAACAAAAGTTTTTTTTTTTTCTCAACGGTCGCCCTCTTTATCCCTTTTGCTCTTTTGCACTTCATTTATTGTCCCCGAACCAGTAAAGCATACATTTTGGCTCGGATGCCCAATAATTCTGAGATGGTTTCGCCATTAGTTTCATCTTCATATTCTTTTAATTTTTACAGCTTTTATAAAAAGAATAAAAAAAAAAAATTAACAACGCTTACAAGGAATAACCGTATATAATTTCTTTCTTCCTTCCTTCTACATTACGGTATTTTTATAAAAATTCATATCTTAATTAAAGGTTTCAAATAATTTTATAAGATTTAAACAACATCTGTACAAATTCTCATGCATTTTCTACATTTTTATAACTTTTACATAAATTTAACAAAGTTTATGTCAAATAACCATATATTTTCTTTAATTCATACCTCTTCATTCCGGCATGTTTCTTTGGATTTTATACTTTTCTTATAGTTTTATGAGATTTTAACAATTTTCTTACAAATTATTGTGCATCTTCTACATTTTTATAAGAAATAAACATATAATATCTTCATTATTTACTTCTTTGTAGCGATATTTTTCTTTTAATTTCGTGTTTGCCCCGTCATTTTGTTAGATTATAACAATTTTCGTACAAATTCTAATGCATTTTCAACATTTTTACAACTTTTATATAAATTTAAGTACTAGGTATTATAAGAAATAGCCATATATTTTCTTTTATTCTGACTCCTACTAGGTATTATAAGAAATAACCATATATTTTCTTTTAATCTGACTGCTACGATCGGATATTTTTTCCTTTGGTTTTCATATCTTTTATATAACTTTATAGGATTTTAACAAATTTCGTACAAATTCTAATACATTTTCTTCATGTTTTACAACTTTTATAACAAATAAATATATGATATCTTTATATCTTACTTCTTCGCACTGATATTTTTCTTTTAATTTAGTATTTGTCCTGTCATTTTGTTATATTTTAACAATTTTCGTACAAATTCTACATTTTTACAACTTTTCTACCTCATTACAACTTTTATGTAAATTTAACAAAGTTTATGCCAAACAACCATATATTTTCTTTAATTCGTACGTCTTCATTCTGGCATGTTTCTTTGAATTTCATACTTTTTTTATAATTTTATGAGATTTTACCAATTTTCTTACATATTATTGTGTATCTTCTACATTTTTATAACAAATAAACATATAATTTCTTTATATATTACTTCTTCGTAATGATATTTTTCTTTTAATTTCGTATATGTCCTGTCATTTTGATAGATTTTAACAATTTTCGTATAAATTCTAATGCATTTTCTACATTTTTACAACTTTTATATAGATTTAAGTACTAGGTATTATAAGAAATAACCATATATTTTCTTTTATTCTGACTTCTACGATCAGATATTTTTTCTTTGGTTTTCATATCTTTTATATAATTCTATAGGATTTTAACAAATTTCGTACAAATTCTAATACATGTTCTTCATGTTTTACAACTTTTATAACTAATAAATGTATAATATCTTTATATCTTACTTATTCGCACTGATATTTTTCTTTTAATTTCGTATTTGTCCTGTCATTTTGTTAGGTTTTACCAATTTTCGTACAAATTCTAATGCATTTTTTACATTTTTGCAACTTTTATATAAATTTAACTATTATATAATTGTAATTTCGTATATGTGTTGTCATTTTTTTAAACTGAAGTGATTCGTTAAGTATCAACATATTTTTTACTTCTTCGTTCTGATATTTTTCTTTTGTATTTCATCTTTTTTTTTTTTTTTTTTTTTTTTATAGAATTTTATAAGATTTTAACAAAATTCTTACAAATTCTTTATATTCTCTTCATTTTTACAGCTTTTATACAGAAATTTAACAACGCTTACAAGGAATAACCATATATACTTTCTTTCTTCCTTACCTGTCCATCTTCATTTCGACATGTTTCTTTGGATTTCATACTTTTCTTATAATTTTATAAGATTTTAACAATTTTCTTACAAATCCCGTCTTTCCTGAGAGTT
This sequence comes from Aelia acuminata, assembly GCA_911387785.2. Classification (NCBI taxonomy): domain Eukaryota; kingdom Metazoa; phylum Arthropoda; class Insecta; order Hemiptera; family Pentatomidae; genus Aelia; species Aelia acuminata. The sequence goes on along the minus strand of OU426980.1, from coordinate 129,814,373 downwards.
GCTCTCCCTCTTTCAATATCAAGACCTAACAATCAAAACAAAAATATGAAGACAACTGCAAATTATACCTTTAACATTAGGTACCATTATAAACCCAAAATTTCATTCATATTTTGATTCTTTAGGTTTGTAAAATATCACTCATATATAGATATACAAAATACGTTATTATTATCGATACTAGTATTTTTATGTTTTATGGTATAAAACATATAAAGTATATGGTAGGTACATATACTCTTTTAGATATAATAAAACAATGTCATAATAATAATTCCGCTTAAAAGTTAAGAAAATACAGAAGTTTTTTCTGTATTATTATTTATTTATTGATTCGGGGAGGGAACTGTACAATAACTTCTTGAGTGATATGCAGCTGAAATTATTTATCAAGATATACATAAATATACTTGGACGTCTCCGGATTCGCAAACCCGTAATCAAATTGATCACGTCTTGGTTCAACGTAGGTGGGAAAATAGCGTAATTAATATTCGATCATATCGTGGGGCCGAATGCGGGTCGGATCATGAACTAGTAATCGCGAAAATTCGCCAGAGACTTATAATACATAGGAAAAATGAGGCTGGTTTTAATTATGATAATTATAATTTGGAGAAGTTAAAAATTCCAACGGTTAGAAAACAATTCGAACTGGAAGTCAAAAATAGGTTTGAAGCGTTGGAATCGTCTGAAGAGGATAACGAAGACATTGATAAGTTGTGGGAAGGTATCAGGGATAGTATTAAAGAGGTCGGTAACTCGTGTCTTGGAAAAAGGGAAAATAAAAATAAACCTTGGTTCGATGATGAATGTATTAACATGTGCGACAAAAGAAAAATTGCTAAATTAGAAGCGTTAAATATTCCTAACGAAATCAATCTTGCTAACTTTCGAGCATCAAAAAAAGAAACAACTAAACTGCTAAAATTTAAAAAGCGAGAATATCTCAAAAATAAAATAATAGCGATCGAAAGCAAAAAAATCGAGAATAACGTTAAAGCCATGTACGAAGGCATAAACAGAATTCGTAAACGGTCGGACCCGGTTACAACTGGAATTAGGGATGAAAATAACAATATCTTGGCCGATCCGGTAGACATCGTAAGACGATTCAAGGATTATTTCGATAGTATTTTAAATACGGAAAATAATAATCTATCTTCCTCTTCGGAATACCAGAGTGCTGAACCGTTAGTAGTAGAACCGAGTAAAGAGGAGGTTGAAATAGCCATTGGAAAATTAAAATCTCATAAAGCAGCGGGAACAGATAATGTCCCTAGCGAACTAATCAAGGCATGCGGGGAAGCTGGGGTATCAAAAATATTTCTTTTGGTTAAGAAGATCTGGGAACAAGAAAAGATACCCGGAGAGTGGAAAGAGTCTATTCTCATTCCGATTCACAAAAAGGGATCAAAAACTGATTGCAATAACTATCGCGGAATCTCACTCCTTCCGGTTTGCTATAAAATATTTACGTTAATCCTAACTATTCGAATCACTGAATACGCCGAGGAAATTATCGGAGAATATCAATGTGGTTTCAGGCAAAACCGATCAACCGTAGACCAAATATTCTCTCTTCGCCAAATATTAGAGAAAAAATTAGAATATAATGGAATCGTACATCAGCTTTTTATCGATTTCAAAAAGGCATATGACTCTATTAACCCCCAAAAGTTGTATAACATTCTGGTCGAGCAGGGAATACCGAAAAAATTAGTAAACTTAGTAAAAATGTGTATGACTGAAACGTTCAATAAAGTTAAAATTGGTAATTATTTTTCTGAGAAGTTCGAGGTCCGCTCTGGTTTGAAACAAGGAGATTCTCTCTCACCTGTTTTATTTAATTTAGCGCTGGAATATGCCATTAGGGAGGTGACACGTACCGGAAAGGGTTTGAATTTGGGAGGGAATATACCCGTGCTCGGATATGCCGATGATTTGGTATTGCTTGGGGAGGACGTGGAAACCATAGAAATGAAAACAAAAACGTTGATGAAAGCCGGACAAGAACTTGGGCTAGAAATGAATACGGATAAGACAAAATATATGGTTAGTCGTAGAAGTGGTGAGGATTTCGCGGATATCAATGTAGGGGGGAATACGTTTGAACAGGTAGAGAAATTTAGATATTTAGGGGCGATGGTAACTAGAAAAAACGAAATCGATGAGGAAATTAAGGCTAGATTAAAAGCCGGTAATGCTTGCTACTTTTCAGTCGCGAAATTGCTTAGCTCCCGCCTTCTGTCCCAAAACTTAAAAATTAGGATTTACAAAACTATTATTCTTCCAACGGTCGTTTACGGATGCGAAACTTGGCCGCTGACATTGAGGGATGAGCAACGGCTTAGAGTTTTTGAAAATAAAGTACTGCGTAGAATATTTGGACCGAATAGGGATGAACTAACCGGAGAATTTAGACGCCTACACAACGCCGAACTGAGTAAACTTTACCCAGTAAATATAATTGACGTGATTGCAGCAAGACGAATAAAATGGGCGTGTAAAATTGCAAAACTTGGCTGTGAACCTATTCCGAAAAGATTAATAAGCGCGGTGCCGAATGGGAAACGTCCGAGGGGCAGGCCGAGACGGAGGTGGGAGGATTGCGTTCGGGCGGATCTATCGAAGTTAGGTCTGAAAGACGGTCGATGGATGGAGGTGTGCAGGGAGCGAGTGGTGGTGTCGGCATCGAACCTTCGGGTTCGTTAAGCCTTTATTATTTTATTTTTTTATTTTTATTTTATTTTCGTGTTAACTTTCAATGAATTGGCTTTGCAGTATTCTGAAAGGTTGTTGAGGACTAATTGTGTTTCTACCGGAGTTGAGGAGAGAAAAACCATATCGTCAGCATAAAGTAGAACTACCAAGTCGTATACTTTTAGGCTTGAAATTTCAACAGTTGTTTTCAATGTTGTTCAAGTGATAGTGGTGTTTTGATAACACATTTAGCACTCATCTTTATAAATTAATTCTAATTTTCTTAGTAATTTTTGACTAATTTACAGTCAAGGATTAACATGGATCCTCATAATGATTATATGCACCGGTTTTTGGGTAATCTTATTAGTACCCACATTTTGCTGGAACTACAGCAAATTAATAATTGTTTAACAAGTTTTCTAACATCATTTCAACCAAATGGTGATTATTACTTTGATTTATTAATATTGTTATTGTTGTGAGTTGTTATAAATTTTGAATGGTATATACATATATATCAAATTGACCCAGACCCGCCCAGGGACACCACCTCCCGCCCGGTTACAAGCTCAAGGTCCATGCGATGTTTAGCTGTTTTGAAAAAGTAACAAACTTGCCCCTTTGTGACATACTGCTTTGTATGAGTAACATATGATACTAAGAGAGTGGTGGGAGGGAGTAGCAGCCAATCAGCTTCGAGGATTCTCATCGAGTCGCTGACGTATATACTCGTAGTAGCTTCAGCTTTAACTAAGGCAACATCTGCGCTCCTTCAAATCGCGATTTAGAATTTTCTCAAGTGTTCTTCTTCTTACTGAGTAGTTAAGGCTAAAAGAGTAACATAACCTTACACCTGCTGTTTTAATAGAATAACAAACTAACCTCATTGTGACCTACTGCTTTGTAAGAGTAACATAACCTTACACATATTGGATAACAGTCAGGGAGGTTGCCACCAAATTGGTCCAGAACCACCCAAGGACACCCCTCGTGCTAGTACAACACACTATAATAGAAAGGACAATGACCTCAAGGTCACACACACCCTACTACGGCACGCTCAAGCTTAAGCCATGCGATGTTTAGCTGTTTTTACCTGGGGTACGTCGGAACCCCACCACGCCAGGGGAATTGCCTCTAAAGTGCCCCAGAATCGGCATTTACTCCCTACTCTTTTGTATTAATGCAACTTTCTTCTATAGTATGAAGTGCGAACATCATATTACAGAAGGCAGTTGATGTGATAAAATCACATGATTAGAAATTACTGACTAATGCACTTGCTCACTGTAACTTACCTTATAAACGACGGATAATTGCTCTTTTCAAATCGAATCTTGGTTGACCCATTTAAGAAGATAAATCTTAATGTTATATTTAGGCTTTTCATTCAAATTCATTAATTCTTCTTTCCCGCACTATTTATGTCTGTCGTATTTAGGCCTGAGCTTTTAAGGATTTTAAATATACTCTCCACTCAAAAGGTCCTATCCTAACTTCTAATTTTAATCTTTCGGATGGGACGTTAAAGATCTCTATCCTAATTATAGCTGGATAGGCAAAATTTAGGAATCCCAATGTAGCATCGTTCGATTAGTCATAGCAAAATAAAACAAAAAAAATTTAATCTACCATAGCACTCAATTGTAAGCACAAATCCTCACTGGGACGCTTCATAGTCACACTTGTTGATTTAGCTTTGGTGTAAAGTTAAAGGAGTTAAATATTAACAAAGTTCACTGCCTCTGTTAAAACGTTTTCATTCATTCACAGAGTAAAATCATTGATTGGAGTTCTTTCCTCTTTCATTTACTACAAATAGTTCAAAAACTATTTTTTTCATGTTTGATATCTGCATCAATTGATAACTGAAAGGTCCCTTGAAACTTTCTTCCTTCAGAATGAAATAAAAAATTTCTTCTTTTCCCTTTTCTCACTACATTTTCTTTGGATGTTTCTTATTTCTTCTATTGTTTGTATTTTTTCGGGTTATTGTACATCCAACGTTATTATTATTATAATATTTTTATTATTCATTAGAAAGTTTCTGACGATTGTCCATTACCAAGTACCTAACATTTTTAATCAAGTATAAATTAATACATAAAAAGTTATAGTAGAGGTGAGAGATGGTCAACTGTTCTTTAATTACGATAGGTTAAATGATGGTCAGGATTTTCAGTTTACAATGATTTTATTATGGTAAGCCAACGTTTCAATCCAACTTCTGGATCTTCATCAGGGCTAAAAGAAAACAAATATATGAGTATCTATGCTAGAGAGTGACAATAAATGGATACATTACAGAACTGATAATAATATAAAAGATGGTGTATACATGAATATTAAAATAAGAGGCTGGTTAACAAGATAAAATAGAATCTGATATTTACCTACTGAGTCCAGGTGGATACTAAGACTAAAGGTAAAAATAAGGTGAGAGGTAGTGGTAGGGGGTTAGTTTACCGACTTATGACGGGGAAATCCAACGCTTTTGAAGTGAAGGCACATGACAACTGAGTGAACAAAAATATTTAAAAACTAACAAAATAGATGGTACTGTATACAAATAGTTGTGTCTGGACTCAATAATAACATAAAAATGAGATAATACATAATGTAACAATGCATAAAAATATGGAAAATATACAAAGAAGCACACAATACAAAAAATAATAATAGTACAAGAGGTACAGAGATAATTGCAGGTACCTATGAAATCGAAACTAGGATTTGAGGATGCGGAAGATGTTAGAATAAGTGGATGAAATTATCTCTTTATCTGTTTTGTGATTTACCGGGTTATTTGTTTCTAGATGGATGAAAATGGATTCTGAGAGGAGACGTTTATCGTGGTTAGGTACAGTAGCTAATATGGAGGGGTTCTCAAAGTCGAAGGAATGGTTGTGGGCAATGGCATGTTTAGATGTAGACAAATTACGCGTGGAAATACTGTATTTATGTTGATAAATACCTTTTTAAAAATAATTTTTGGTTTCACCGATATAGCAACTGTTGCAATTAAGTGGAGCAATGGATACGATAAACTACATGACACTTGTCTAGGAGAGGTACAGGGTCTTTGGGTTTTGTATAAAGATTTTTTAATTTATTGTTATTTTTTAATACTAGGCGCATGTGTGGGAAACTCGATGAGAAGGATTTTTTAATTTTGTTTGAGAGAATGGGGATATATGGGATAGATCTGTATTGGAAGGTAGAGAACGGAGGTTGTGAAGAGTTGTTAGAGAGATTTTGAGTTTTAGTATTGTTATTGATAAGTGTTTTTATTAAGTGCTCAGGAAAATCATTAGATTTTAAGATATTTTTCAGGCGGATTTTGTTATGACAATGAAATTGTGGATCGGACAAGGTCAGGCTGTGGATGTTGGGAAAAATAGTTTAGGAGTCGGCCAGAATAAGTGGGTTTGGTGTACCAATTAGTGGATATGGAATGGTCCGGGTTTCTGGTAATGGAAATATCTAGGAATGGAAGGGTACAATGGGTTTCCAATTCTATAGTGAAACGGAGACGTGGATGGTAGGAGTTAAAAACGGCGAGAATATCAGTAATAGAGCTAGGATTGAGAATCAATAGGAGGTTGTCTACATATTTTTTAATAAAAAAAAATATCGTTGGGAATTTAGGTATTACAGAATCAAGGAGGTCGTTGAGGACAATACCGGGGAGGTCGGGAGCTAGACAGGCAGCTACCCATTGCAAGGCCAGAAGTTTGGAGAAAATATTTATTTTGAAAACAAAAATATCCAGAATTACAGCATAAAGCAAGGGAGTCAGTGTAGGCAGATTTATTGAGTTTACTATGGGATTCTAACAAGTTCCATTTTTCTTCAACGATTTGGAGGGCACGATCCGTCGGGATGGGATGACTCTCAGCGTCGAAAGAGGCTATGATAAAATTATCGGGAATATTGATGGTTTTTAATTGTTCCAAGAGATGGAAGGAATTTTTTACGTCGTATGGATTGTTATGGCTAAGGGGATGCCCCACTAAACGTGACCCCACACCTTCTCTCACTACAAAATTCAACCAACATCTCAAACATCTCCTTGATACAAAACAAATATAAAAAGTTATGATGCAATGAAAATTTATTATTTGTTTTTTAATGTAAAGTACGTTTACAAAATTTTTGAAGTAAAAATTGAAATAATTTTTTTGAATAAATTTAAAAAAAAAAAAAAAAAGACTAAGGCCTTTATAGGAGTTTTTCGTTTGCTGAAATTCAGCAGGAACTGTAAGAAGCTTTATATCGAAAGATAATGAAAATTTGGGAAAACGCATAATGCGAAATATCTCTTTTTTGAAATTTTTTCCATGGAATTAGACTTTTGATATTAGGAACCGACTCCCATATAAAAAAATTGTACATTAAAAAAATTCTATGCCATATTTTTTTTTTTTACAAATCTGAGTCACTTATCCCACATATATTATTTCACAAAGCGTAAAAATCGGTTTTTCATCAATTATAAGGTCCTACCGTGCTCAAATGCCACGAATGTGGTACCGTTGGATTCAGAATTTCACGGAGCTTTTGCGAATTGCATTCTCAGTGTCCATTTTTTGGTACAAAATAAAATATCGACCTAAACGTACTGACTCAACGGATCGAAACGAATAAAATTGGGTTTTATGGATTGCGATACGAGCATTAAGACCCAGTTTAGTTCTTTAGAACTAAACTGAGGTATGCGTTTTAAAGCCCTAAAACCTATCATTTCTGAGATAACGCCTGGGTTAGGCTCCTCCGCCGCACGTGGTCAACTACTTATTGTATTACGTTACAGCAAATGCTAGGACCTGTCGTGTTTAGGTTCTAAAAATTTTATTTCGTCTGATTTAGACTTAATTGTAGCGTTGGAAAATTGCACTCTCACATTTAGCAATTACAGTATACTCCTACTTTACCGGTTCCCGTTTAACCGACTCTTCGGATAAACGAATGGACGCTGTAAAAGATAAAAATTCTTTTTAAAATCCTTAAAAACATTTATAATTTTGTCATATTCTCAATAAAAATTTTTGTTAAAATTTGTATTATGTTGCGGTTCGATAGATCTTAAATAAATTAAAATGTAGACGAAAAGTCTTTTGTTTTATACTTTCACTTACCTAGATATGAAATATATAGTAAGGGGAAGTATTGCGATCGTGAAAAATTTCCACTTCCGGATTTCAACGGAAATACACGTTTTGGGGTCCCCTGAGTCCAAATAACCAAGTCCCGCGAAATGGACTGTGTGTGTGTGTGTGTGTGTGCGTTTGCGTGTGTGTGTGAACAGACTAGCTCAAAAACTATAAACCGTGCGAACCTGAAATTAGGTATTTATTATATGTATATGCCCGCGATGTGACAGCAAAAATTTCATCAAAATTGCCCAGAGGGGTACTATATTTAATAAATTTTTACATTTTTTTGGTTTTCTAAAAAACGGCTCCAACAATTTTGATTAAACTGAGTATTTGATGTATTGATATGCCCGAGATATGACTAAAAATTTCAACAAAATTGATCAACCGGAGGGGGGACTTTACTTAATAAATTTTGTATCATTTTCACCTGTTATTTTTATTTACTCAAAAACGGCTTCAACGATTTTGATCAAATTGGGTATTTGATGTATATATATGCCAGAGATGTGATAGCCAACATTTCATCAAAATTGGTCAAACGGAGGGGGGACTTTACTTAATAAATTTTGTATCATTTTCACGTGTTTTTTTTTATTTACTCAAAAACGGCTTCAACGATTTTAATCAAACTGGGTATTTGATGTATATAAATGCCAAAGATGTGATAGCCAACATTTTAGAGGAGAAAAAAAGAAAAATATTCAGTCAACTCATAAAACACGTTGAGCCCATGCATGTGTAGTACGCCTTTAATGACAGATCATTGTTCATAATCAAAGCCGTTCTGTTCATTTCATGGAAATTATTTGTTTCATAGTAACTAAATGAAATTTTCATCAAGTACATAGAGAATTATAAAATCAGACGACTTGGGGTATCATGCTTGCATTGCCGAATTATCACAAATATAAACTTTTATTTATTAATAAAATAAATTAGTGTTTTTTATAGAGCAAATGAAAAGAAAAATAAGAAATGAATGTGGAAAAATGTGTAACTTTGAGAAGTGGAATTAAAAAAACGCATTAATTTCTATTCTAAGTAAGTTGGTAAGTGAAAGTTGTGTGTTGCGCGCACGCACCAAATTTTTTTTTTTTTACCGAACTCCAGTAAAACAAATCTCTTCGAAGTAAAATTGATCTTGAAACAAAATCCGTATCCTCCATTCATTTCATTAAAAAAGAAATAGCTTCCTATATTTTGACAAGAAATTTCGTCAGTTGACATTAAGGTGCGTATAAACGAAAAAAAAATAAAAGATTTGTGAAAACTGAATAGATTGATAGTGTAAATTTTCTTAAATTGTTAAATAAAATTGGCCCAAAAAAGGTTTCTTTAATTAATAACTATATAGCCTTTGTAAAATAGGTTGTGTGTTGCATTTGGGTTTTATCGAAATATAGAAGTTATAATAATATATTTTGCTGGTTTTTTATACACTTTTCCGGATTGACCGGCTCATTCACTTAAACGGCAATGTATCCCTTCCGACGAGGAGGGATAAGACAGGAGTCTACTTTAGTCATTGGCGGAACTGAGGGGAGGGGGGTGCTATGGGGGCTGGAGCTCCTCCATTTGGAAAAATTTTCGTCATTCAAAGATAGAATTTGATTTTCCTTAAAGTAAGGAAGCAAGTTAAAGAACAAAAATGCGCAGAACAGGTAGAATTTCAGTTGGGGGGAGGCTGCAGCCCCCCCATTACAATCGGCTGGATCCGCCCACGACTGTAATGGTGATTTATAGTAACATAGTGATTCATTAGAACTTTGGTTTTATCAACTTATCTTTTTTATAACGGGAATTTCAGAAAACTAAAGTATCGAAATAAGAAAAATGAATTTCAATGGTTTCTACGCGGGCTTTATGACACATACACGTTCCACGTTTTTGGGCCAGGCGTCTAATACCTCTAAAACTTTGGTTTTGGTGGGTTAGGCCCCTCAGCTTCACGAGGCTACTTATTGTTTTGTTGCCTCTCCATGGATAGAAACCTATTTGATGTCGTTCTTACCACTTAGAAGACTATCTTCCTCTCCATTGTCAAAAAATAAGCGTAAAAAGCATCTTATGAACTGTTTTTGAAAAAACAAAATCAGTAGGGAAGTTAAAATGAGAATGTAGAAAGATTAATTTCCAAGACTATGCAACAAACTTTTATAAAGAAAAACGTCAGAAAATGAAGTTCTTCCTTAACTATTAAATAGAAAAATAATTTATTCTTCCTTGCTGTAGAAAAAAAAATTCACCTTAAGGCCCGAATGGTTGGGGGAGAGGGGGGGGGGGGGCGGTACGAACAGGTAAAAAAGAAAAAGTTCATTTCATAGTTATGTTAAACCTAGAAGTAAAATGAGATACAAATCTTCGTGCGAAGTGTTTCGCACGGGTCCACCTAGTATAAATAATTCCTCGATAACCTTCTACTTCAATTACAGTGAGTCAATGCTTAATAATTGTAGAGGTTTTTTTTTTAAATTAAAGATTTTGTGTTCCATCAGGAAGCTTAGGAAATCATTAAAGAAAACCCTCGAATTCATCGAAATCTATATCTTTTAGTAGTATGACCTTCAGAAAGTCCCTTTAATCAACCATCTTAGTGAAATGAATCAGTTTTCTGAGAGACAATTTTGTCTAGTCCACGATGGTGTACCTAGAATTTTATAATCTTGAACAGTTGTCGAGCAATACTTTTTTATTCAATAAAAAGGGCGACCCCGCTAAGAAAACACAAAAATGGAATTTACTCCTTTTACATTGGAAATTAGACCATGAATTAAATGAACTTATTTGTTTTGAAAATTTTAATTGAAAAATTCATATCCCAGAGTTTCTCCATCAAACCAAGAGGTATGTTAGAAATAAAAAGAAAGATATGTATATATATATATATATATATATATATATATATATAATGGAAAGTAAAAAATTAACTAAGTTACTACCTGTTCATTTTTGTAATTTACATTTTTTATTGAATACAAAAGATGATTTAACGAAAAAAAATGAATAAAGGTATGATTATCCGCCATGAAGATTATTTATTCATGTGAATGATAGCCAGTATCGACCGTGACAATAAACTGTCAAGCAAAAAACTCTGGAGCTTGATCGATTGATAGTAGCCATGGTCGTTGTCATTGAAACGATTGGCAACATACCTGTCCAGATGAGTCACTTGAGGTATATTTAAATTGTACCAACTTCGAGTTTATTGTTAGCAACCAAATAAATACAGGGTTTATACAGTATAGCAGCACTCCCCATCTTTTTAATTAATATTTTTCTCCATTAAACTGGCGTAGGCGATATAGGATCTGTATACATACTTTAACTATATTAGTAAAAAAAAAATCTGGTGCGTGCGCGCAACACACAACTTTCACTTACCAACTTACTTAGATTAGAAATTGATGTGTATTGTTAATTGCCTCTTCCCAAAGTCACACATTTTTCCACATTCATTTCTCATTTTTGTTTTTATTTGCTCTATAAAATCACTATTTTTTTTAAATATTAAATAAAAGTTTTTACTTGCGATAATTCGGCAATGCAAGTGCATAATAATCCGAGTCGTCTGATTTTATAATTCTCTATGTAATTGTTGAAAACTTCATATAATTCCCATTAAATGAACAGAATGGCTTTAATTAAGAACAATGGTCTGTCATCAAAGGCGTATTCCGCATGCTTGGGCTCAACGTGTTTTATGAGTTGACGGAATATTTTTCTTTTTTTTCTCCTCTTATATATTTACTTGATTTTTTCATATCTCACATTTAGCCATTTCTTATTTTTAGGCGTAACGAGAGACAGTTAATTTCTCCATATAAACAAAAACAAAGGTACCTACTTTATAGGATAACGAAAAAGGCCCCTTCCCCATATAAGCCACCTCAGAACATTTTAATAATGATAAAGCTTACCTGATATTAAATAACACCTAATTTTCATTAAACATGACGAATTTGATCAAAATCATTAAAGCTGTTTCTGAGATAATTTAAATAAGTTAAAAATTGGAAAAATAGTTATGAAATGAAGTGTTTCCCCTCCGTTTGACCAAATGTTGGCTGTCACATCTTTGGCATAGAAATACATCAAATACCAAGTTTGATCAAAATCTTTAAAGCCGTTTTTGAGTAAATAAAAAAAAACACGTTAAAATGATTTATTAAGTAAAGTGCCCCCTCCGGTTGATCAATTTTGATGAAATTTTTACAGTCATATCTCGGACATGTTAATACATCAAATACTCAGTTTTTATCAAAATCGTTAGAGCCATTTTTGAGAAAATCGAAAAAAACGTAAAAAGTTATTAAATAAAGTACCCCCTCCGTTTGACCAATTTTGATGAAATTTCGCTGTCACATCGCCGGCATATAAATACACTAAATACCCAATTTCAGGTTCGCACGGTTAATAGTTTTTGAGCTAGTCTGTTCACACACACAGACCATTTTGCGGGACTTGGTTAATTGGACTCAGGGGACCCCAAAACGTGTATTTCCGTTGAAAACCGGAAGTCGAAATTTTTCACGATCGCAATACTTTCCCTTACTATATATTTCATATATAGGTATGTGAAAGTAAAAAATTCTAGGCGAACTGATTTGTGTGGGGAACTCCTCAATCCGTTATAGGCCTTAAAGCTATTGCTTTCGGATTTCTGCATTAAAATCTCCAACCATTATTGTTGTATAATGAATAAGGCCATCAGCAAAACATTTGCCCAGCTCCCCCTAGAGAAATCATCTTTTACTTCATTCTCTGATGCTTTTAGACAGGATGATTAAAACTATAAGACTTTTCTTTGACTTTCTTTCTTTTCTCCACAGAGTTTAGTATTAATGGGCTTGAAATGACTGTTAATATTAATATTAAAATGACTGGCCGTGCGTAAGTTAGGGCGCAGCTCGACGTGAGTTTTTGTGTTCAGTAGAATAGACAGGAGGAGCGAACGTCATTCCTCCAGCGCCATCCATTCCTCTTCCCCAGATTCGCTGGTGAGACAATCTTATTAGTTTTTGTGCAGATGGATAAATAAATTTAAATTGGTGGTAAATTGTTCTTCACTTATCAGAATCTATTTATCGTGCACCACAGGCGGTTATGAAACTTTTTTTTCGCGTGAGGGGAAGTAATATCATACTTACTGATCACAAGGGAGATTTTTGTGAACCTTGACACTTCTACAAAGACTAATGAACAACATTGTTAGTCATTTTCGGCTAAGCATGATTCATTAAAGTAATTTAGATGATGGAACTTTCTTTTTTTTCTGTCTTTTAATAATTTTGGGGGGGGGGGATCGTGGACCCCCTGGTTCAACTTCCCCCTTCTTAAATACGCCCCTGCCGTGTACCAATGACTCTCAATACCACGTCCTTCCTTGACAAGAAGTATCTGAGGCCTTTTAAGTTCGAAATGATTTAAGGTAAGGAAATGGAATCTCGCCGATGTCGTTCAACTTAGCACTGGAGAAGACGATAAGAATGACAATGCGCGACAATGGAGACACGTCGGTATGTACCATAGAATCCTAGGATATAGGTATTCTTGAAAATAGTTAGGAAGATATCGATAAATACAAGGACTCTGTGAGAGAAGCAAAACTTATAGGCATACAAGTCAATGAGGAAGAAACTGCATATAATTTTAAATCCATATCTCATGATATGAGGGCAAGATAACAACCATCCAATCCATCAGGAAGCCTCAGCACGACAATGAATGCCTCAATTGTAGGCGAGAGACCTCATGGTATGCAGAAAAACAGATAGCCAGTAATAGGCAGAGATGGAGAAGACTGGTTAATGTTTCTTAAAGATGTCTAAAGCCAAAAAAATAAAAATAAATTACCTAGTTTAAAATAGTATCTACTTCCATTTTTTTTACATAGTATTTACATTCCATAACAAGTATGAAGGGACCGATCATATTTCATTGCATTAAATGCTGTTAATGAACATTGTATTATAAATATATAATATATATTATGTATTATTATATCATAATACTACACTAACTTCATTATAATATTGTCTATATTTATATAGAAGAATAAATGTATCCAGATGAACAATTTTGTGCAAAATAGTACAAAAATACTTCAAAACAGCATATTTTAAGGGAATGAAACTTTATACAGTTTTGGTCCATAAATGTAGCCACAGATTTTTTTTTCGTAGAGAATTGACGAATAATTTTTTTTTCTTTTAGACAATAGAATTCGTAGCTTTTTTAATTGCTTTTATTTAGGAGATATGACTATTTTTGACATTCGTGAAGGAGATATTATCCTTCAAAATAATGACTCATTAATTATGATGGATAAGGTAAGCCGAAAAATAAAATATAATAGTTGCGGCTTCATTATGCATCTAAATATATCCGTGTATCGATTTTTTTGTTACATTTTTTTATTTATTTTACACATATATATATATAACACGGAAGCAGCAGATAGCAGTTATTTGAACATCTCTAGGAATTGGTGCCCATTATAAGTTGTGTAAGGGTCGTCACCCTTTTGCATTGTTGCCAACCACTGTAAAACTCTTCAATTATTTCGGCTTTCTAAGGCTGTGTCCTGATTGGTAATGCATCGCCTATGCGACTGTCGATATCGGGTGCATCCCGCTATTTTTTAGAATTTCGACTACTTACATCTTTATACTTCATTATTTAATAAGATAATAATTACAACAAATAAAGTAATCGTGAAAGAATATAAAAATATTCATAAATATTATAATTGTAATGATTTATAAATACATTGTGGCTAACTTTTGTAAAATTAAAATATCTTATTATATATGTGTGTATATATATATATATATATATATATATATATATATATATATATATATATATATATATATATATATAAAGAAAATCTGCAAGTCTTTATTGGTATTATTACATTCTGTCTCTTTTGAGACACTGGTAATATTGCTGATAGAATGCATTCACACTTATTTACAAAAAAAAAAAAAATAATAAAAAAAAGAAAATCTAGTGCGTCCATCATACAATTTCTATTAAAGTCCATTGAAATGTATATAAACATTATGTTATGAGCATAAACATAAATATAAGTTTATGACAGGAACTAAACGCATATTTGGTCTCTATTAAAATGTATATATATATATATATATATATATATATATATATATATATTTTTTTTTTATTTTTTTTTTTTTTTTTATTTTTTTTTTTTTTTGGCCCCAAGATTTGTTAGCAAATCTTGGGGCACAGATTTGTTAGCAAAGGGTTGGGGCACAGTGAAACAGTCGGTGCGCTGGGCGAACCAAAGGGTCTAAAGCAACCGAATTCAGACGGTTGCGGTTAGGGTGACTCCAAACAATGTCAGCAACTAAAGTGCAGTTTTGTGGGGTAAAACTAAAAATTTTCGTCGAACTGATTTTCGTCTCTAGGTATGAGTAATTATTTTATTCGGTCTACTCTTACAACTTTTTCATTATGCATATATCTCTTAAGATTTTGCCTGACTTTGGCTTTCTTACCTCTTCACGTTCATCGTAGGAAGATAAAGACATCAAAATGGCTAGTATGAGGTTCCTTGAAACAGGGGCGTTCGGGGCACAATGAAACGTTTCATGGAGTCCGAGGAGTGTTTCATCGTGCCGCCATTTGTTTTTCATTGTGCAATAAGCAGTCGGTTTTTTTATTTATTTTCTTACAGTTTGTTGCGAAATTGAGAGCGAAACACCAAAAAACCGGTCTTAATCTAAGACGACCTTCTTCCAAAGTCAAACTTTCCTCTTTCCTGAAGAATTTCGTGGCTATCATAAAGCAGAAGAACGAAAAAAGCCGAATAAAGTTTTTTTGTTGATTATGGTGTTGTTTTTTTAGCTGTTTCATTGTACCCCGGGCATGGGGCACCATGAAACAAAATTATTTTTTCGGAAAATAGCTGCTCGCAGTCAGACATGATGCATAAAATAATGTTTAACGCATATCTTACATAGATTAGATCCTAAGGTAACATAGACAAAATAAAAAATTGAAATGAAGTCTCAGGTGGGGTGCTATGGGTAAAAAAAACTTTTGTGTTTCATTGTGCCCCATCTCCCCCTATTTTATATATTATTTATTGATGATTAACAACAAGAGATCATTAACAAAAACAATATCCATTAGTTTAATGTAATAAAGTAAAGACCAGAGTGCAACAGACCGTGATATAATGTAGTAGGTGCATGGTTAAAATTTTGGACAAAACAATAAAAAAATCTCAAACTTTAAAGTTATTTACTTATATGGTCATTAGGATTGATGGAAACCCCGAAACTTCGACCAATAAATTCAAGGAGACAAATTTAGCAAGAGTTTTAAGCTCAAAAAATAAATGAAATATTAATGAAAAATATAATATTTAATTTTAAATAAAATCTATTAACACAGCGAGTTTCGTCAAAATCGATAAAGCCGATTTCGCTTAAATTATAAAAATTTTCAAAATCAAATATAGAAAGTAAGTGACACTTCTAGAGATTAAATACCTACAAAAAAATTCTCTGTGAGATTCCACTCATTTCTAAAGGTTCACGCAAATCCTACTGTGAGAGTGGGCTTTTTCGATCGCAATTATATACCCTTATGACATATTTTATCAGTAGGTAACTAAAATTAAATAAGACACGAATTAATATAATAATTAATAATACAATTAAATACCAAATATATAGCCCAGAGTCTCTAAAATGAAGGTTGTTATTGTCAGGGCTTACAGCCGAAAAGCCCTTGTTTCATCAAAGTCTGTAAAAATGGATATAATAATAGATGTTTCATCACCACACGTCCACACCAATAAATTAATAATCAGAACGATTAATACCAATTAAAAGGCATCTAGAGATCTATTAGGTAAACCTACTAACCCATCAAATTTCCATTAATTCATGTATCATTAGGACAAACCAAAAAAACAGGTAAAATGTAATTTGTCCCTTACAACAAAGCACATCAACAAGAGAAAAAAGCATTGTTCTATCGTAAAGAACATAACATTGGAATAACAGAACAGGTGCGAAAGGTTATTATTATAAACACAAGTTTATAGCTGCGATATGATATATTTATATATATATTTAAAAAAATTAAGTATATAGTGATTTTCGTTAAAACGGCTTACGTGTGAAATTAAGTTAAGTTAACATGATCACACTGCAGATAAAATTCTAATCATTACCGAGTAGGTACAACATAGAGTATTTATATCGATTTGCACAGTGGCACTAATAGGATAAAATAAATATATAGAATAACTTTTTATAAACACACATACCAACAATTATGCCCATATTGAGAAAAAAAAATTCGAACATAAATTTTAAACTTAACAGTTATTAAACAAAACAGTTTAAAAGACCCTAATCTTAAAAAGGGACATCGCTAACAAGAGCCAAAAAATTACGAAACCTATATTTATTAAATTAATAAAAATATTATTAATTTTTTTAACCGACTTCTCAAAATTTCTTGAACGCTCTTCCAATTCAAATGACCCCCCTTAACATTTTAGGTTCACGGATCTCTTTAAAATGGCTTGTTTTAATGGCTTGATACTGCCCATGATTAAAATAAACTCTCTTCCAACGATTGAAGTGGAGCTCTCACACCTCTCACGAATATTCGCTGAGATGACCCCTCCCCCCATTTACTTCTTCATTTATGGGGTTACTCAAGGGAATAAAGTCACCTGCAAGATCGACCTTCAGTAATATATATTTTTGCGGCTGTTCTTCAGTTGCGAATGCCCAGGATCGACCGAGCGTCATCTGCCACACCGTCAGCACATCGCAGCCTGGGTCTGCTGACCCGTCTTTGTCCATAAAGCTGCTATTCTAACATCTTTCGTGGGATGGGGTCCTCAGTCATTCTCACAAGATGTCCCGCCCAAAGCAGTCGACCAATTTCGATAATATTGGCGTTACTGTAGAGAGCAGTTAGTTCGGCATTGGTACACTGCCTCCACACACCATCTTCACGTACAGCCCCATAAATTCAGTGGAGAAGTCGGCGCTCGAAGGTTGCTAGGGCCCCCTCCTGGGCTCTTGGAAGGGTCCAACATTCTGCGGGCTCGGGCTTTGAGAGGCTTTTTTAGATGCGCACCTTGGTAGTCCTCGAAACATCTCTACTCTTGAGGTTCCTCTGTAGTCCAAAGGAGTTCAAGAAAGGAATCCCTCAGAATCCAAAAGTTCTTCCAATTAAGTCAATGTCGTCCACAAAGCCAAGGATCATAGCCGAACTGTTAAACATCGTTCCCCCGACTTGGATTTTACTCTCCATTGTGCGCTTTCAAGGCTGAGATTGAATAGACAGTTATTTTATTGCCAAGCAGCCCCCCTGTCTTAATCCTTTTTGGGTGATAAATTCCTCTGATATATTCTCTTGGTCTCTCACCCTGCATTTGATTGCCTTCATCATCAAACAGACCAGGCGAATAAGCTTATGTGGGATCCCCCGCTCGATCATTTCTTTATAGAGCTCCTCTCGTGATATACTATCATAGGCTGGCTTGGAGATGGAAGGTGCTTTTCCGGAACTCTCTTGCCTTTTCCAGTATAACTCTGAGGGAAAATATCTGATCCATGGTTAGGGATGGTTAGGGATTTCACCTTCCTGAAGCCCGTTTGGTAGCAGCCTATTTATCTTCACGCGCGAGATAGAAGTCTCTCGAAAAGGATTCTAGAGTATATCTTATAGGCGTATGAAAGTAGTGATATCCCTTGATAATTTGACACTTCAGGATATCTCCTTTTTTATGGATAGGGCAGATAATTTATTCATACCACTCTTCAAGTCAACAATTACTGACAATTAATGACTAATAAAAATTTCCTAAATTATTACTAGCCAGAAGTTGCTTTAAAAAATAATAATCCGGCCTTCTCTCACCATTTTAAATTTGATTGAATGAATGATATATGTAAATGAGATGTTTAACATTTGCCTTGGTTAATAGCTAAGCTTCGAACATTTTTAAATATCAAGCAAAATGAGAAATCAATTATTACTTTTTATTAGGCTTTGAAGAGTGATAACCTATGACCATGAGAAATGAAATCGCCAGGCTTGTCAGAATCGTTGATACAGCTTTGAAAAAATACGTTTATTTGTTGAACAACGCATTGCAGTTGCAAAAGGTCGGATTGACCTTATAAGAAGATGGTTTCATTTCATTAGCAATAATCTAAAATGATCCATGATCTACTTTTAATACCTAATTTTTAATATATAGCTTCTTATTTGTTATCATCCACAGTTAATAGTCCAAACGATCCCGAAAATAAAATGCGATCAAAATTATCTTCGGTAAGTACCATAAAAATTAGGTTCATTTTGGTCAAACTATTTCGATATTCGGCGTTAATTTAAGAAAAAACGCCATGGTCATCTGGAAAGATTTAGAGATCTGTAGTAATAGTTTTTGGGATTCCACCGACAGTGTAAATTTGGTGCCCAGCCAAAGTTAGCCGTAAGTAGCATATTTTGTATCGTAATTTTGTCAGTGCGAGGACATCCTCGTAAGATGTGCCTGTAGGGTCAAAATTATTATTTTTTTTGCACCAAAACCTAAAATTCTATATGTATGCTTTCGTACAGACTTAACTACACTTGACAATGTTTCGATTTCCATTGACGTGCGATCTTCATCCCAATTAATAATTCGATCTTCTTCTCCGTAAGTACTTGCATTATTTTAAACATTATGAGAGAAAGCCAAAGCTCGAATTTCGAAGCCTAACCTGCATATTTTTAAAAATAATTTTGACGTTGATAAGTCTTTTTTGAAAATTCCTCCGCTTATGAGAAACCAGACTATCAAACAATATATGTTTAGCGCAATTATTGCCCCAAACAGTAACTAAACATAATATGTTAAATTAATTTAACAATGACAATAATTAACTGAAAAGTCTCTTCTAATTAGCTACACGTTTTTAAAATTATTTTTATCAGTTTACTTACAGGGGAAATTTTATAAAAACTCTTAAGCTGCATAATAAAATACATTTTAGAGATAGTTTCTGCCGAAATGCACCCACTCCATAGCTGCGGAAGCTGCAAGAAAAAATATACAAATTCGATGACTTCATCCATTGGTTTGTTAAGAGCACAATATCTTTTCTCACTAACCCAAAAACGAAATTTCAAGCAATTAAACAAACGGCAGTTTGATAAATGTACGCAAATCTTAATTAAACGAAGCTGATAAATTGTCTTAATTTATTTTATTTTATTTAAATTGACAGTTGTGGTAAATATTTATTACAAGTATTATAAGTATTATATATAAGTAGTTCAGATTAATCTGTTAATGAAGAAGAAATCGCATCATTTAAATAAGTACGTAAATAAATACGTACTGTTCAAACTACTAACGTTGCGTAGTTTTTGTTGTGATTTCTACTTGAGTATTAAAACTATGAAATTATTATTTCATAGAACTAAACTCTTAGCTCGAGGAATGTAAGTGTTAAATAATAAGTTTTTAAAATTTATAATAATATATCCATTTTCCGATAAACGAACAGAAGGTGCGGAGGTAAAAGGACTGTGTGGGCAAGAAGACCTTGCTTTGTGATATTAAGACAAGCTTAGTTGGTCTCCGCGCTCCTTAGAAGTAACATTCCTGTTCCTTAGCTCACGGATGCATTTCTCGTCCCGTTTGCAATCACAATGTTTACTATTTTTATAAAATAAAGATTAACATGCAGAGGTAAGACGATCGCTGCAATTATACAGTTGTCATAACACTTATAAAAGCTTAAAATAATATTAAACCCTAATATTGGTTTAATATAATTATAAAATAACTTAATCAGGACTGAATAGCATAAATAAATATAATACTCATGCCTTTGAAAAGTTTCACTCAATATTTTATCGTGCTTGTTATAATTTTTTTTTTCAAATTTACCATTAAAATTATCTCAAAGAAAAGTTGATGGATTTCAAATAATATTACTTATAGGAGAAAAACAATATTTAATTACAAGACAATTGTATTATGTCAATGATTTACTTCTTTGATAAATAATTTACTTGATTGGAAATTTTGGATTTTCCAATCTGTGATTTCTATTTTTTATATTTCCGTTACTTAATAAATAATAAATAATTCAAGTAATTAAAAAAATCCACAAAGAATTCACTCTAAAATTTGCTCAGACAGGTGTAACCAACCTTAGGGAACCTACAAGGTGTACAATGCACTGGTGAAGTCGGTAGTGGCGCCATCTCTTGTATAGTCATGAAACTTAAACCTTTAAATTTGTCAAACTTTATTTTATCACTTTGGCAATTATTTATATGTATGCGATAACGAACGTAGTTGAATAAATAATAGGCCTCGGCCATTTTGACCTAGAGTTTATAGGAGGTAACATCTTTGCTCTTCAAACAATTTAGTAGTCCCTAAATGTTATAATTAATAATAAAAGCTTACTTAATGTATATGCTTAGGGTATAATATGCTATGTTTATGATATTATTAGATTATTATTATTCAAATACAAATGTTTTTGTTTTTGAAACCAAAAAAAGTTTTGTGATACTTTTTTTTGTCTAAAGATGTTTGTCTTCAGATACTTTATTTGCAAATTTTGTATCATGAAATAATCATAATTTATATTAAAAAATAATGATATAAAAATGGTCACTGGGTTGAGGAATAAAGAAAGTATAAATAGTTCATCAACCTACTTATTTTTTTTTTTTTTAATCTTCTCATGTTTGACATCAATGGTCCTTATTTTCAACAAGTGGTTTCTATATTATATAAATATTTTAATTATCAGTTCTGTACCGCTCAATAAATTTAAAAAGTATACATGGTTTTTTAGCTTTTTGTTTTTAATTTAATATTGGTAAGCTTCAAAAAATGTTACATTGTACAGATTTTAAAATTTTCTTGTCCATTTTGCATGGTTATTCAAAAAACATTAAGTAATGCTTTTGTTATTTTTTCTTTCTATTTTTTCAGTTAAATATACTTTTTAAGTATCTTTGGTATTCATTTGGGAACTATCTCACTAGTGTGACTCTAACACTGGGTATGCACATAATCACAGACTGTGGATGGACTTTTTATGGGTGTTTTAGTTAGATAACTTTTTTATTTATATCAAAACTTTTGACTCTATCCCTTAAAAGAAATAAGTCTCTAATAGGTTCTTTCAGTTGAGATGAAGACCTTGATTAGGCCTTTTAATTCATTTTTTCAAGCTAACTATGTTTTTTTGTAAGAAGATAAAGTCGCTAATGTTTCAGTTGAGGTAGGATTTAACAAGGCTTTGGACTGCTCTATTTTTGGAGATGCACGTACAGTTTGATTTTGTGATCTTGGGTTCATCCATTATGTTGGACTGGCACTTGTGAAGTAGGGTTCACTAGTACAGTCTTCATTAAATTCAATTAAAATTAAACTTTCAAATAACTATTCTTTGTATCTTCAATATAAGGATATGTCCAAAGTATAAACATTATTTAAAGAAATATTAATAGTTTATTTACCTATCATTTTCTCTCACTTAAATCCATCGGTCAGTTATATTTGTTATACCTGTCCTATTACTAAATATATAATTTAACTAAATCTAAAAAGGATTGTTTTGATGTAATTTTATGAATTTGACTAAAGTTGATCTGGTCTGTTTGAAATTTAAAACCTAATATATTTTCACTTGTTGTACAATCACTTCATGTGAGGAAGAGTTTATATATTGAGGTTTGTTTTTTTTATACATATTTTTTTAAGAAGGAATCTTCTATTTTTTGTTGTTTATTTATTTTATTTTACCCAACGTTTCGGGCTTCTAGCCCATCTTCCTAGGATGTCTGTATAACAACACCGCTTTAATTAGTCACATATTAAGATTGTTTTTAACTTTTTTTAGATTCTTTAATATAATTACCTAGAGTAACATAATACATCATAACCATCAGTTTTGCCAAACTTTTCATGTAATAAAAACTTGTCACTGATTAATATTTTAACACATTTATTTGTGGTTGTGGAACTACTTCCATAGTCTCACTTTTCTTTTTTCTCTGCCTGGACTTGTGCTAATTCTGATTCTATCATCTCCCCCTAAAGTTATTTATTTGTTATGAATATGGCCTATATTCATATTATGTTTTTAAATTTAAAGCCTTTATGTTTTTAAAATTATTTATGATGTGAGCGGTTATTTAAGATATCCTAGGATCATGGGCTAGAAGCCCGAAAAGTTGAAAAGAAGGAGGAAGAGATTCCTTCTTTAAAAAAATACCTAGTATATTTCTAAATCTTCTCTTTCTTGGCTTCCCTTATCCCTGTATTATTCAATTTGAATGTCTATGCGGTATGAAGTGCTTTTGGTTAATCACTTTTTTGTATAGTTTTAATTTGGGGTTCTAGCACAGTGATTTTTTTTTTTTTTTTTTTTTTATTAGTGTTCTTTGTGACCTGAAATTCCCACTTCATTATAAAAATAAATTATTTTTTTAATTTATTATAAATTATAATTAATGAATTATATAAAAGAAACTTTATCTCATTTCATGATTTGGAAAGAACCGAATTTGGAATCGTTTATGACGTTCTGTGCAATGATGTCTCACATTGACCAATCAGAGGTTGAAGGTATACTAGTATAAGGTGGCCAACACCAAAAAATGATTATTTCCTTTTCTTCTATTTTCAATCATGTTCCTTAGAACCATCCTTAGTGACTTTATTATAATTCATCTTTTGAAATCTAAAACATTCAAACTTTATTTGAATGAATAAATGCTTTTATTTACATATATACAAACATACAAAAAATAGTATTATTTTTTAAAAGCATATTTTGACAATGGCGTAAGCCATCTGTCGAGTTGCCTAATTTTCTTTTTGTAATTATTTTATTATGACTACTCAATTAATGACAATTTTATATTTTATGATTTTGTACCTAGAAATTGAATTGTTCAGTCAAGAATTTCCTATATTTTACTATTTTACATAAATATACAGAGAGTTTTATCCAATCTGCCCCGTTTAGTATGTTTAATACTTCGTCCCTTGTTAAATGTCCCTTTCCCCAATAGCTATATCTAAACTCTCTCAAAACAGGACATACTCCTAGGAAGTGGTATGTATCCTCCGGCATGTTTAAGTTGCACATTGCACAGGTATATATCCTCTCCTTCTTCCATGGCTGGTAGTTAAGCTCTAATAGTTCCCCTCTTGCTCTCAATATTAGTGACCTCTGGTATAAACTCAATGCTTCGTTTTGGATATATTCCTTTGCTTGCTTATTGTCCAGTTTACTATACATTGAGTGGAACTCGCTGCTCATGGCTTTGGATAGCATCTGGCAATTAATCTTTTCTTCCACTTTATTTATCAAGTTTTCTGGCTTCAGTGTTTTTTACGTTTCTTTGTTGATTTTAATATGGAATTCGTTTCCCATTTCTTTCATTTGTCTGTACCAAGTTATGTTATCATCTATGATTATCTTAGCCAAAAAATTTGTTAGTCTGTTTTCGGGATGAATTGTTAATACTTTGCGGATGTAATTTATATGTAATTTTAATGTATGCAAGTAGAGGGGTGCTTTCGCTATTTCTTGATATAGAATATAATCAGGCGTGTTCTGTGGGAGGTAAAATAGTCTTTTTAAAAAATATTTTTGGACTTTTTCCACTTCTGGCATATTCAAGTATCCCCAGACTTGGGCACCATAACAAACCACCGAGCGTATAGCACTATTAAATACCTGTATTTTTTTTTTCTATAGAAAGATATTTATTTAATATTATTTTCTTCCATATGTTATTTATTGCAAATTTAGCTTTAACCACTTTTTCCTTGCTTTTTCTTTTGAAGTTAAATGATAGGCTGATGTTTATTCCTAGATATTTATAATTATCTACGCACAGCACTCTTTGTCCCTGGAAATACCATTTCTCATTTTTCCTCATCCTTCCTCCCTTCCTCCTGCATACCATGATCTGTGATTTATCCAGATTTACTTTGAGATTCCATTTCTCACGGTATATTTCCAAATCTTTAATCATCAGCTGTAGGGAAGCTAGAGATGAGGCCATGAGAACTATATCATCGGCGAACACCAAGGACTTTATTTTACGCCTATTTATGAGTACGCCGCCTTCTATTTCATCTTCTAGGTCATTTATAAATATTGTAAATAGCATCGGGCTAAGCAGACATCCTTGCTTCACCCCCATATCACTAGAGAATGCCTTTGAGAGTCCATCTTTACTCCAAACTTTCGCATCTGTATCTCCATAATAATTTTATAGAATGTTCATAATTTTGGTTGACATTCCTTGTGACGTTAACTTGTAGAATAAAGCATTTCTGTTTATGCTGCTTGGAAGTCGACAAAAAACAGGTATAATTTTTCATTTCGGCTGAATTTTATATTTATAATATTGTATAAATTAAATAAGTTGTCTATGGTGCTGTATCCTTCTCTAAATCCTGCTTGGCTCCCTTTTATAATATTGCGTTGTGTTATCCAATTTTTTATTCTTTCCGATACCACTCCAAAAAATAGCTTAGCGATCGTGTTAAGTAGAGATATGCCCCTGTAGTTTTTTATATCTTTGGGATCTCCTTTCTTGTATATTGGAAAAATAATACTTTGTTTAAAAGCTTTGGGTACTTTCTCCTTCTCCCATATCTTATTAAATATATTTTCCAGTAAACAGATGAATTCTTGAGGTAGATTTTTTAGAAATTCATTCTATCTTGTCCCGGAGCCTTATTATTTTTGCTTTTCTTAATTATATTAATTATTTCGACTGAGCTAATCCTACAATCTAAAGTCTCTTCGCGTAGGTAAGGCTCTGCATATTGTATAGGACTTGATAAAAGGGGTGGGTTTAGAAGTTGCTTGAAGTGTCGCACCCACTCATCAATGTGTAAATTGGGGTGACAAATGTGTGATTTCTGTTTCATTATATTGATTCCATCCCAGAATTCCTTGCTATCCTTAGCTCCTCTAATTTTTTCAATGACAGATTCATAAAACGTTAATTTTTTCCGGGTACATAAAGCTTTATAATTTTTGTTTGCTGCTAAATACCACTTTTTAATAGTTGTTGAGTTAGTTTTTCGGAATAAATTCAGTAACTTGAAGGACCTTTTCCTACTTTTTACACACTGATTATCGAACCATTTCTCGATTGTTCGAGGATTATTTGGAAATGTATTTTCTCCTGCAGGTTCCCTGATTAGGCCCGCAAATCTTTTAACTAATAATTCGGTGTCATTCACTTTGAAATCCTCCCATTTCACTAACTTTGTTAAGTTGTTTTTAACTTTATATGGTAAACTTTATATGGTACATTGAACAAATGGTAAACTTTATTTACCATTTGTTCAATGTAGGGAAGCTTAGCTGTTAAATCAGCCATTTTCAACCCATTTAAAAATGATTTCAGTTATTAGATTCCACCTTGCCATACGAGGATTGCAGTTTAATAGAAGTATTGAAGCCAGCTTATTGTTATCGATAATTGTAAAAAAATGATAGATTGCCGGTAATAGAGAAAAAACTATTCAACTTCAAAACTAATGTGAGTTGAATGATTTGTTTGCCAAAGAAAAACAAGATTAGTAATTTCCCTTAGTAGTTCAAAAGGTATATTATCAGATTTATTTATTTCAGCTATTGAGAATGATTGCATATACAATTTGTTCATCTGCCCATTTTCATCTGGCAGTAATTGACATATGTCAAGTTCATCAGGAGTTTTAAGTAATACATCGATCTTTTCAAAATAATTAAAATATTCAATTAATTTTTCCTCGATAAAAAACAATTTTTCTTTATATAAAAATATTAGTAATGAATGTACATTAAAAAAATAAAAATAAAAAACAGAGGCTATGAAGTATAAGGCTATGAAACTTTGAAATAGTACTGAAGCGAAAAACAAAATACTTCAGAACATATTTTAGCATGGAAAAAAGAATGTTGCATCTCACTTGAATTGATTTTGTACATATAGACTGAATACCCTCCCCCCCCCCCCCCCCGCCAAAGCTCCTAAATGAGAACTTTGAAGTTTTACAATCAATAACACCATCTAATAAGGTGATCAATGGCCGCCTTCAAAAAAGGATTTTATAGAGAAACATTTTTCGCAAATTGATGCATTTGTGGCCTGGGTGGACTGCATAGACTTCTCCAAACTAATATGCATGTATGAGTTTTGCGTGCATATATATAGTACATTTCTGTATATGATGCAAGTGTGTGTAAGCGTTTACTTACATATGAGTGTGTTATTCAGCTACCTGCTAATTACATAATAAGCTCTACACAAATAATTTATTGTTAAAATTTCCACACCACTATTAGTGTTAAAACTAAGTTCTTAAACCATAAAATTTTAAGATAATTAAGTAATCAATTCTTCAAATTCTTTTAACCATTATTTTTTACATAATTTTACTTTTTTTTTTTATATACTTAATTTATTTTTAATAAGGTATACATTTTCATTCTTCAACTTGCATGTATTTATTTTTCATGATAAAGTATTTATGTATCAAGATAGTATGCAGAGAAATAAATGCAAAGTTTATCAGTTACAGGGTTACCATAATAAGAAAAAATGGAATGGAAAAATTCCAATTACCAACTTAATTTTACCAATTTATTATTATATCACACACCATAAATTGTTGATCATATAAAAATCCTGGGTTAATATAAAGAGTTTTAAAGGTACTGTTCTGTTAGCTGTTAGTAAGATTACTTAACCTTACATACTGACATTAACACATCTATTTTTCTTTTTAGTTAAAAAGGGTCATGGTTAGCTTATTTAATCCCAGCTTTTGACTTCAGCTCGCTATGCTCCCTCAGAAAGGATAAAAACTCCTGAGGGGTCTCACAGTGCTATATTCTCTCCCTTATTAGTGATAGAGCAAGGATAAGAGAACAGTACTGTTTTTACTTTCACTTACCTATAAATGAAATATATAGTAAAGGAAAGTATTGCGATTGTGAAAAATTTCGACTTCCGGTTTTCAACGGAAATACACGCTTTGGGGTCCAAATAACCAAGTCCCGCGAAATGGTGTGTGTGTGTGTGTGTGTGTGTGTGTGTGTGTGTGTGTGTGTGTGTGTGTGTGTGTGTGTTTGTCTGTGTGTGTGTGTGTGTGTGTGTGAACAGACTAGCTCAAAAACTATAAACCGTGCGCACCTGTAATTGAGTATTTAGTTTATGTATATGCCCGCGATATGACAACGAAATTTTTATCAAAATTGATCAAACGGAGGGGGTACATTATTTAATAACTTTTTACGTTTTTTTTTCGATTTTCTCAAAAACGGCTCTAACGATTTTGATTAAACAGAGTATTTCATGTATTAATATGCCCTAGATATGACTGCAACAATTTCATCAAAATTGATCAACCGGAGGGGGCACTTTACTTAATAAATTTTGTATAATTTTCACATGTTTTTCTTATTTACTCAAAAACGGCTTTAACGATTTTGATCAAACTGGGTATTTGATTTATGTATATTCACGCAATATGACAAAAGAAATTTCATCAGAATTGGTGAAACGGAGGGGGTACTTTATTTAATAAACATTGTCTTATGTTCACGTCTTTTTTTTATTTACTCAAAAACATTTGTAATGATTTTGATCAAATTTGTCATGTTTAGTGAAAATTAGGTGTTCTTTAATATCAGGTAAGCTTTATCATTATTAAAATATTCTGAGGGGGCTTAAATTGGGAAGGGGCCTTTTTTGTTATCCTATATAATACCTTTAAGTACCTTTGTTTTATTAAAGTACCTTTGTTTTGTTTATATACAGAAATTAACTGTCTCCCGTTATGCCTAAAAATAAGAAGTGGCGAAATATGAAAAAGATCAATAAGAGAAAAAAAGCAAAATATTCCGTCAACTCATAAAACACGTTAAGTCCACGCATGCGTTATACGCCTTTAATGACAGACCATTGTGCATAATTAAAGCCGTTCTGTTCATTTAATGGAAATTATTTTTTTCATGATAACTAAATGAAGTTTTCAACAACTACATAGAGCTATGCTTGCATTGCCGAATTATCACAAGTAAAAACTTTTATTTAATAATAAAAACATTAGTGTTTTTTATAGAGCAAATAAAAACAAAATAAGAAATGAATTGAGAAGTGGCGATTAACAACACATATCAATTTCTAATCTAAGTAAGTTGGTAAGTGAAAGTTGTGTGTTGCGCGCACGAACCAGATTTTTATAAATATAGAGGTGAAACAAAGATCAAGAAGAAACCCTTTTAATTCAAGGGTAAGATACACTTCACATCGGAAGCAGGAAAATAATTTTTATCAATTCAATACAATACTAATGATAACTCTGTCATAAAATTTAATGAGATATTGGTGAAATGAAAATAAGGTATAAGAAATAGTTAAATCAACCTATACAGCAGTAAACAATGCTTCATAAAAGGTTAATAAGCGTCTTATACTACCACATCTTGGTGTTTCTGCTCACTGGCCAACTTCTCGAAGGAATAATCAGAGCAAAACTAATTAAACTTTGATAAGCGACCTAAGGTAGCATAAACTGTTCACCACTTTCATGTTTTATGACTGATAATAAAATCCCAAGGACTGCTGCTCACAGCTAATCTTCATAGAATATACATTCTAAGAAGATTAACTGTTAGCAGTCCATGTGATTTTATTATAATAAACAAAATATATAAATGATTTTCATGAAATATGTGGAGAACTACCACCATTGCTGGTCTTAGATATTTGGCACCCACAGGCAATAAATCATAGGCACCCTTTCTCACCAGCCCCAACTGCTTAATGACATAATTAAAATAAGTTATTTTATATGCTTTGCATTTTTTTTTTGCTAATTTCCAACTCCTTACAAATGAATTGCCTTGGCCTATTTCAAACACCTACCTTTGTTATTAGTCAGTCTAGAAATCATCAGTCTAAGTTATCCTTTAACCTAATTGGATTGAATATGGTTTATATATATATATATATATATATATATATATATATATATATATATATATATATATCCGATGTGAAGTAAACCTTACCCTTGAATTAAAAGGGTTTCTTCTTGATCTTTGTTTCATCTCTATATTTATAAAAATCTGGTTCGTGCGCGCAACACACAACTTTCACTTACCAACTTACTTAGATTAGAAATTGATATGTGTTGTTAATCGCCACTTCTCAATTCATTTCTTATTTTGTTTTTATTTGCTCTATAAAAAACACTAATGTTTTTATTATTAAATAAAAGTATTTACTTGTGATAATTCGGCAATGCAAGCATAGCTCTATGTAGTTGTTGAAAACTTCATTTAGTTATCATGAAAAAAATAATTTCCATTAAATGAACAGAACGGCTTTAATTATGAACAATGGTCTGTCATTAAAGGCGTATAACGCATGCATGGACTTAACGTGTTTTATGAGTTGACGGAATATTTTGCTTTTTTTCTCTTATTGATCTTTTTCATATTTCGCCACTTCTTATTTTTAGGCGTAACGGGAGACAGTTAATTTCTGTATATAAACAAAACAAAGGTACTTTAATAAAACAAAGGTACTTAGAATATTTTAATAATGATAAAGCTTACCTGAAATTAAAGAACACCTAATTTTCACTAAACATGACGAATTTGATCAAAATCATTACAAATGTTTTTGAGTAAATAAAAAAAAGACGTGAACATAAGACAATGTTTATTAAATAAAGTACCCCCTCCGTTTCACCAATTCTGATGAAATTTCTTTTGTCATATTGTGTGAATATACATAAATCAAATACCCAGTTTGATCAAAGTCGTTAAAGCCGTTTTTGAGTAAATAAGAAAAACACGTGAAAATTATACAAAATTTATTAAGTAAAGTGCCCCCTCCGGTTGATCAATTTTGATGAAATTGTTGCAGTCATATCTAGGGCATATTAATACATGAAATACTCTGTTTAATCAAAATCGTTAGAGCCGTTTTTGAGAAAATCGAAAAAAACGTAAAAAGTTATTAAATAAAGTACCCCCTCCGTTTGATCAATTTTGATAAAAATTTCGTTGTCATATCGCACAATGAATGTGTGCATAACCACACACACACACATGCACATTTATTTACTCATAATTTTTATTTTTTAAAGTTTAGTATTAGTTTTGTTTAATTACACTCACACGTCTTTCAAGTCTTTATTTGTGGCTAATATATGTTGTTGTTTTTTAACAGGCAAGTACAGAGAAACAATTGAAAGCTAACTGGATTAACAGTCAAGATCCTCCAATAGGAACAAATTTAAGTAGAGGAAAAGTTCGAAAATTGTTCTTGGAAAGGCGGGGAAAAGGCTTCGATAGGAGTAATCCTCTGGAGCCTATTAAGAACAAAACAAAGCCTAACAGGACTGAGGGACAATCACCACTTACGAAGTCCCTCGGCAATTTACCAGAATACTACAGTAACCCAATTGGGAAAGTAGAACTTTTCAGCATTCCTGTTAAATTACCAAATATTGGAGGACAAAAAATGCAATCACAAGCGCGCGAGACAGCAAAAAAAAATGTTGATTCCAGACAGAAGACTAGAATACCCCAGCCCAGAACTAGTGATAAAGTTTCGACTCCACCCATTGATGAACTGAGAAAACTCACGCTATCTGCCCGAAAAGTAAGTATACATCTTCTGCCAATTTCAAATTGGTTTAATAACAAAAAATATTAATCAGTTCTTGGTTTTTTATTTTTTTTCACAAATTATGTATCGATAACCTACATCATTAAGAATAAATGTTATACAATTCCTAAATTATAATACCTATTGTATTATGATTAAATGGCATTCTAAAAAGATCTTAAATAGAAAAATATATTACTGGATATTGGGTGTAACGTTTATAATCAAGCTCATATAGGTATTATACAGCTTCTGTCTGTTATTTAATTGTTATGATTGAATCAGCTCTAATGGTTTACTAGAGTAACATACTTTCTTTTTGAAAAAAAGATGTGACTAACATACTATTACTTTTATGAAGTATTTTAAATTACAGGGTGTAATTTTTTTTTCAATGAAATTAATTCTTCTCATTTTTTTTTGTTGGTTTATAAAGGGCAAAAAGCAAAAAAATGGTATTACACATGAATTTGATTCTGCATTCTTGTTTGTTGATATTGTAGAGTCCCATTTCTTTTTAAAAATAATAAATTTCTCAATCTTGTTCTCATGTCACCTAATGCTCCAACAAGAGACTTGCAAATGCTCATGTTGAAGATTATTCCTTCATTAATAGGGCACTCCTCTATTAGATCCCTTACAGATAGAATTGCTTACTATTATTTTATGAGTGATTTTGAATATTTAGGTATGTAAATCTACTCAATTTTTATATATATATTTGAAATTTATTATGGTTAAGATATTTATTTTATTATCGATAAAAAAAAAAAAAAATTAAACTTTATTGGACTGAATATGGAAAAAGATGTGTGAAAACTGGTTTAGAAAGGTGTTTTAAGTGACTAAAACACAACTGCCTGGGCATAATGACAGGTGAATTTCATTGCCAGTGTTAGGAAATGCTAAATGTTTCTATAATAGGACACCAAAGGCCCAAGGAGTAATCTTATAGTCACCCCAAGCTGTAAAACTGCAGAAATGAAATGCATCAACTTAATGAATAACCAGTTTGCATTATGGTTATCAGTGGATAGTTTCATGAAGTAAATGGAAGGTTGTTAGGTTATTATGAGTACAAGAATAAAAGTTTTCTGGCTATGTATATTTATTTTTATGGATTGATTGGATGGTTGATAAGGTATGATAAGTATAAGAGTTAAAATAAGGTTTTTGAAATATCTTTTTTACGATCGAAATACAGTATAAAGTATATATGATTCCCAAAGTATTTACTATTATAAATTTTAACTGATTTCCTCTTTACTGTGAGTGGATATAATTTCATCAGTTATTCAAACTTTGTAGATACAGACCCCTGAAAGAAGTTCCACACCAGCAAATAATAAACCCAGCACTCCTGGCTTGAGAAATAGAGTTTTGAACCAACAAGGAAAAATGGTATGAACTCATTAGCTGTTATATACAATTTTATAATGTAAAATAATTGAATAAAAAAGTGTATTTCTGGGTTATGGACATAGAATAAAGTTGCTCCATATTATAATCCCACTCAACTTACTTTAAACACTCTCCTCTAACTAAAAATCCATAGATAATCTTAGCTTTTTTTTTTCAATAGTGTTATCATTAGGGCCCAGATTTGAAAGATTTTTGCTTTTTTGTGTATGTCTAAGAGAAAACAGAGTTTTCAACAGATCTACATCGATCTTGAAACAGTCTGTTCAATAAACAAAATTCTAAAATATTCCTCTGTTTTTAATGTGAAAAATGCCAAAAGTGTGTTCCTTGCAAAATCTTTATTAAAGACAGGGATTAGAGCAGATGAAAACATTTTCAAAATACATGGAGACAATAAAATTTATTATTCAGTTTTTGATAAAACTTAGATTTATTATAGGCTCTCCTAATAGCCCTTTAATGAACCTAGAGTATCAATTTAAAATTCTTAGAAGTAGCTCGATGACGAACAAATCTGAGTGCAACTTGAACTGCCTAAAATTACAAAATTATGTTACAAAAAATTTATTTTTTTATCTTGCAATATGCGTTCCTATATTTTAAAATGTTTATTTTTATTGCTACTTTTTAAAAATTAAAAATTGTGCCCATTGCGGTGTTTGAAAAACTACAATTGAAATAGTAAAAAAAAAAAATTGAATAAGTAAATACAAAGAATAAGAATAAGTATAAATAGTCAATTTTTTAATCCAAAAAAATCTTGAAAAAAATATTTGATTGCATCTTTAATCAAATTGGTTAATATTCTTAATAACATCTTTTTTTTTTTTTTTTTTTTTCCTCTTCTGAACATTCTAATTTTTGTTGAATGTGAATCAATGTTCCTAATTAAATTAGTTTTACATTAGATTTGATAAACAAGCTTTTAGGAAGAGACAATTGAATTATAGAAATGCTCCGGATAGCCATAAGAACGGATTAAGAAATAACATTGCACGAAAAATTAATAATTTTTTATCTAAGAAAACGTACGAAAGAGACCCCATTGCCCGACTTTTGAAGAAAGATTTTTTACACTTGAAGAAGCTAAAGAAAAATAATCCTAACCTATATATCGTAAAAGCAGACAAAACTAAACGTGTGATACTAATGAAAAAAGAAACATATGAGCAGAAAATGATATCGTTACTTGAAGATAACAATGTATATAAAGTATTGGGGAATGATAATAAAGGAGAGCGACTAAAAGAGCTAACTAACAAATGCAACAAATTCGTTGAGAAATTGAATAAAAAGAACTATATTAATGACACTGAAAAGAAATCACTAATGACATATTCTGTGAACCACCCTCGAATTTACGGTCTTTTAAATTGCACAAGCCTGAAAAGCCATTAAGACCAATAGTTAACAGCATAAAAGGTCCTACTGAGAAATTAGCAAAGTTCTATAAGTCTTCATTAGATTTCTTAAATAATTCGAATGAATTTGACGTTAAAAATTCTATCGAAGTAAAACAGAAACTTAGCGAACTGCATTTGCATAAAGATGAAGTATTAGTTAGTTTTGACGTTAAATCTCTGTTCACGCAAGTCCCTATGAAGATAGCATACGATATAATTAACGATGAATGGGAAACTATTAAAAGTCACACACCTATAAATAACAAAGCAATTTACATGGAAGGTTTAAAATTAGTGTGTAATAACGGAATGTTCACCTATGATGGTAAGCTCTATATGCAATTGCGAGGTCTACCTATGGGAGGCGTTTTGAGCATAAACGTGAGTGGCATTGTGATGAACAGGCTGTTGAAATGGGCATGTAAAGAACTGAATTTAAAACCCAAACTACTAATTAAATATGTAGATGATATTTTGATGATTATAAACAAAAGCCAAATTAATACTATTCACCAAGCATTCAATAATTTTAATGAAAATTTGCAATTTACATGTGAAATAGAGCAAAATAATTGCATTAGGTTTCTAGATATGTTGATAACAAAAAGCAACAACCGCCTAACATTTAAATGGACTAGGAAAGAAGAATGCAGCAACAGAATTTTGAATTACTTGTCCTGCCATCCACTAAATCAAAAATTAAATGTAATGAGTAATATGATGAACAAAGCCATAAAACTAACTGACAGTATATATCTGAAAGAGGTAAAGGATCGAATTTTTGATATTCTGAATAAAAACCTGTATCCTAAAAAATTAGTTTCGTGCACATGGTACAAAATCATGAATGAAATAAATAAACCAAAGATGCCTACTAACAATAATAATGATGGTCCCCTCCTGGCTCGGTACAGAACGCTAACCTATATAAAGCATTTATCTGAATCCCTTAAACAAAGCTTCAAAGAATATGACATCAATGAAATAAAAATCACTTACAAACCATGCAATAAACTTGATCAAATACTTACCCCGCTCAAAGATAAAATTGCAACTGGTCTTAATTCTAACCTTATTTACAAAATTAATTGCCTGGATTGCCAAAATGCATATATTGGCATGACTACACAAAATCTCTGCAATAGAATCTATCAGCATAGAAATTCATGCACAGAATACAAAAATAAAAATAAAGGAATAAAAGAACCTAAAACTGCACTAGCTAAACACACATCCGAGCATAAGCATAGCTTCGATTATGAAAAACTATAATTTTGCATAAAGAAAATTCTGAGCAAAAATTAAAATATCTTGAAGCACTATATATAGCTGCAAACATTAATAAGGTTGTCAATTTTAAAACTGAAGCAAGAAATCTTAACAACTTTTTTGCTGAAACTATTAACATTTTAAACCAACAGTGAATTATTTATTCTAGATTTGCCTTTGCTTTTCATATGTTTTTTATATATATTTATAATTCTAGTGCAAGATGTTATGTGTATAATGGGTGTGAGTGTGTATGTATATATGTGTAGATGTAAAACTAAAATTACTGTATTTGAACCTTCTTCAACTTTAATATTGTGTTTAATTTTCTATAGACCTCATTCAGTTATTATCTCTGTTATCTAAATTTGTTTGAATGTTGGCAACACTGTATATTTCCCTGTTAGCCCTCCTTCCATATGGGAAGGTTTCAGTCTGTTTCTAGCTTGCATGTGAAACTGGTGTAGCCCTGAAGATACCTGAATAGGCGAAAATTTGGCATGTAACCTGCATGATTAAGTGAATTATTGAAATTATACGAGACTTTGAGGTCTTGCATTCTATATCTATATATTATATTTGATTTTAGAACATATATTTTTAATAAATATTATAATTAATGTCTTTCTTCTTCTGAAGTGCAACTACAAACCCATGGGTGTTTGTACCCCACATATGCCACCAGTCATGCCTATTAAGAGCTGCTTTCTCCCACTTCCTTATTCCAAGGACAGACCTTGTATTGGTAGCAACACCATCAACCCAACGAATTTGGGTCGTCCAACTGTCCTTCTTCCATGGACCTGTTAGAAGAGGAGCCCTTTTTTCTCCAATCTTGGCCACGTGTCCAGCCTAACGCAGTCGACCAATTTTTATAAACCTTACTAGGTCAGGCCTCATGGTACAAATCCTGAAGTTCTGCATTGGTTTCATAGTTTCCATTCGTTATTAAAGGATTCTGGGCCAAATACTCTCCAGAGGTTGTGCCGCTCAAACCTCAAACCTCAGTATAGCCCACTCCAGTATAGCAGGGCCTGCTGGTGGCACATTGTCTCACTCAGTCAAAAGAAATAATAAGTTACTAATTCATGACCAGAATGCTCTTAAAAAAAAGTGATAGTAATCTAAAACTGTTATTTCAGAATTCATATGTTCACATTCAAGATAGTAAAATTACCTTTGTGCAGATTCTGTTGAAATGTGAGTGAAACAGCCGATCATATTTCTGTTAGTATGATGATTTCAAACAATCTGGTCGACCCAACAAGCTCTATAAAATTTACTTTTATCCTTAGAATAACTTTTTGAATTGGGCGTGCAATAGACTAGAAGTGGTCGAGGTGCACATGGCCACATTAAAAAAAGCTGCATCTTTATCCCCCCCCCCCCTGCCATCATGGATTTTTTTTGTTCCGGTTTAAAATCAGACTAATCCTTGATGCAGCTTCTTTAAGAATAATAACATCATTCCATGTTTACAAATGACCTTTCAATAATGTCCACATCATTAGCGAAGCTCAGGATTTGTGTATCCCTGTTGATATTGGAGCCTCCCTCCCCCACTTGAACTCCAGATCTCACTTCAATCTCCAGGGCACAGTAAAACAGTATTCAGGCCAGACAAGTCCCTTTAAATGTCATGAAACACTCAGACATATCCTCAATGTTCACCATGCATTGTACCTTTCTCATAGTTGCTCTTACAAGGAGAAGTAAATTTTCTTCTGAAGTAAGTATACATCTTCTGCCAATTTCAAATTGGTTTAATAACAAAAAATATTAATCAGTTCTTGGTTTTTTTTTTTTCACAAATTATGTATCGATAACCTACATCATTAAGAATAAATGTTATACAACTCCTAGATTATAATACCTATTGTATTATGATTAAATGGCATTCTAAAAAGATCTTAAATAGAAAAATATATTACTGGATATTGGGTGTAACGTTTATAATCAAGCTCATATAGGTATATATACAGCTTCTGTCTGTTATTTAATTGTTATGATTGAATCGGCTCTAATGGTTTACTAGAGTAACATACTTTCTTTTTGAAAAAAAGATGTGACTAACATACTATTACTTTTATGAAGTATTTTAAATTACAGGGTGTAATTTTTTTTCAATGAAATTAATTCTTCTCATTTTTTTTTTGTTGGTTTATAAAGGGCAAAAAACAAAAAAAATGGTATTACACATGAATTTGATTCTGCATTCTTGTTTGTTGATATTGTAGAGTCCCATTTCTTTTTAAAAATAATAAATTTCTCGATCTTGTTCTCATGTCACCTAATGCTCCAACAAGAGACTTGCAAATGCTCATGTTGAAGATTATTCCTTCATTAATAGGGCACTCCTCTATTAGATCCCTTACAAATTGAATTGCTTACTATTATTTTATGGATGATTTTGAATATTTAGGTATGTAAATCTACTCAATTTTTATATATATATTTCAAATTTATTATGGTTGAGATATTTATTCTATTTTCGATAAAAAAAAAGTTAAGCTTTATTGGACTGAATACGGAAAAAGAGGTGTGAAAACTGGTTTAGAAAGGTGTTTTAAGTGACTAAAACACAACTTCCTGGGCATAATGAGAGGTGAATTCCATTGCCAGTGTTAGGAAATGCTAAATGTTTGTATAATAGGAAAGCAAAGGCCCAAGGAGTAATCTTATAGTCACCCCAAGCTGTAAAACTGCAGAAATGAAATGCATCAACTTAATGAATAACCAGTTTGCATTATGGTTATCAGTGGATAGTTTCATGAAGTAAATGGAAGGTTGTTAGGTTATTATGAGTACAAGAATAAAAATTTTCTGGCTATGGATATTTATTTTTATGGATTTATTGGATGGTTGATAAGGTATGATAAGTATAAGAGTTAAAATAAGGTTTTTGAAATATCTTTTTTACGATCGAAATACAGTATAAAGTATATATGATTCCCAAAGTATTTACTATTATAAATTTTAACTGATTTCCTCTTTACTGTGAGTGGATATAATTTCATCAGTTATTCAAACTTTGTAGATACAGACCCCTGAAAGAAGTTCCACACCAGCAAATAATAAACCCAGCACTCCTGGCTTGAGAAATAGAGTTTTGAACCAACAAGGAAAAATGGTATGAACTCATTAGCTGTTATATACAATTTTATAATGTAAAATAATTGAATAAAAAAGTGTATTTCTGGGTTATGGACATAGAATAAAGTTGCTCCATATTATAATCCCACTCAACTTACTTTAAACACTCTCCTCTAACTAAAAATCCATAGATAATCTTAGCTTTTTTTTTCAATAGTGTTATCATTAGGGCCCAGATTTGAAAGATTTTTGCTTTTTTGTGTATGTCTAAGAGAAAACAGAGTTTTCAACAGATCTACATCGATCTTGAAACAGTCTGTTCAATAAACAAAATTCTAAAATATTCCTCTGTTTTTAATGTGAAAAATGCCTAAAGTGTGTTCCTTGCAAAATCTTTATTAAAGACAGGGATTAGAGCAGATGAAAACATTTTCAAAATACATGGAGACAATAAAATTTATTATTCAGTTTTTGATAAAACTTAGATTTATTATAGGCTCTTCTAATAGCCCTTTAATGAAACCTATAGTATCCATTTAAAATTCTTAGAAGTAGCTCGATGACAAACAAATCTGAGTGCAATTTGAACTGCCTAAAATTACAAAATTATGTTACAAAAAATTTATTTTTTTATCTTGCAATATGCGTTCCTATATTTTAAAATGTTTATTTTTATTGCTACTTTTTAAAAATTAAAAATTGTGCCCATTGCGGTGTTTGAAAAACTACAATTGAAATAGTAAAAAAAAAAAAAATTGAATAAGTAAATACAAAGAATAAGAATAAGTATAAATAGGCAATTTTTTAATCCAAAAAAATCTTGGAAAAATATTTGATTGCATCTTTAATCAAATTGGTTACCGTAAAACGAGGTGACTTTGTGACTAATGGGGTGACTTTGTGAGTTTTTTCTACAGTTTTTGAATTTCCCTCCTAAAAAAGAATCAGGTTAGGTAATTCAGTCTACTTGTCAGTTGGTCAGTAATGTGCTGCAACCTACTGGCCACATATAACTTCTTTCATTCCATTTATCATGATGCTTTATTTCAAATTTTCAAGTAAATGAAAACAATCAAGCATATATGAAATAAAGCACTATGGTAAATGGAATGAAAGAAGTAATATGTGGCCAGTAGGTTGCAGCACATTACTGACCAACTGACAAGTACACTGAATTGCCTAACCTGATTCTTTTTAAGGAGGGAAATTCAAAAACTGTAGAAAAATAGGCTTGTCACAATGTCACCCCATTAGTCACAAAGTCACCTCGTTTTACGGTAATATTCTTAATAACACTTTTTTTTTTTTTTCCTTTTCTGAACATTCTAATTTTTGTTGAATGTGAATCAATGTTCCTAATTAAATTAGTTTTACATTAGATTTGATTTTAGAATATATATTTTTAATAAATATTATAATTAATGTCTTTCTTCTTCTGAAGTGCAACTACAAACCCATGGGTGTTTGTACCCCACATATGCCACCAGTCATGCCTATTAAGAGCTGCTTTCTCCCACTTCCTTATTCCAAGGACAGACCTTGTATTGGTAGCAACACCATCAACCCAACGAATTTGGGTCGTCCAACTGTCCTTCTTCCATGGACCTGTTAGAAGAGGAGCCCTTTTTTCTCCAATCTTGGCCACGTGTCCAGCCTAACGCAGTCGACCAATTTTTATAAACCTTACTAGGTCAGGCCTCATGGTACAAATCCTGAAGTTCTGCATTGGTTTCATAGTTTCCATTCGTTATTAAAGGATTCTGGGCCAAATACTCACCAGAGGTTGTGCCGCTCAAACCTCAAACCTCAGTATAGCCCACTCCAGTATAGCAGGGCCTGCTGGTGGCACATTGTCTCACTCAGTCAAAAGAAATAATAAGTTACTAATTCATGACCAGAATGCTCTTAAAAAAAAGTGATAGTAATCTAAAACTGTTATTTCAGAATTCATATGTTCACATTCAAGATAGTAAAATTACCTTTGTGCAGATTCTGTTGAAATGTGAGTGAAACAGCCGATCATATTTCTGTTAGTATGATCAATTTCAAACAATCTGGTCGACCCAACAAGCTCTATAAAATTTACTTTTATCCTTAGAATAACTTTTTGAATTGGGCGTGCAATAGACTAGAAGTGGTCGAGGTGCACATGGCCACATTAAAAAAAGCTGCATCTTTATCCCCCCCCCCCCTGCCATCATGGATTTTTTTTGTTCCGGTTTAAAATCAGACTAATCCTTGATGCAGCTTCTTTAAGAATAATAACATCATTCCATGTTTACAAATGACCTTTCAATAATGTCCACATCATTAGCGAAGCTCAGGATTTGTGTATCCCTATTGATAATGGAGCCTCCCTCCCCCACTTGAACTCCAGATCTCACTTCAATCTCCAGGGCACAGTAAAACAGTATTCAGGCCAGACAAGTCCCTTTAAATGTCATGAAACACTCAGACATATCCTCAATGTTCACCATGCATTGTACCTTTCTCATAGTTGCTCTTACAAGGAGAAGTAAATTTTCTTCTGAAGTAAGTATACATCTTCTGCCAATTTCAAATTGGTTTAATAACAAAAAATATTAATCAGTTCTTGGTTTTTTTTTTTTCACAAATTATGTATCGATAACCTACATCATTAAGAATAAATGTTATACAACTCCTAGATTATAATACCTATTGTATTATGATTAAATGGCATTCTAAAAAGATCTTAAATAGAAAAATATATTACTGGATATTGGGTGTAACGTTTATAATCAAGCTCATATAGGTATATATACAGCTTCTGTCTGTTATTTAATTGTTATGATTGAATCGGCTCTAATGGTTTACTAGAGTAACATACTTTCTTTTTGAAAAAAAGATGTGACTAACATACTATTACTTTTATGAAGTATTTTAAATTACAGGGTGTAATTTTTTTTCAATGAAATTAATTCTTCTCATTTTTCACCATGCTTTGCACCTTTCTCATAGTTGCTCTTACAAGGAGAAGTAAATTTTCTGCACATGGCATCTAGCTTTATTATGGCCTCGAATAGCTCATCTCGATGTATGCTATTTTAAGGTTCCTTAAAATTAATGAAAAGGTGGTTGGTCTGGATTGAGCGTCCCTAGTCTTTTCAAGGATTGTCCTTTAAGATAAAACCTTATAATTGATGGCTTTTCCTATCCTACAGCCACGTTTGTTGGGACCATATTTAGTAAAATTACTTTGTATTGTTAAAAAGTAATTAAAAAAAAAAGTAAGTAAAAAAAAAAAAAGATCTTAGCAGGAAGTAAGCACAATGAATTATTTCATGTTTTTATTTGTACATCTATACAGGAGTGAGCTGTTTATAATTAAGGAGATAGTTTTATATAAAATTTGGTGTACTACAACTTCCATCTGTAACAGTTTTCATTTGGATAAGTCGCTTTCAAATTGGAGGCATTATACATAAGTGTAATTCATTTACCTGGCAAAGTGGTATAAACTGCCAATCTTTGATAATAGATTTTGGTGAAACGACTAAACCTAATTTAACTTTAAGTATGTTGTTTGACACGGGATTTAAAGTTATTTATTAATTTATATTTTTTTAAGAGTACAATTTTCTGAGCTATGAATGGATTTCGAGTTATTAGAAAATAGGTTTAAAAAATCCAAAAATTCATCATTTCTAGGCCAAAGAAACTTCCTATTATATACAAGTTAAGAATAAAACTCTTTTATCCGAATTTTGCATGTTAACCACTTTTTATGTAGATATTGCCTGGGCTAAAAGGGGGTATATACATTTGTGTTTAATTGCATAAAACTTTACAGGCCATCAACACCATTTTTCCCTTTTGTTAATTTCTTTTCTGTTCCTTCTGACCTAATAATATACTGCGTGTTATTAAATTTTGGATATTTTATTATTTGATTTTAACATTAACTTTGGTATTCAAAGATTTCAAATAATTAAAAAAAAAATTGCTGGTCTAGAGAATGATATCTAATTCTCTAAAAGTATCAATAAGAAGATTGTATAGTTCAAAATATGTTAAAAAGGTTAACTGGGCCTATAGGCCTTTGACCTTGATGCAGACGAGCAGTAGTTGCAATTTTTTACTTAAAGTTTGCCTGTTTTAAATTTTTATTTTAAAAGATGGCGTTGCCGTTATATGGAATCCATGAAATTTAAATATAAAATTGTTGCTGTAAAAAAAACTAAATTACTTTTTGTTTTGGGACCAAGTTATAACCTATTGGCCTAACTATTGTAACCTAAATTATGTAACTATTTTATTAAATAAATATACATTCCATCAGATTTTTAAACCTTCCTGAAAACAAATTGATAAGGATTGAAGCATAATAATAAATGAAATTGATTTTAATTTCAATATTTTAAATGTTTTAATTCAATGTTTTAATTTCAATGTTCAATATTTTAATTTATGCCATGATTGTATCAATAACAGTGTATAATAAAATAAAATAGCTGTTGTCTTCCTTGTTTAGCCTTACACAATTCAGTGTCTCTTGGTCGATCCTTGCGTAATTTGCACTTGGTGTTCTTCTCTTACAGACCTTCCAGACATCCTTCATGATATTGAACAAGGTCTAAAATCTATGGGATAATAATTCATTATGCATTACAATGCCAATGAGTTTTGATGAATTAATTTTGTGGTACTTGATGTGAACATATATTTTATTTATTTATTTGTATTTTTTTACTTGGACATATGTTTATAAAATATTCACTTTACTTAAAATATAATAAGTAAATAATCACAAATAAAATTATTACATTAAAATAAAATTATTTTATATATCACAAATAAATATTATATTATAAATAAATATTATATATCACATTATATTATAAATATTATAAATCACAAATAAAATTATTACACATTACCTTTGGTATTCAAAGATTTCAAATAATTAAAAAAAAAATTGCTGGTCTAGAGAATGATATCTAATTCTCTAAAAGTATCAATAAGAAGATTGTATAGTTCAAAATATGTTTAAAAGGTTAACTGGGCCTATAGGCCTTTGACCTTGATGCAGACGAGCAATAGTTGCAATTTTTTACTTAAAGTTTGCCGGTTTAAAATTTTTATTCTAAAAGAGGGCATTGCCAATTATAATAAGTAAATAATCACAAATAAAATTACAGGCTTTAGCAGAGAAAGATGCCACTGAACAGAAATCAATAGCATCTTCTAAATCTAAATCTTGTACACCTCTTCAAAGTCCAACTCCAATGACCCCTACAAAAAGTTTAGATCCAGATATGGCGGAATGCTCAATTTGTAGACGATCCTTTCTTAAAGATCGACTCAAAACCCATGAAGCAATATGTGCGAAATCAAAAACAAAAAAACGGAAAGTTTTTGATCCTGTAAAACATAGACTTGCTGGTACAGAAGCTGAGCCCTATTTAAGAAAGGGTATGATACAAGCTAAACCTTCTAGAGCTGTAAGTATTAAAAATTGTAAATTCATTATTTATTTATTCCAATTATTAATGATTTTTTATTTTATTTTAGCATTTTATAACGATTATAAGTAGTTAATTTTAACTTGTTTTCATAATTTTTTGACATATTGGTTGTTAATCTTCGACTGTTCCATTTTCACATCATACATGTCAATTAATGAAATCCTTTTGCAGTATTTACTTGAATCAACAAATTTTATTTTAATTAAATTGTAAAACCACAGAAAATTATAATTATTTCCACTTAATAATCCCATATTTATGTATTTCTAAAATGTTAATACAAAAAAAAAAAAAAAAAATCTGGTGTGTGTGCGCAACACACAACTTTCACTTACCAACTCACTTAGATTATAAATTGACGTGTTTTGT
This sequence comes from Aelia acuminata, assembly GCA_911387785.2. Taxonomy (NCBI): domain Eukaryota; kingdom Metazoa; phylum Arthropoda; class Insecta; order Hemiptera; family Pentatomidae; genus Aelia; species Aelia acuminata. Next base: position 129,769,733 of record OU426980.1, on the reverse strand, counting down.
TAATTGCCACTTCTCAAAGTCACACATTTTTTCAACTTCATTTCTTGTTTTTGATTATATATGTTCTTTAAAGTACACTAATTTTTTTTTTTTTGTTATTATTCAATAAAAGTTTTTACTTGTGATAATTCGGTAATGCAAGCATAATACTCCAAGTCGTCTGATTTTTATAATTATCTATGTAGTTGTTGAAAACTTCATAGTTACCATGAAACAAATAATTTCCATTAAACGAATTTAATTATACACAATGGTCTGTCATTAAAGGCGTACTCTGCATGCGTGGGTGTGTTTAATGAGTTGACGGGATATTTTTCTTTTTTTCTCGTCTATATGTTTACTTGATTTTTTCATGTATCATATTTAGCCATTTCTTATTTTTTGGCTTAACAAGAGACAGTTAATTTCTCCATATAAACAAAAACAAAGATACTTCATAGGAAAACAAAAAAGGCCCCTTCCCGATTTAAGCCTCCTCAGAACATTTTAATTATGATAAAGCTTACGTGATATTAAAGAACACCTAATTTTCATTGAACATGACGAATTTGATCAAAATCATTAAAGCCGTTTTTGAGATAATGGAAAAAAAGGTAAAAATTGGAAACAAAGTGCCCCCTCCGTTTGACCAATTTTGATGAAATGTTGGCTGTCACATCTCTGTCATATACATACATCAAGTACCCAGTTTGATCAAAATCGTTAAAGCCGTTTTTGAGTAAATAAAAAAAAACACGTGAAAATGTTACACAATTTATTAAGTAAGTTAATAAATAAAGTACCCCCTCCGTTTGACCAATTTGGATGAAATTTATGCTGTCACATCACGGGAATATACATAGCCTAAATACCTAATTTCAGATTCGCATGGTTTATAGTTTTTGAGCTAGTCTGTTCAAAAACACACACACACACACACACACACACACACACACACACACGCACACGCACACACACACACACACCATTTCGTGGGACTTGGTTATTTGGACTCAGGGGACCCCGAAACGTGTATTTCCATTGAAAACCGGAAGTCGAAATTTTTCGCGACTGCAATACTTTCCCTTACTATATATTTCATATATTGGTAAGTGAAAGTAAAAAAACAGTTAAATATGGACTGTATGATATGATCAAACTTTTTATGAAGGTTGAATTTCGTAATCATGTATCAATTAGTATGAAGTTACGCTCATAATCGTAATATTTGATAATTTCATTGGTATTTTATCTAATCTACTAAGCAGATTAATATTTAATAGTTTTTTTTTTTCAGTCATAAATTAAAAGTAAATAAGACAATAATTTTTATTATTTATTGTAGTATTAAGGTAATATGTAATAAAAAGTAGAATAGTTTCTTAAGTAGGTTTTCCTTCAGTTGGAACAATAAACAAATATTCCTCACAAAGACTTTAGTAAATATTTTGCAATACTACCAAAGGATGGTCTTGATAATCTGAACATGCAGGCTGCATAACCTTTTTGGACTTTCAAAATGTTCCCATTATCAAAGGTTATATTTTAAGTGATGGAAAAACTACAAAAAGTAATGAAAATTTATGTACTATTTAGTTACTAGTAGTTGGATATAAACACATTGCAAAAAAATAATTATTTTTGAAATTAATCATATATTGTACATTAAGTTTAATTTTTTATTTTGTCATTACTAAAGAAAATGCCTGATTTTGCTTATTCCTTTAAATACCAGACATTGGTACTCTTCTTCTTTTGGTTGTTGGTGTTGCATCCATTCACCCAGTCCAGGTAAGCATACCTTTATGGGGTTTCTATTATTTACCTATGAAGAAGAATAAAATGGCTTTAAATAAATATTCAAGTAAAATAAATATCAATCAGAGAGACTGCAAAGTTTATGGTTAGCTATGTTTTGTTGCTTTATTTTATGCAACCTTTTATACAGGCCATAATTTTTTCCAAGAAGAAATTAATAAATTCCTGGAATTGGGTTTCCTTGATTGAGCCAGGCAATATGACTGCAACCTATTACAAATTTATTTGTTAATTCTTGTTGCAATATCATACCCAGAAGCTAACTTAGCAATCAGCAACTTTTTCTCATATTTGATCTTAGTGTTTACATGATGTGGTGATCTATCAGTTGCCCTCAAAGTTCTACGCCCCATATTTTCTGAAGATTTCACATTTCTGTTTCGAAGTTTGCGTTATGTGTTTCATTTTTAAGCTCATCCTTTAGTGATGCTCTATGTACAACAGACAAAAATAAATGTAAGTTTTGGGGAAGAGGGAAGACCTGATAAAAAGATGATTAGAGATTCTAAAAGTTTAGCCATTTTATGCTGACTCTTCCTTCTCTCTTCAGTCAACTTAAAATATTTTCATTCTCTTTCATATTAACTGGAATTTTGGATTACTAAGGGTTCGGGTTATCCAGACTATCCTACAGTTAGTAGTGTTTAGTCATTATATTGATACTTTAGAATTAATCATTAGTTTTTTCTTTAGTTAAAAAAAAAATTAATATATATATTTTTTTTTAGACCCCTCCAAAGCCAAAATCAGATTGGAGAAAGAAACACGAGGAGTTCATTGCCACAATCAGAGCTGCCAAGCATGTCCAAGAGCATTTAGCCAAGGGCGGAAATATCAAAGATCTTCCTCCTCCACCACCAATGGACACATCTGATTATGTGCAGTGCCCACATTGCGGGAGGAAATTCAATTCAAGTGTCGCTGATCGACATATACCGATCTGTATTAAAATTAAATCCAACAAAAACCAAACGACTAAACGTATAATGAAAAAAAAATAGTTGGTATATCTGTTCTGGAATCAAAAAACAAAATTGCAATTGTGTACTTGCCTTATACTATGTCTTGAATTTAATCTGTCTAAAATTAAACAATGATTTTGATCCATTAGTTTCATTATAACCATTATTATGTTTATTTTTATGAATATTATATATATATATATATATATATATATATATATATATATATATATATACACACTGAGGTTTTGAGAAAACTATGTACAAAATAATGTCACCCAACAGGATGAACTCGGTGTATAAAAATTTATATGCACCAAATATAACGGTGTACCACATGAAAAAAAGGAAACATCAGCTGTTGATCCTAACCCTCAATAGCCATAAAAAAATTCCCGATTAAACATCTGTTAAATAAATATTTTTAAGTTTCATGGAAAGATTTGCCCATTGACCCCACAGGGTTGGGATTATCTGTTTTCTTTTTTTTAAATGCATTTTTTTTTTTGTAGTAATTGACTTCTTCCAGGCATATGAACAGCCTAAGGTTTGTAGCTTTTTCATCTTTTAGTATCCCATTTATAGTTTTTATGCACAAATTGAGGATATATAATACATAAAGTTTTGGAAAAGATACACACCTAGGAAGTATTGCCGTCGAAAAACTGGGTAGAGCTACTTCAATTCAGCATACCAATTGGAGACGTGGGAGCGCCTGGGGACACGGAAAATGAATCTAATGAAGCAATTCATTGGTCTCAACATCATCCCATGCAAGCCAAACAGTCCCCTGTATACAAGGCTGCCATTATCAAAATAGGGACCGTAAAAATGTGACAGTGAAATAAAAAGAATCTAAAATGTGAAATATGCCATAAAAATTAATAAGGATAGACATAAGTATTCATATAATGTTTGAAAAAATATAAGATGACAAATGGCTGTGGTGAAAAAAAGAAGTTACTTAGGATAAGATAACCCCAGAGGATGGGCCAATAGCCCGAAACGTTGGGAAATAAATAAATTTTAAACGCGGAAGAGACCTTTATAAAAAAATCCTATATATTAAAGCACTCTTCCTCACTAAAAAGAAAAAGAACCTAGCAAAATAGGGATATATAAGAGAGGAAACTAGGAGCTGATGGGTTTTAGAGGACATGCAGTCATGTGATCTTTGGAACTGTTTAAGGTTGGCAATGGATTTTCTGGTGATTTCGGAAATATGGTTATTCCATGACAAGTGCTGTTCAAAAATCACCCCAAGGTTTCTGACATAGGAGTAGAAAGGAATAGTTTGGCTATTCAGGCAGAGTAAGGGGTAAAATAGCAGTGCAATATTCGAATTCCCCACAATATGATTTCTAATTATATTTAACTTCTTGTATTTTTTACTTCTTTGCTTAGCTCTGGTTTTATTTCCACAAGTTTAAATGATTTCTTGACAAATTTATTTATGATATTTATAAATTTAAAATCCCTCTTCAAGAAATTTTTTCTAGACTGGTATATCCATTCCTCTAATATGGCATATTTTACTGCTGTTTTATTTGCTACTTCTCATTTCCAAGCCAAATGTGCAGCCTGGTCAGTTCCTTTTTCCCCATAATTCCAAAGTGGGATTAAACTACCGAGACTAATACATCATTTTTATCCTATTTTCAAGTTCCTATCATGTACTAATTATTTTTGCAATACCAAGTAACTTGGATAATGGCTAGTAGATAGCCGATTGCACGCTTCTGGAATCTTTTGTGGCAACTCACTTTTCATTTTCAGACTGTGCTATCCAATAAAGATTTTTCATAGCAGCTGTTGCTTCTCCTGTGAATATGGAGCTCTCTCCTGTTAAATTAAATAAAAGCTGATTGTATTTAATGCACATTGGAAGCATCAGTGTATGTTACTTCACAATTTTTGTATTACTTTAAGAGTTCTAAAAAATATTTTCGGACTTCTAAGGTTTAGAATAACAAGTGTCTTCATTTTCTTCCATATCGTAATTTTTTTCTGGCCTGGGGTGGGTCTATTACTGTTCAGGTCAATGTCCACGTAATAGAAAAAAGTTAAGTACCAATGTTTATTTAAAGCTCTATACCCAACCATGATTATTGTTTTCAGGCTCTTTTTCAATTAATTGTGTAGGCATGTGATGTTATAACTTACGTTCAATTTTATAAAAATTATAGGAATATCACTTTACTCTTAAATATAATGGTGGAAAATTAAACTTGAATGGTTTTCATATTATTTTTGACTTTGGTGTAAAAATTCTCAAATTTTCCCAACAATTATCAGGCATGATATTTAACATTACAGTTAGAAGGGCAAAGAAAGTTTCATAGAAAATCTATTTGTTACATGAATAATTATTTTTATGAAATATATAAAGGCTTCATTTTGTTAGATATACAGAACATAGACCTTCACTGGTAGGGATTAGTCTTATAGCTTAAACTTTTACCATTGATATTTCTTTAAATTCACTTAGAACATATAACATTTTAACAGAAGTTTTGTGCTTACCAGAACAAAAATCAATTTACTTACAAATTAATCATTCTACTAACCTGTGCTGTACCTCAACTATTAAAAATATGTAAATAATTTTATTTAAAGAAAAAAGATTGACCATGGCCAGTGTGCCTTAGTAGGGTGCACTAACCGTCTACCAGAACCACTATCATAAATAAAATATTTTTGGGAAAAAATAATTATGAAGCTTTAATAATTAATATAATTATCTCATAATTTAATTTGAGAGGCATAATGTGGTTTAATATCTTGTTAATTTGTGGAAAAAATGTATCTGAAAAAAAGAGAACCTGAGGTGAGTAGAAGTTGAAGGAGAAGACAAATTTTGGAACACATCCATGCTAAACATTATTATCGAGTCGGTTTCTTTAGGCACTAGATTGTATGTGAAGGATCTCTGATACTGATAACTAACGCCCATTCACATGTTGTTTTTTTTTTCAAGGATAATAACTATAAGTAACAAAACTTTTTGAAATTTATAGCCAAGTTTTATTTCCCTTGTTTGGCTAATGTATGATTATTGTGGATATTCAGGCTTCAAATGCATATATTTTAATGTATTTATTTATATATTAAAAACCTATATAAACAGGTACATATACAACAAGTAGAATTGTGAGAGTATATATTTTATTTATCCGAATTTTTTTTTTTTTTTTTTAAACCTCAATAAATTGACCAATCAATGGACCTATGACATCACATCTCCCCCAGTGAAAATCCCAGTACTGAATCTTCTATTTCGAAGTTCAACATGATGGTGGCTTTTTCTTTCATCTTCCTCAACTAAGTAATGACACAGGGCCCCTTCTTGGGATGATGACTCCCTTCTTTTGTTTTCCGCTCTACCCCTTTACCCGAACTGATTTTCCTTTAAAAACTTCCACCATCTTGTTAAAAAATTGTGGTGTTTTACTGTTATAACCTTTTATAAACTATTGCTGTGATATTTGGTTGGGTACTTTTCTGTTATAGTCACGCTCAGAGAAAATGTTTTTAATTTAGTTAGTACATTGCTTTAAGGAGAAGCAGTTACCGCCAGTGTTGCTAGAGAGGTAACTTAGAGTTAATTTCACAACTGTTCGCTTACTGGCAACACTGTCAGGTGAAAACAATTCCGTGCTGAATCATTTCTTTTGACTGGATAATTAATCACGTTAAATATGGTTGAGTATCAGTATAATTTAAAAACTATTTTTAGGAATATTTTGGATGAGGAACTGCGGTCAGATTTTTTTAAACAGCATAATATTATTCCTGAAATTGAGAATATATAAAAATAACCATGAGATGAAGCTATCATTTAAAGGTAAAATTAAATGGAGGTTTCATATAAAAACGTGCAGACAAGAGATTGATTTTATTCAGAAACATGTGGTTTATTTATTTAATGCAATGAACTAACAAATTGAAAACATTTTCTCTGGGCGTGACTATAACAGAAAAGTACCTTTGGTTGATATGGCAAATTAGCCTGAGTTATCCTCTGATCATCATTTCCCATGAGGAACAACCTGATGTCTGAGAAGGAATGATGCAATAGTTGAATAAAAACACATGTGAAATAATGTATTTCATATGTTAACAAGCAATAATCAGAACTCGACTGGTTTTTTAGATGAAATCAAACATCTCTGAGAAAAAAAATATTTCATAAAGAATATGTATTTTGAGCATATTTCAGAATAAAATTAAATATCTATTGCTTTTTCACCCCTATGTTGATCATTTTTTAGCTTTTACCAATTTATGGGGTCAGCCGCAGACAGTGCTAACCTACGACTGAAAATTTGATATTTTTATGACTGCACACATAAGAGTATACCATATTTCACGAGAATTTCATTTGCAGCTCACTACTAATTTTAGGATATGATTGAAATAGTGTTCTGACAATGAAATCCCTATTAAATATTGCTATAAATTTATATATATTGTAAATATTAACTATAAGTTTGAGGCTAAGTACTATCTGTCCCCAACCCCTTCAATTAAAGTTTAAATAATAACATTAGTTTATAAATTATGATTAATTAGCAATAGGATATCGAATACGATTGAGAAATTATGTATGTTTTGAGAATGATATATAATATAAGGATCTATAATCCGATCTATAAGGCGAAACATCCATTTATGTTTCATTTACAATTTAGTGCTACCTTCACCATCTTAAATTTAAGTCTTGGATGTCGTGAGCCAAGAGTCATATAATGTTCATACAAGTATTGGTCATGCAATAGAAACATTAAGCTGTCTTATATTATATTATAAATATTATATAGTCATGACAGCTGTGTCAGAATATAATTTAAACTATATTACAAAGTCAAATATGACTTAATCATTAATAAATCTAACATAAATGAAATAACAGTAACGTAATATAAAGCTTAATTATATATAGATAAAAAGAAATAATTGATATGAATAACAATTACAGGAGTTTATATATAGTACGTGGGCCAGACCCCCCTACCGTGCATCCCTATAAATTGCATATCGTTGTGTTCCTTGTGATAGAAGATTAAGAAAAAGCCAATGTTCCCAGAAAAAAAGTGGCCGCACTAACCGAAAATGGCGTTCAAACATGGCGGAATGACGAATTTGATTTTAGTTAGTTTTTTTATTACTGACATTCACCATTATGCTTAATTTCGCCATTACTGGTATTTTATTAAAGCTAGATAGTTCTAGATTCAGAATAAATAAACAAACGTTCTAAAATAATTAGTCTTGACAACATAAAATACCTTCAAAGTCAATTTTTTCAAGACGCTCGCGTAAAAGTTAAAATTTCAAGTTAATATGTGATTAAACGGCCATCGTTAACGAAAAACACCCTGAAATAAAACATCTGGAGCAATTATTCTTCTTTAAAAATCAGTGGTCAAATTTCAAAATATATCAACTAGTTCCATAGAAAACGGACCTTAGCGGCGAAAAGGTCGGTGGCGCGGGCGCATCCAGTCCTCTGCCACATCGTTCAGTTCTCATACACGATATAATTACAGCGGCTTTAGGATTTTATTTTGAATGTATAATCGAGCCTATGTAACTGCAAGTTTTTAATTTACAGAAATAATTAATATAAACTCTTTTTTTTTTTTTTTAATTTTATAAATCTGATAATTAAAGGATATAAATCTGATAAGTAATAATAAATTAGTCGCAGATTACATATTATCTAAACCTCACTTCTATTGACTTAAACTAGTTATCTTGAAATTAAATAATAATGTTCTCATAGTAGTAGTTGGGTTACAGACACTGGCTTCTGATCATTCGTGAAATTTAAAATAAATACATTTTTGCAAAGTATTGATTATTTACAGATTTAAAAACAATCAAAATGAAAAAGATAAATAAAAAGTTCTGTTTGTTCGTTAAAATGTAGAAATTAATCGTAATACAATTTAGGAAGTATATACCCAACACAATTTAATAGCTCACAACAATTAATGAATTAACAGTTACACGATGTATACATACGTATATATATTATGATTAATTTAAAATTAAACTACTACTGGAGAGGAAAACCAATTAAAACATGTAAGTATTCATGCATCTAACTTTCTATAATCCACTAAGTTGTGGCCTTTTTCGGTTTCTTGCATATAACTACACAACAAAAAGTTTACTTTCTCTTTTTTTCGAAAAAAGGGTATACTAATACAAATAAAATGAAATATTTGAAGTTGAAATCGGAAGAGTTATTTAGCCAAATTCGAACATCAAAGATCGGTAATTGTTGCACTAGTCTCCAGCGTTGCAATGAGCTTAAATTGTCTGGCTGTTGCTCTTCAGGAATCGCGGTGATAGGTCTACCAATTAAAAAATGACCAGGAGTCAGACAGTCCACAATGTCCGGATCGGATCCCAATGGGGCTAATGGCCTGGAATTTAGGATGCCTTCAATTTTACAGAACAATGTGGCCAGTTCCTCGAAGGTGAGTGCGGATTCTCCAATGATCTTGTAAAGAATTGACTTGCAGGATTTTACACCAGCTTCCCACAACCCTCCAAAGTGTGGCGCTGAGGGAGGATTAAAGGACCACTGAATACCCTGTGGTGCAAGATGCTGCACAATTTTCTCCTGCGATTCGTCAGAGCGAAGGCATTGTAGTATTTCCTTTAATCTGTTGGCTGCTCCAACAAAGTTTGTTCCGCAGTCGGAATACATGTGCGTCGGTTTTCCTCTTCTGGCTGTGAAACGAGTTAACGCGGCAAGGAATGCATCTGTGGAGCATTTTGAAACCAATCCCAAATGCACTGCCTTAGTGGCCATGCACACAAACAGGCACAAATAGCATTTGCCTAAAGCAGCCTTTCTTCTTGGCGACTCTCTAATGTAGAAAGGTCCAGCTAGGTCGACTCCTACACGGGTGAACACACTGCCGCCTTCCAAACGAGAAGAAGGTAATTTTCCCATTATCGGTATCCTAGGAGATTGTCTGAACTTATAGCATTTGATGCAATTGAATATTCTTTGACGGATCACTCCTCTGGCTCCAATTATCCAATATTTGGCTAGTAGCATGGCTCTAAGAGGTGTTGGACCTAAATGTAGGTACGCCAGATGGTAATGATCTATCAGTAGTTTAGTGAAGTGACTATCTCCAGGTAATAGGTATGGATGCTTGGCATCGTATGGTAGCTGAGCCTGATGCAGGCGGCCGCCCACCCTCACAAATCCTTCTGCATCAATGAAAGGACGAAGCGATTGGATGGGTTTGCTGGCTGTTAAAGTGCTGTTTGCTGTTTTGTAACAACTCTGCACCAATTTTAACAGAATTTTTTCAGATTTTCTGTACTCAGTTGCTGAAATGGGACCATGAGAAGAAGTTCTGCCCTTCAATATCTCAATGAATCTGAGTATGTAAGCGTTACTGCGTACTAATTTTGGGTATGAACTTAATCTTTTCATCCAGTCAAAAAATAGAGTAGAGTTGTCGATTGCAACAAGACAGGTCGCTTTGTTTTGTTTAACTTCAGGCAGGCCGATACAGTCGTTTACCTCAAATAAGGGTTGATGAGGTAACGGAGATGAAATCCACTTAGGTCCCTTCCACCATAGTGGATGTCTTGGAAGTTCAGACGGAAGAATTCCTCTGGAGGCGCAATCCGCAGGGTTATCTTCAGATGAAGTAAAACTCCATTGATCCTTTGCTGTATGCTCTAAAATTTCCACCACTCTGTGAGCAACAAATACGCTGAGACATTCGGGTGGTGTGGATAGCCAGCCCAGTACTACTTGAGAGTCCGTGAAAAAACTAGCTGAGGAGATATTTAACTTTTCCCTAAGTGCCTTACAAGATCGAAACAGTCGACTTAGTAACAGTGCTCCGGAGAGCTCCAAACGAGGTATAGTCAATGGTTTGATAGGGGCAAGTTTAGTCTTAGCTTTAATCAATGAAATTTCACAATCTGATGGGGTGATTGCTTGCAGATATAATACGGCAGAATACCCTTGCTGAGATGCATCACTGAAGCCGATTATATGATAAGAAGCTCCTTCCAACTTAGTAAGCCGGCGAGGAATTTTGACTTCACTTAAATGGCAGAGTTGAGATAGGAAAGATAGCCATTTTCTACAAATATCAACTGGTGCAGGATCATCCCAGGCTATCTTCGCTTTCCACATTTGCTGCAGGATCACCTTTGCATAAAGAACCACGGGAGCTAAATAACCCATGGGGTCATAGATGCGAGCGATGGCAGAAAGTATCGCCCTCTTTCTGGAGTTCGAAGAAGGTGTGCATATTTCATAGGAAAAAATGTCTTCCCTGGGGTTCCATTGAATCCCCAATACTTTTATTCTGGTGTCTGTTTCGTCAGTTAGAGTCACACAAGAACCACCAAGTTCGCCTTCAGAGATTGTTCTTAAGATTTCAGGGCAATTACTGGACCATTTACTCAATTGAAATCCCCCTTTGGCCAATAATGCTATTAATTCTTCCTTCAGTTGCAAACATTCTTTAACAGTTTGTGCTCCGGTAGCTATATCGTCTACATAAATATCTTCCAACAAGGCTTTAGCTGCTAAAGGGTAAGGAGCACCCTCATCGATTATGAGCTGTTTAATAGTTCTTTGGGCAAGGAATGCAGAGGCCCTTTCTCCATATGTAACAGTGCATAACTCGAAGTCTTGAATAACGTCTGCAGAGTTGAAACGCCAGAGGATGTGTTGGTATTTCCTATCAGATGGGTTTACCAATATCTGTCTATACATTTTGACGATATCTGCTGTTAAAACAAACTGGTGTACTCGGAAATTTGAGATAACATCTGCAATATCCAGTTGCAGTTTAGGACCTGTATTCATGTGATCATTGAGGGAACCTGATTTAGTATTGCAGGATGCGTCAAACACAACTCTTAATTTTCTTTCACCATTTTGAGACTTAAAGACTGCGTGATGCGGAATAGTGTAGGCTGATGTGTTGGACGGTGCGACTTTCATGTGACCTAAAGATAAGTACTCCTGCATGAACTTGTGGTATTCCTCTTTGAGAGCAGGATCCTTACTTAGCTTAAATTCCAAGTTCAAAAGGCGATTGAATGCTTGTTGCCTAGGGTTTGTTAAGTTTTTTATAGATTCCTTCAGAGGCAGGGAGACGATATAACACCCAGAGGGCAATCTTTGATGAGTAGCTAAGAAATGTTCTTCGCAGGCTCTTTCTTCTTTGGTGATAACCGGTTTACCAGACACCTATTCAACCTCCCTAAACTTGGACATTATTTCCTCTATGCTATCTGTTGAGTTCACGAACAGGCTAGATGATCTCCTTGATGCAGGCATACTTGTCATGGGACCTCCTATGATATGCCCAAATATTGTGGGAAGCAGTTTTGGTAACTCTGGAGCAACTGTGATTGGGCGCCCAGTTATTATTTCATAATATAAATCTCCACCTAATAGAAATTCTATTGGGCTAGGTTTCCAGAATTCGTCGTCTGCAAGAACATAAGATTTATAAAGTGATTTGATGGCTGTAGGTAAAGGGGTATGAGGAAGATCACCTGTGATTCGATGAACTACAATAGGCTCCACCCAAAGATCATTATGTAGTTCAGAAGTAATCATAGAACGAATGCAGCAGTTAGTCTTTCCTACCATACCCGTAAGTGGTGACTGACCGATACCGGACACCTTTTGAGTGCATTGTTCAACAGCTAAACCTAATCTGACAGCGCAGCTTTCAGTCATAAAGGAGTGTTGACTGCCACTATCGGTTACAGCTCGAACCTTTTGGTAACCACCATTTGTATCCTTTACCTCTATTATGGTTGTACCCAATAAAACTTCACCTTGATGACTGAGAGTCCCAAGTACCACGTCAGACGTTGCAGGAACAAGTTTATTAACATCTTCTTGTGTTCGTTGGATGTGTAACCAAGTGTGATGGTTCCTGGAGCATAATTGGCATCTCCCTTGTGAAGTGCATTTACTGAGAGGGGGTCTTTGTGAAAGACAATTGGTGCAACCATTCCAATTCTTTAAGAGACTGAGTTTCTGTGAAGGTGTCGCTTTTCGGAATTGAGTGCACTGATACAGATTGTGCCAACCCTTACAAACAACGCAAGGAGGCAGAGTAAATTTTCTTGAACTTTCCATCGTCCCATTTTGATGTTTTGAAGTTTTTGGTGCATCAAGATCAGCCAAAAGAGTGGTCTTATTTCGATTTTCCTTAATGAAGGATTGTTGCCTTTGGCCTTGAGGATGGCGTGTTTTATTGTGAGTTACACTGACTTCCTCATTGGTCAGTTCTAATGATCTCCATTCCACCTTGATGAAATCAATGAGATTTTGCAAGTTGGAAATTCAATCTTGGAGTGTTGTTTTTCAAATGCTCTTCGGGTGTCTGAATCTAAACAACGTAAAACGAGGCAGAATAATATAAAATCCTCTGAATTGGGAATATTGAGTTGTTTAAAGGACTCTATGCTCTCACCAACCGTGGTAAGTAAATGTTTTAAACAAGCAGAAGATGGTCGGCCTTTGAGGGGGCTAAATTCTAGTATATTTTTTAAATAACTATTTGCTAACCTCCGTTTGCCATCATATGTATCATTTAGAAGCTTCCACGCCTGATTATAATTCCCTTCTTGTAATTCAATGCCCTTTAGCAAGGCAAGTGGTGGGCCCTTGAGACAAGAAACTAGGAAGAGGAATTTTTCAATATTGGATAAGGATTCTTCATCATGCACCAATGAACGATAGGTATCCCTGAATAGTGGCCATTCAACTTGAATTCCACTGAATGAGGGCAGATTGATTTGGGGCAACCTAGCTCTAACTGTACGAGATTCATTAAGGATACTAGTGTGAGTGTTTGGATTTACTGTGGTGGAAGCCAACTGAGGGGTAGGATTCATGTGCTGTTCGTAAATAGCGCATGCTTCAAAATAGTAGCGTTCAATATTCTTTTGCAAAATACTATCGCTTTCGGTAGGGAATATATCCTTTGACAAGGATTCGCTAATAACAAACTCAGTTAGTTTATCCCATGTAATAGTAAAGGCATCAAAATATGGTTTAAGTTCCTTAAACATGCCCTTAAAGAGAAAAAGTTGTGAACTATCATTTGCTATAGAACGACCTTGCTCAACAATGGTCTTAATCTTAGGTCCAAGGCTCTGAAGTTTTGCCTTAAGAATCTTAAAGTTCGCTTGTTTAGCGGCGGGAAGGTTCTCCATATTGTTACCTAATGAGCTAATGCGTAAAAGGAGAGACAAAAATAATAGAATATGAAAAATTCTAAAGATAGTAAATTTTAAAGGCGAGATATTGACGTTACAATGCGTGAAAAAATGATAAATTTAATAAATAAATTTATGAAGGTCATATATCAAAACAAACAAGGCCAAAAAAAATTACAATTTGATACCAGGCTGCACGTCCAAGCGGAGGACCAAAAAATGATTTAAATTAGTATTCCAAAAAAACTATCCGGCCCGGACTGGACCAAAAAATGTTACGAATGTAATCGAGTTTCAAAGAAGACTTTCCTATTTACAATCGTTAATATGTTGTGACTGACGTGCAACTGGGTATTAAGAATAAACAGGAAAATTATTTAAACAAAATAATAACCTTATTTATTATAGATAAAAATGACCAAAGCATATTAGCATTTAAATAAAAATTAAAAGCATGAAATTCTTAAATGTAAGTAAAGAAATAAATTATTAAAAATAAAAATATTTATAGAAATGATATATATACTATAGAACAGCTAACAAAATATCAAGTAAAATATAAAATATCATGTTATGCACCAGATAAAATGATAAATAAAATTTTACTTGAATAGAATAATGCAAGAGAATAGAATAGAAAGAAAAAAAAATATTTATACATATATACATCAATTACTAAATTAATTTTGCAACAGATTAACATAATTTATATTATATTTATAAAAAAAATAACAAACTAAAATAACTCTTCCCAAAAAAAATTAATTATATGCACTGAGTGTTTCATGAGAAAAAAAAAAGTTTTCTCTGTAAGATGAGTATTGAACACTAATAGTTTAACTTAGAAGCTGGCACTTAACGGTCTAGCTACTGAAGCTGATACAAGATGGAACTAATAATGAGCAATGCGTTACTCCAACTGTCGTATTGCACTATGAAGTTGAATATTAGGCACATGTGCAACCACTAAAGAGTTAACTGAAAATATTCACTTACAGTTTTGAAGAACATTGAAGTGGACGGATGGTACCTGGTACCCCCCCGTTTATTCGCTACTCTGGGAGCTGAATTTTCACTTGTTAGGCGGCTGGGCCGTAGGACGTAGTTCCCTTTAGCGACTGGTGGCCGTGGGCCCTTGTTCATGGAACGTAGTCTTACTAAAGAAAGGAAAGGTCCTGGAGAAATGCCCTGGTGTGGCTTGTTGTCGCATCAGGCTACTACTGACTGCTGGGCCGCTCGTACCCTATACGAGAGTACAAGGTACGGCTCCCTTTGTTTATTGCCGGCGGCCGCGCATACAGCGGTCCGCGCGTAAATATTAAAAATAAAATAATTTTTTACATACTACTCAGTATTTGAAAAATATTAAAAAAGGGGAAGATACAAAAAAAAAAAAAAAAAAATTAGATCTTCTAATATTTTTTTTGTATCAGATGCGTCAACAGTAATTTTTACCATTTTGGTGGAAACTCATGTTCCAACGCCTATAACTCGACAATATGTACTCAAAATGACACAGATAAAAGTTTTAGGACATTAAATTTAGCATAAAATAAGCCCATTTATTTTAATATTAACTTATTCCTGCCTAGAGATAGAAATAAAAACCTGAAAGTATTCATAGCGCTTAATTCCTCCTTTTTGTGAAGTCTAAGGGGATATGATAAAATATTCACAGAAATAACTATTTAGGTAGGCTTATTTTATGCTAAAGTTAATGTCCTAAAACTTTTATCATGACATTTTCGTTTAGAGTACATATTGTCGAGTTATAGGCGTTGGAACATAAGTTTCCACCAAAATGGTAAAAATAACCGATCTTTGATGTTCGAATTTGGCTAAATAACTAATCCGATTTCCACTCCAAATATTTCATTTTATTTGTATTAGTATACCCTTTTTTCGATAAAAAGAAAAAGTAAACTTTTTGACGGGTAGATATATGAAGGAATGAAGATGTAATTAAAAGAAGGAATTAAGCGCTATGAATACTTTCAGGTTTTCATTTCTATCTCTAGGCAGGAATAAGTTAATATTAAAATAAATGGGCTTATTTTATGCTAAATTTAATGTCCTAAAACTTTTATCTGTGTCATTTTGAGTACATATTGTCGAGTTATAGGCGTTGGAACATGAGTTTCCACCAAAATGGTAAAAATTACCGATATTTGATGTTCGAATTTGGCTAAATAACTCTTCCGATTTCAACTTCAAATATTTCATTTTATTTGTATTAGTATACCCTTTTTTCGAAAAAAAGAGAAAGTAAACTTTTTGTTGTGTAGATATATGCAAGAAACCGAAAAAGGCCACAACTTAGTGGATTATAGACCGTTAGATGCATGAATACTTACATGTTTTAATTGGTTTTCCTCTCCAGTAGTAGTTTAATTTTAAATTAATCATAATATATATACGTATGTATACATCGTGTAACTGTTAATTCATTAATTGTTGTGAGCTATTAAATTGTGTTGGGTATATACTTCCTAAATTGTATTACGATTAATTTCTACATTTTAACGAACAAACAGAACTTTTTATTTATCTTTTTCATTTTGATTGTTTTTAAATCTGTAAATAATCAATACTTTGCAAAAATGTATTTATTTTAAATTTCACGAATGATCAGAAGCCAGTGTCTGTAACCCAACTACTACTATGAGAACATTATTATTTAATTTCAAGATAACTAGTTTAAGTCAATAGAAGTGAGGTTTAGATAATATGTAATCTGCGACTAATTTATTATTACTTATCAGATTTATATCCTTTAATTATCAGATTTATAAAATTAAAAAAAAAAAAAAAAGAGTTTATATTAATTATTTCTGTAAATTAAAAACTTGCAGTTACATAGGCTCGATTATACATTCAAAATAAAATCCTAAAGCCGCTGTAATTATATCGTGTATGAGAACTGAACGATGTGGCAGAGGACTGGATGCGCCCGCGCCACCGACCTTTTCGCCGCTAAGGTCCGTTTTCTATGGAACTAGTTGATATATTTTGAAATTTGACCACTGATTTTTAAAGAAGAATAATTGCTCCAGATGTTTTATTTCAGGGTGTTTTTCGTTAACGATGGCCGTTTAATCACATATTAACTTGAAATTTTAACTTTTACGCGAGCGTCTTGAAAAAATTGACTTTGAAGGTATTTTATGTTGTCAAGACTAATTATTTTAGAACGTTTGTTTATTTATTCTGAATCTAGAACTATCTAGCTTTAATAAAATACCAGTAATGGCGAAATTAAGCATAATGGTGAATGTCAGTAATAAAAAAACTAACTAAAATCAAATTCGTCATTCCGCCATGTTTGAACGCCATTTTCGGTTAGTGCGGCCACTTTTTTTCTGGGAACATTGGCTTTTTCTTAATCTTCTATCACAAGGAACACAACGATATGCAATTTATAGGGATGCACGGTAGGGGGGTCTGGCCCACGTACTATATATAAACTCCTGTAATTGTTATTCATATCAATTATTTCTTTTTATCTATATATAATTAAGCTTTATATTACGTTACTGTTATTTCATTTATGTTAGATTTATTAATGATTAAGTCATATTTGACTTTGTAATATAGTTTAAATTATATTCTGACACAGCTGTCATGACTATATAATATTTATAATATAATATAAGACAGCTTAATGTTTCTATTGCATGACCAACACTTGTATGAACATTATATGACTCTTGGCTCACGACATCCAAGACTTAAATTTAAGATGGTGAAGGTAGCACTAAATTGTAAATGAAACATAAATGGATGTTTCGCCTTATAGATCGGATTATAGATCCTTATATTATATATGTATCATTCTCAAAACATAAATAATTTCTCAATCGTATTCGATATCCTATTGCTAATTAATCATAATTTATAAACTAATGTTATTATTTAAACTTTAATTGAAGGGGTTGGGGACAGATAGTACTTAGCCTCAAACTTATAGTTAATATTTACAATATATATAAATTTATAGCAATATTTAATAGGGATTTCATTGTCAGAACACTATTTCAATCATATCCTAAAATTAGTAGTGAGCTGCAAATGAAATTCTCGTGAAATATGGTATACTCTTATGTGTGCAGTCATAAAAATATCAAATTTTCAGTTGTAGGTTAGCACTGTCTGCGGCTGACCCCATAAATTGGTAAAAGCTAAAAAATGATCAACATAGGGGGGAAAAAGCAATAGATATTTAATTTTATTCTGAAATATGCTCAAAATACATATTCTTTATGGAATATTTTTTTTCTCAGAGATGTTTGATTTCATCTAAAAAACCAGTCAAGTTCTGATTATTGCTTGTTAACATATAAAATACATTATTTCACATGTGTTTTTATTCAACTATTGCATCATTCCTTCTCAGACATCAGGTTGTTCCTCATGGGAAATGATGTTCAGAGGATAACTCAGGCTAATTTGCCATATCAACCAAAGGTACTTTTCTGTTATAGTCACGCCCAGAGAAAATGTTTTTAATTTAGTTAGTACATTGCATTAAATAAATAAACCACATGTTTCTGAATAAAATCAATCTCTTGTCTGCACGTTTTTATATGACACCTCCATTTAATTTTACCTTTAAATGATAGCTTCATCTCATCGTTATTTTTATATATTCTCATCACACCACAATTTTTTAACAAGATGGTGGAAGTGTTTAAAGGAAAATCAGTTCGGGTAAAGGGGTAGAGCGGAAAACAAAAGAAGGGAGTCATCATCCCAAGAAGGGGACCTGTGTCATTACTTAGTTGAGGAAGATGAAAGAAAAAGCCACCATCATGTTGAACTTCGAAATAGAAGATTCAGTACTGGGATTTTCACTGGGGGAGATGTGATGTCATAGGTCCATTGATTGGTCAATTTATTGAGGTTTAAAAAAAAAAAAAAAAAATTCGGATAAATAAAATATATACTCTCACAATTCTACTTGTTGTATATGTACCTGTTTATATAGGTTTTTAATATATAAATAAATACATTAAAATATATGCATTTGAAGCCTGAATATCCACAATAATCATACATTAGCCAAACAAGGGAAATAAAACTTGGCTATAAATTTCAAAAAGTTTTGTTACTTATAGTTATTATCCTTGAAAAAAAAACAACATGTGAATGGGCGTTAGTTATCAGTATCAGAGATCCTTCACATACAATCTAGTGCCTAAAGAAACCGACTCGATAATAATGTTTAGCATGGATGTGTTCCAAAATTTGTCTTCTCCTTCAACTTCTACTCACCTCAGGTTCTCTTTTTTTCAGATACATTTTTTCCACAAATTAACAAGATATTAAACCACATTATGCCTCTCAAATTAAATTATGAGATAATTATATTAATTATTAAAGCTTCATAATTATTTTTTCCCAAAAATATTTTATTTATGATAGTGGTTCTGGTAGACGGTTAGTGCACCCTACTAAGGCACACTGGCCATGGTCAATCTTTTTTCTTTAAATAAAATTATTTACATATTTTTAATAGTTGAGGTACAGCACAGGTTAGTAGAATGATTAATTTGTAAGTAAATTGATTTTTGTTCTGGTAAGCACAAAACTTCTGTTAAAATGTTATATGTTCTAAGTGAATTTAAAGAAATATCAATGGTAAAAGTTTAAGCTATAAGACTAATCCCTACCAGTGAAGGTCTATGTTCTGTATATCTAACAAAATGAAGCCTTTATATATTTCATAAAAATAATTATTCATGTAACAAATAGATTTTCTATGAAACTTTCTTTGCCCTTCTAACTGTAATGTTAAATATCATGCCTGATAATTGTTGGGAAAATTTGAGAATTTTTACACCAAAGTCAAAAATAATATGAAAACCATTCAAGTTTAATTTTCCACCATTATATTTAAGAGTAAAGTGATATTCCTATAATTTTTATAAAATTGAACGTAAGTTATAACATCACATGCCTACACAATTAATTGAAAAAGAGCCTGAAAACAATAATCATGGTTGGGTATAGAGCTTTAAATAAACATTGGTACTTAACTTTTTTCTATTACGTGGACATTGACCTGAACAGTAATAGACCCACCCCAGGCCAGAAAAAAATTACGATATGGAAGAAAATGAAGACACTTGTTATTCTAAACCTTAGAAGTCCGAAAATATTTTTTAGAACTCTTAAAGTAATACAAAAATTGTGAAGTAACATACACTGATGCTTCCAATGTGCATTAAATACAATCAGCTTTTATTTAATTTAACAGGAGAGAGCTCCATATTCACAGGAGAAGCAACAGCTGCTATGAAAAATCTTTATTGGATAGCACAGTCTGAAAATGAAAAGTGAGTTGCCACAAAAGATTCCAGAAGCGTGCAATCGGCTATCTACTAGCCATTATCCAAGTTACTTGGTATTGCAAAAATAATTAGTACATGATAGGAACTTGAAAATAGGATAAAAATGATGTATTAGTCTCGGTAGTTTAATCCCACTTTGGAATTATGGGGAAAAAGGAACTGACCAGGCTGCACATTTGGCTTGGAAATGAGAAGTAGCAAATAAAACAGCAGTAAAATATGCCATATTAGAGGAATGGATATACCAGTCTAGAAAAAATTTCTTGAAGAGGGATTTTAAATTTATAAATATCATAAATAAATTTGTCAAGAAATCATTTAAACTTGTGGAAATAAAACCAGAGCTAAGCAAAGAAGTAAAAAATACAAGAAGTTAAATATAATTAGAAATCATATTGTGGGGAATTCGAATATTGCACTGCTATTTTACCCCTTACTCTGCCTGAATAGCCAAACTATTCCTTTCTACTCCTATGTCAGAAACCTTGGGGTGATTTTTGAACAGCACTTGTCATGGAATAACCATATTTCCGAAATCACCAGAAAATCCATTGCCAACCTTAAACAGTTCCAAAGATCACATGACTGCATGTCCTCTAAAACCCATCAGCTCCTAGTTTCCTCTCTTATATATCCCTATTTTGCTAGGTTCTTTTTCTTTTTAGTGAGGAAGAGTGCTTTAATATATAGGATTTTTTTATAAAGGTCTCTTCCGCGTTTAAAATTTATTTATTTCCCAACGTTTCGGGCTATTGGCCCATCCTCTGGGGTTATCTTATCCTAAGTAACTTCTTTTTTTCACCACAGCCATTTGTCATCTTATATTTTTTCAAACATTATATGAATACTTATGTCTATCCTTATTACTTTTTATGGCATATTTCACATTTTAGATTCTTTTTATTTCACTGTCACATTTTTACGGTCCCTATTTTGATAATGGCAGCCTTGTATACAGGGGACTGTTTGGCTTGCATGGGATGATGTTGAGACCAATGAATTGCTTCATTAGATTCATTTTCCGTGTCCCCAGGCGCTCCCACGTCTCCAATTGGTATGCTGAATTGAAGTAGCTCTACCCAGTTTTTCGACGGCAATACTTCCTAGGTGTGTATCTTTTCCAAAACTTTATGTATTATATATCCTCAATTTGTGCATAAAAACTATAAATGGGATACTAAAAGATGAAAAAGCTACAAACCTTAGGCTGTTCATATGCCTGGAAGAAGTCAATTACTACAAAAAAAAAAATGCATTTAAAAAAAAGAAAACAGATAATCCCAACCCTGTGGGGTCAATGGGCAAATCTTTCCATGAAACTTAAAAATATTTATTTAACAGATGTTTAATTGGGAATTTTTTTATGGCTATTGAGGGTTAGGATCAACAGCTGATGTTTCCTTTTTTTCATGTGGTACACCGTTATATTTGGTGCATATAAACTTTTATACACCGAGTTCATCCTGTTGGGTGACATTATTTTGTACATAGTTTTCTCAAAACCTCAGTGTGTATATATATATATATATATATATATATATATATATATATATTATTCATAAAAATAAACATAATAATGGTTATAATGAAACTAATGGATCAAAATCACAGTTTAATTTTAGACAGATTAAATTCAAGACCTAGTATAAGGCAAGTAAACAATTGCAATTTTGTTTTTTGATTCCAGAACAGATATACTATCTATTGTTTTTTCATTATACGTTTAGTCGTTTGGTTTTTGTTAGATTTAATTTTAATACAGATCGGTATATGTCGATCAGCGACACTTGAATTGAATTTCCTCCCGCAATGTGGGCACTGCACATAATCAGTTGTGTCCATTGGTGGTGGAGGAGGAAGATCTTTGATATTTCCGCCCTTGGCTAAATGCTCTTGGACATGCTTGGCAGCTCTGATTGCGGCAAGGAACTCCTCGTGGTTCTTTCTCCAATCTGATTTTGGCTTTGGAGGGGTCTAAAAAAAAATAAATATATTAATTTTTTTTTAACTAAAGAAAAAACTAATGATTAATTCTAAAGTATCAATATAATGACTAAACACTACTAACTGTAGGATAGTCTGGATAACCCGAACCCTTAGTAATCCAAAATTCCAGTTAATCTGAAAGAGAATGAAAATATTTTAAGTTGACTGAAGAGAGAAGGAAGAGTCAGCATAAAATGGCTAAACTTTTAGAATCTCTAATCATCTTTTTATCAGGTCTTCCCTCTTCCCCAAAACTTACATTTATTTTTGTCTGTTGTACATAGAGCATCACTAAAGGATGAGCTTAAAAATGAAACACATAACGCAAACTTCGAAACAGAAATGTGAAATCTTCAGAAAATATGGGGCGGAGAACTTTGAGGGCAACTGATAGATCACCACATCATGTAAACACTAAGATCAAATATGAGAAAAAGTTGCTGATTGCTAAGTTAGCTTCTGGGTATGATATTGCAACAAGAATTAACAAATAAATTTGTAATAGGTTGCAGTCATATTGCCTGGCTCAATCAAGGAAACCCAATTCCAGGAATTTATTAATTTCTTCTTGGAAAAAATTATGGCCTGTATAAAAGGTTGCATAAAATAAAGCAACAAAACATAGCTAACCATAAACTTTGCAGTCTCTCTGATTGATATTTATTTTACTTGAATATTTATTTAAAGCCATTTTATTCTTCTTCATAGGTAAATAATAGAAACCCCATAAAGGTATGCTTACCTGGACTGGGTGAATGGATGCAACACCAACAACCAAAAGAAGAAGAGTACCAATGTCTGGTATTTAAAGGAATAAGCAAAATCAGGCATTTTCTTTAGTAATGACAAAATAAAAAATTAAACTTAATGTACAATATATGATTAATTTCAAAAATAATTATTTTTTTGCAATGTGTTTATATCCAACTACTAGTAACTAAATAGTACATAAATTTTCATTACTTTTTGTAGTTTTTCCATCACTTAAAATATAACCTTTGATAATGGGAACATTTTGAAAGTCCAAAAAGGTTATGCAGCCTGCATGTTCAGATTATCAAGACCATCCTTTGGTAGTATTGCAAAATATTTACTAAAGTCTTTGTGAGGATTATTTGTTTATTGTTCCAACTGAAGGAAAACCTACTTAAGAAACTATTCTACTTTTTATTACATATTACCTTAATACTACAATAAATAATAAAAATTATTGTCTTATTTACTTTTAATTTATGACTGAAAAAAAAAAAAAAAACTATTAAATATTAATCTGCTTAGTAGATTAGATAAAATACCAATGAAATTATCAAATATTACGATTATGAGCGTAACTTCATACTAATTGATACATGATTACGAAATTCAACCTTCATAAAAAGTTTGATCATATCATACAGTCCATATTTAACTGTTTTTTTACTTTCACTTACCAATATATGAAATATATAGTAAGGGAAAGTATCGCAGTCGCGAAAAATTTTGACTTCCGGTTTTCAATGGAAATACACGTTTCGGGGTCCCCTGAGTCCAAATAACCAAGTCCTACGAAATGGTCTGTGTGTGAACAGACTAGCTCAAAAACCGTGCGAATCTGAAATTAGGTATTTAGGCTATGTATATTCCTGTGATGTGACAGCATAAATTTCATCAAAATTGGTCAAACGGAGGGGGTACTTTATTTATTAACTTACTTAATAAATTGTGTAACATTTTCACGTGTTTTTTTTTATTTACTCAAAAACGGCTTTAACGATTTTGATCAAACTGGGTACTTGATGTATGTATATGACAGAGATGTGACAGCCAACATTTCATCAAAATTGGTCAAACGGAGGGGGGCACTTTGTTTCCAATTTTTACCTTTTTTTCCAATTGGAGTTGAAGAGGTGTACAAGATTTAGATTTAGAAGATGCCGGTAAATATTTAATTGGTCCTTTCTGTACAGTGGCATCTTTCTCTGCTAAAGCCTGTAATTTTATTTGTGATTATTTACTTATTATAATTGGCAATGCCCTCTTTTAGAATAAAAATTTTAAACCGGCAAACTTTAAGTAAAAAATTGCAACTATTGCTCGTCTGCATCAAGGTCAAAGGCCTATAGGCCCAGTTAACCTTTTAAACATATTTTGAACTATACAATCTTCTTATTGATACTTTTAGAGAATTAGATATCATTCTCTAGACCAGCAATTTTTTTTTTAATTATTTGAAATCTTTGAATACCAAAGGTAATGTGTAATAATTTTATTTGTGATGTATAATATTTATAATATAATGTGATATATAATATTTATTTATAATATAATATTTATTTGTGATATATAAAATAATTTTATTTTAATGTAATAATTTTATTTGTGATTATTTACTTATTATATTTTAAGTAAAGTGAATATTTTATAAACATATGTCCAAGTAAAAAAATACAAATAAATAAATAAAATATATGTTCACATCAAGTACCACAAAATTAATTCATCAAAACTCATTGGCATTGTAATGCATAATGAATTATTATCCCATAGATTTTAGACCTTGTTCAATATCATGAAGGATGTCTGGAAGGTCTGTAAGAGAAGAACACCAAGTGCAAATTACGCAAGGATCGACCAAGAGACACTGAATTGTGTAAGGTTAAACAAGGAAGACAACAGCTGGATTTATTCTTACTTTGATAATCACTAATTATTATCAGTATTATTTTATTATACACTGTTATTGATACTATCATGGCATAAATTAAAATATTGAACATTGAAATTAAAACATTGAATTAAAACATTTAAAATATTGAAATTAAAATCAATTTCATTTATTATTATGCTTCAATCCTTATCAATTTGTTTTCAGGAAGGTTTAAAAATCTGATGGAATGTATATTTATTTAATAAAATAGTTACATAATTTAGGTTACAATAGTTAGGCCAATAGGTTATAACTTGGTCCCAAAACAAAAAGTAATTTAGTTTTTTTTTACAGCAACAATTTTATATTTAAATTTCATGGATTCCATATAACGGCAACGCCATCTTTTAAAATAAAAATTTAAAACAGGCAAACTTTAAGTAAAAAATTGCAACTACTGCTCGTCTGCATCAAGGTCAAAGGCCTGTAGGCCCAGTTAACCTTTTTAACATATTTTGAACTATACAATCTTCTTATTGATACTTTTAGAGAATTAGATATCTCTAGACCAGCAATTTTTTTTTAATTATTTGAAATCTTTGAATACCAAAGTTAATGTTAAAATCAAATAATAAAATATCCAAAATTTAATAACACACAGTATATTATTAGGTCAGAAGGAACAGAAAAGAAATTAACAAAAGGGAAAAATGGAGTTGATGGCCTGTAAAGTTTTATGCAATTAAACACAAATGTATATACCCCCTTTTAGCCCAGGCAATATCTACATAAAAAGTGGTTAACATGCAAAATTCGGATAAAAGAGTTTTATTCTTAACTTGTATATAATAGGAAGTTTCTTTGGCCTAGAAATGACAAATTTTTGGATTTTTTAAACCTATTTTCTAATAACTCGAAATCCATTCATAGCTCAGAAAATCCCGTGTCAAACAACATACTTAAAGTTAAATTAGGTTTAGTCGTTTCACCAAAATCTATTATCAAAGATTGGCAGTTTATACCACTTTGCCAGGTAAATGAATTACACTTATGTATAATGCCTCCAATTTGAAAGCGACTTATCCAAATGAAAACTGTTACAGATGGAAGTTGTAGTACACCAAATTTTATGTAAAACTATCTCCTTAATTATAAACAGCTCACTCCTGTATAGATGTACAAATAAAAACATGAAATAATTCATTGTGCTTACTTCCTGCTAAGATCTTTTTTTTTTTTTACTTACTTTTTTTTTTAATTACTTTTTAAGAATACAAAGTAATTTTACTAAATATGGTCCCAACAAACGTGGCTGTAGGAAAGGAAAAGCCATCAATTATAAGGTTTTATCTTAAAGGACAATCCTTGAAAAGACTAGGGACGCTCAATCCAGACCAACCACCTTTTCATTAACTTTAAGGAACCTTATAATAGCATACATCGAGATGAGCTATTCGAGGCCATAATAAAGCTAGATGCCATGGGCAGAAAATTTACTTCTCCTTGTAAGAGCAACTATGAGAAAGGTGCAATGCATGGTGATCATTCAGGATATGTCTGAGTGTTTCATGACATTTAAAGGGACTTGTCTGGCCTGAATACTGTTTAACTGTGCCCTGGAGATTGTAGTGAGAAGATCTGGAGTTCAAGTGGGGGAGGGAGGCTCTATTATCAACAGGGATACACAAATTCTGAGCTTCGCTAATGATGTGGACATTATTGAAAGGTCATTTGTAAACATGGAATGCTGTTATTATTCTTAAAGAAGCTGCATCAAGGATTAGTCTGATTTTTAACCGGAACAAAAAAAAATACATGATGGCAGGGGGGGGGGGGAAGATGCAGCTTTTTTTAATGTGGCCATGTGCACCTCGACCATTTCTAGTCTATTGCACGCCCAATTCAAAAAATTATTCTAAGGATAAAAGTAAATTTTATAGAGCTTGTTGGGTCGACTAGATTGTTTGAAATTGATCATACTAACAGAAATATGATCGGCTGTTTCACGCACATTTCAACAGAATCTGCACAAAGGTAATTTTACTATCTTGAATGTGAACATATGAATTCTGAAATAACAGTTTTAGATTACTATCACTTTTTTTTAAGTGCATTCTGGTCATGAATTAGTAACTTATTATTTCTTTTGACTGAGTTAGACAATGTGCCACCAGCAGGCCCTGCTATACTTGAGTGGGCTATACTGAGGTTTGAGGTTTGAGCGGCACAACCTCTGGAGAGTATTTGGCCCAGAATCCTTTAATAACGAATGGAAACTATGAAACCAATGCAGAACTTCAGGATTTGTACCATGAGGCCTGACCTAGTAAGGTTTATAAAAATTGGTCGACTGCGTTAGGCTGGACACGTGGCCAAGATTGGAGAAAAAAGGGCTCCTCTTCTAACAGGTCCATGGAAGAAGGACAGTTGGACGACCCAAATTCGTTGGGTTATGGTGTTGCTACCAATACAAGGTCTGTCCTGGGAATAAGGAAGTGGGAGAAAGCAGCTCTTAATAGGCATGACTGGTGGCATATGTGGGGCACAAACACCCATGGGTTTGTAGTTGCACTTCAGAAGAAGAAAGACATTAATTATAATATTTATTAAAAATATATGTTCTAAAATCAAATCTAATGTAAAACTAATTTAATTAGGAACATTGATTCACATTCAACAAAAATTAGAATGTTCAGAAAAGGAAAAAAAAAAAAAGTGTTATTAAGAATATTACCGTAAAACGAGGTGACTTTGTGACTAATGGGGAGACATTGTGACAAGCCTATTTTCCTACAGTTTTTGAATTTCCCTCCTAAAAAAGAATCAGGTTAGGCAATTCAGTGTACTTGTCAGTTGGTCAGTAATGTGCTGCAGCCTACTGGCCACATATTACTTCTTTCATTCCATTTACCATAGTGCTTTATTTCATATATGCTTGATTGTTTTCATTTACTTGAAAATTTGAAATAAAGCACCATGATAAATGGAATGAAAGAAGTTATATGTGGCCAGTAGGTTGCAGCACATTACTGACCAACTGACAAGTACACTGAATTGCCTAACCTGATTCTTTTTTAGGAGGGAAATTCAAAAACCGTAGAAAAAAATCACAAAGTCACCCCATTAGTCACAAAGTCACCTCGTTTTACGGTAACCAATTTGATTAAAGATGCAATCAAATATTTTTTCAAGATTTTTTTGGATTAAAAAATTGCCTATTTATACTTATTCTTATTCTTTTTATTTAGTTATTCAATTTTTTTTTTTTTTTACTATTTCAATTGTAGTTTTTCAAACACCGCAATGGGCACAATTTTTAATTTTTAAAAAGTAGCAATAAAAATAAACATTTTAAAATATAGGAACGCATATTGCAAGATAAAAAAATAAATTTTTTGTAACATAATTTTGTAATTTTAGGCAGTTCAAGTTGCACTCAGATTTGTTCAAAGTCATCGAGCTACTTCTAAGAATTTTAAATGGATACTATAGGTTTCATTAAAAGGCTATTAGAAGAGCCTATAATAAATCTAAGTTTTATCAAAAACTGAATAATAAATTTTATTGTCTCCATGTATTTTGAAAATGTTTTCATCTGCTCTAATCCCTGTCTTTAATAAAGATTTTGCAAGGAACACACTTTTGGCATTTTTCACATTAAAAACAGAGGAATATTTTAGAATTTTGTTTATTGAACAGACTGTTTCAAGATCGATGTAGATCTGTTGAAAACTCTGTTTTCTCTTAGACATACACAAAAAAGCAAAAATCTTTCAAATCTGGGCCCTAATGATAACACTATTGAAAAAAAAAAAAGCTAAGATTATCTATGGATTTTTAGTTAGAGGAGAGTGTTTAAAGTAAGTTGAGTGGGATTATAATATGGAGCAACTTTATTCTATGTCCATAACCCAGAAATACACTTTTTTATTCAATTATCTTACATTATAAAATTGTATATAACAGCTAATGAGTTCATACCGGTTTTCCTTCTTGGTTCAAAACTCTATTTCTCAAGCCAGGAGTGCTGGGTTTATTATTTGCTGCCATGGAGCTTCTTTCAGGTGTATGTATCTACAAAGTTTGAATAACTGATGAAATTATATCCACTCACAGTAAAGAGAAAATCAGTTAAAATTTATAATAGTAAATACTTTGGGAATCATATATACTTTATGATATTGCGATCGTAAAAAAGATATTTCAAAAAC